>CM075468.1:32130000-32570000 GCA_037950665.1 Hypophthalmichthys nobilis | reverse complement strand
TATGATTTCTTATCATTTATATAAAATACATATTTTACAAAACTGTTTTACTCTAAAACTGCATGAAAATCAAAGCCAAAATCTAAAATCTAATCAAGTTGCATTTCATTTTTGGTCGATATCTCAAATTGAGCTTTAATATTAGGATTTTAGTGATAACTCACCAAAATTAAAAATTCTGTCATGATTTACTCACTCTCATGAGGTCCCAAACCTGTATGACTTAATGGCTGACTTTTTTGTGTTATTTGGAAATGTTGGTAACCAAACAGTCCTGCTTACTTATTGATTTGCATGGCATGGACAGAGAAAAAAAAAAAAAAAAAAAGATGTTTCTCAAAATATTTTGTCTGATCCACAGAACAAAGTGGTATATATGAACTATCCCTTTCAGCCCTCAGAAACATTAGTTAAACATGAAACAATCATCACATAAAAATATCACCACTCAAACATTTTTAAAGATTTTGCAATGTAGACATTTTTGAAAAAATAAATAACTGGATGAAAAATAAATTGGATCAGGTCAGTAAAGATGTGTTTATCACATGGGGAAACCCATTACATTTTATTTCTCTGTACATTACCATTATGGACACTATATGCTTACTCTGCTACAAAGTAGTAAGATCACAACTGTAGTGACCAAATTGATATTCTCTATAAAAATACTGATTCTGATGATAAAATGGATACTGTGTTTTAGATGACACTGTATGATATGGCTGCACAATGAATGAATTTATTTTTTCTTATTTAAAAGATCCCCAGATCATTGATCATATACATTTCTACAAAACAAAAGGAAAAATAAGAATGTACAGGTGTATGTATGTTATTTCAGGAAATATGTTTTGTAAAACAATGAACTACCAAAATACTTTTTTGTATTATTTTATCTTGCTTTAAATGAAATCAAGCTGAGCATCACAAACAATTATTTAAAAATAAATTAAATAAAAATTTGTCCTGAACAGAAAATCTTTTACCTATACTTTTGGCTAATCTTCTCTTAAATGTCAGAAAGGTTAAGATTGTCTTGTTTTTCTTCTGAAGGTCTAAAGGTCTGAAGTCTAAAACCACAATATATCAACCTCTGCGTAATTATTTTCTATCATTTTCCTTCTCCTGTGTTCTTTCTTAGAGCTAATACACCATCATTATGAATGAAACTCTGTGCTTTCATCTTTTCATTTGTTGTTTGTGCAACAACAAATCAGTCCGAGACGCAGATGATTCTCTCGATCCCTCCTTTAGGTTATTCTCTTCATACCTTTCATGTTTTTTTTTTGTATGACTAAACAAAGAAATTCCCATTACACCAAGTTTGAACAGAACCTGCTCTGTCATGACACCTTTGCCTCTGCTTTTCAAGTCTTTTGGGTGTGTAATCTCAATTTACCGCTATAAGCGAGTCAGTGTTAGGAAACATGGAGATTTCCTTAATATTATTTTCAGTGTATGCCGCCTTTTTTCACCTTTGCATTATCTGCAGAAACCCCAGAATCTCACAATGAGGTAATAATGCTGGCCTGTCTGTTTGCATTGCTGTGTTGTATGATTGAGTCAATCCCCTTTGTCCATAATTCTGCTCTATCGTCCAGTATGTGACTTATGCTTTCATTCATTTCCTCACTTTTTTTCCCTCTTCAGTTTCTTTGGAATCATCTCAAATGGTTTCGACATCGAACTCTGAGGCCTTTCGAACTGCACTGTATGATAAGAACATTCCAAAGTCCATTCACCGCCTACATTTGTGATGCAATCAGAATCTTTTTTTCTTCATCTTCCTCTCGGGTGTTACAGTTTCTTGCATTTGTGCAGCAGAAGAGTTAAAGTCAGAATTGTAATTAATAGAAAAACTTGACCGTTTCCGCTTCTTTTTGTGTTTAGTGTCATTTAATTTAGCTTCTGTATTACTTTCCAAATGTTCAACATCATTTGGCCTTTCTTCAACAGTCTGTTGAGTATTTGATCTATGAGTTACATTATCAAACTGAGACACCAAACTCACATCCAAAGCAAAATCAACAGATTCATACTGACACTCTTCACTGCCATTCTTTTTTCTTCTTCTTCTTCTTCACAGATTTTAATCTAGTTACATTAGGTGAGAGACATTGTTCAGTTTGCTCTGATGTCTGTAAATGCTCAAGGTGATCGGTCTCAATAGCTTCAAAAGTTTCAATTGACAGGATATCTGTAGTACCATTCTCCTCTATGTATGCTGTCTTTTTCCTCTCTTTGTCTTTTCTCTTCTTTTTTGTTCTTTTGAGTGTCAGCTCAGTAGTTTGTGACTCATTGAACTGATCCGTCTCAACCGAATGAACATTGTCCACACTATGAGTAACTGCATTAGGCTCTGCATCCTCCTGCTCTTTTAATTTGTGCTTTTTCTTCTTGTTCCGTTTATACTTACTGGAAAACGTGTTATCTGAAAGGCCAGTTGAATTTGTTTTTTCCACAAGTTCTACAGTGTTTCCTGACTGCGAGTCTGATACAGCATTTTCCAGTCCAATTATGTCAACAATTTGAGATGGAGCACTTGCATTCTGACTTTTCTTTTTGCGTTTGGCAACATTTAATATATGTGCTGCATTACCTTCCAAATTTTCAGCTGCATCGTTCTGTCTTCTTTTAATCATCTTTTGTGCTCTCAGTGAAGTGACATCAAACTGAGAGACAGAACTTACATCCAGATTCAAATCAACAGATTCATACTGACGTTCCTCACTCTGATCCCTTTTTTTTTTCTTCTTTTTCTTCCCTGAACTTAGTATAGTTACAGTGGGTGATTTATATCTTGTAATTCCCTCTGATGACTGTAAATACTCAATCTGATCTGTCTCAGTGGCCTCATTGGACTGAATCGCATTATTTCCTCTCATTTCTGGAGGTCTATCATCCATGTGCTCCAAGTGTTCATTTGATGAGCGAACTGTTCTTTCTCTGTCCTTGTTTGCTTTCTTCTTTTTTGTTCTTCTGGATAGCAAATCAGTAGTTTGTGACTCACTGTATTGAATCTGCACAATGTCCTTAATATCTGAAGCAAGCTCTATTGTCTTTCGCTCTTTTAGTTTCTGCTTTTTTGCCTTTTTCTGTTTGTCCTTTGTAATAACTATGTCATCTGAACCCAAATTATTTGGCTCTGCTGTGTTTTCTGACTGCATGCATGACACTTGTTTTTCTGGTCCAATAATGTCATCACTTTGAGACAGAGAACTTACATTATGACTTTTCTTTTTGCGTTTGGCAACCTTTAATATACTTGCTGTATTACCTTCCAAATGTTCAGCTGCATTGTCATTGCTCCGTCTTTCTTCAATGACCTGATCTTCCTGTTGTTCAACCACTCTGAGAACAGCATCAAACTGAGACATAGAACTCAGATTCCGATCAACAGATTCATATTGAAACTCAGTCTCATCTCTTTTTTTCTTCTTTTTCTTCACTGATTTTAATCTAGTTACATTAGGCGACAGACACCCTGCAATTTCCTCTGAAGTCTGCATATGCTTAGGTTGACCAGCCTCAGGAGCTTCACTGGATCGATCCCCTTCATTTACTCTCAACTCTGTTGGTCTATCAGAGTCCAAAGTTCCATTTGATGGGATGTCTGTAGCACTATTCTCCTCTACATATGCAGTCTTTGTCCTCTCTTTGTGTTTTCTCCTCTTTTTTGTACTTTTGAGTGTCAGCTCAGTAGTTTGTGGCTCATTGAACTGGACTGCCTCAACCGACTGATTTTCAGGCTCTGCATCCTCACGCTCTTTTAATTTGTACATTTTCACCTTTTTCTTCTTAGCCTTTTTGATAACATTGCTATCTGCAAACGTAGATAAAATAATTTCCTCCAAGAGCTCAGACGTCTCCTCTGACTGTAAAACTGATGCTGCTGTTGGCTCTTCGTTTGTTACTCTATTCTCCACATCACATAATTCCCTGTTTTCGCTGCATGTTGTTTTAAGTTCAGCAACATCAACTTGAAATTCAGAGCTCACTTTCTGACTCACATCTACATTTGTATCACATTTCATCAAAATAGCAGCACCCATTTTCTTCTTACCCTTTCTTTTTCGTTTAAGAAAGCTCATTCCATCATTTTTAAACAAAGGACTATCTTGAGTATCTGTTTCCATCTCCACCATCTTTCTTTGTTTACCCATGATAACATGCTCACAGGAACTTGAGTAAACTTCTCTTAATGGTTCATCAGCTAGTGGTAAATGTTTAGATGATGGTTGCACATTCACAGTCTCCTCTATTCCTGTAACTTCAGTATTCTTATGAGAGCTTGTTTTTTTCTTTTTATGCCTTGTTTTATTCTCTCTTCTTGAGAACAGTTCAGTATGTAGGACAATAGAACTCTGACCTGTCTTTTGGGATTCAGAGAGTTTGGTACTGCTGACGTCTTGAATTGTAAACTGCTTGGTTGGTGTTCTTGGTCCAAACACAGACACATATTCTCCTTCCGTCTCTATTTGAGTTATGTCACTTTCATCGTCCTCATGTGCATGATGTTCACCATCACACCATCTGGATGTTCCTGGTCCAAATATAGACTCAGACTGTCCCTCAGTCTCTATTTGAGTTACATCACTGTCTTGATTGCTCTCCTCTATGTTCGCTGTAATAGATGCGGTTTTATGAATTTGATTGTTCTTATGCTCCTGACTGTTCAATGGACTGAATAAATCCATTGAGCCAATGTCACTGTCAGTCTGTTGAATTTCATTTTGTACAGAAATGTCTCCCCCTTGGGGTGGAACGAAATAGCTTTTGTTGGGCAGGTAATTGTCAGTTCCTGACCTCATGTCATCCTCATGCTCCATTTGACTGACTGCCTCTACAGAGTGTGTCTGTGTCTCTTCAATTACCACTAAATTATTTCCATGCAAGTTCTCAGCACACTGGATGATCTGCTTATTAAGTGGTTGTCCGCAATTGGAAGAATCTGAGTGTTCAGCATCTGAGCATGAAGCCAAAACCTCATGTGTCTCATGTTGTTTTCCCTGCTCCTCGCAGAGAGAGACGTTGGAAGATTCTGATAACATCCTGGCTACAGCTTTGCTTTTGGGAACTTTGCATTTCTTTTTTGATTGTTTTTTAACAGAAACACTTGTCTGGTTTTTCTTGGTAGAATTAGTTTTTCTTTTCTTCCCTTTTCCATTGACATTCAGTAACTGTTCTTTGCTGTCTTTTGACAGTGAATCCTGAATCCTCCTCTCCGAGATGGATTGTGGAAGCCATTTTTTATTGAAGTTTCCTTTACAGTAATTTGGAACAAACATTTTATCCTGAAATAAAGGCAAAAAACAATAGATTAGTACACCGTGCTATATTAAACTGTCAGAAAAAATTAATCAGATAACACTTAAGCAAAACATGGTCAGGTCAAAGTGTCCGAATAATATTTGGTTCCAAATTTTTATCAATTTTACTGGTAGTCCACTGTATGAAGAATTTTTGGGTATAATATGTCAAAGTTTACTTTATTTTGCTATCCTCACTGACATAAATGAACTATAGTGTCCTGCACCCGCTAGTAAACATATATCAAAAATATCTGAATAATTTTTGGTTTGACTGTGTGTATGTAAGTATGTGTATATATATATATATATATATATATATATATATATATATATATATATATATATATATATATATATATATATATATATATATATATATACACACACACACACACACACACACACACACACACACACACACACACATACACTACATATATACACTACCAGTCAAAAGTTTGGACACGGTAAGATTTTTAATGTTTTAAAAAGAAGTTTCATCTGCTCACCAAGGCTGCATTTATTTAATTAAAAATACAGTAAAAACAGTGATATTGTGAAATATTATTACAGTTTAAAATAACTGTTCTATTTGAAAATATTTGAAAATGTAATTTATTCCTGCGATGGCAAAGCTGAATTTTCAGGATCATTACTCCAGTCTTCAGTGTCACATGATCCTTCAGAAATCATTCTAATATGCTGATCTGCTGCTCAAGAAACATTTATTGTGTACAATTGAACAAAATATTTGTGTACAGTATTTCTTTTTTAGGATTCTTTGATGAATAGAAAGTTCAAAAGAATAGTGTTTATTTGAAATATAATCTTTTGTAACATTATAAATGTCTTTACTTTTGATCAATTTAATGCATCCTTGCTGAAAAAAATAATTAATTTCTTTAATTTCTTTTAAAAAAATAAAAATAAAAATTCTTACTGACCCCAAACTTTTGAACGGTAGTGTATAATGTTACAAAAGCTTTGTATTTCAGATAAATGCTGTTCTTTTGAACTTTCTATTCATCAAAGAATCCTGAAAAAGAAATATTGTACACAAATATTTTGTACAACTGTACACAAATGTTTCTTGAGTATCAAATCATCATATTAGAATGATTTCTGAAGGATCATGTGACACTGAAGACTGGAGTAATGATGCTAAAAATTCAGCTTTGCCATCACAGGAATAAATTACATTTTAAAATATTTTCAAATAGAATTTAAATTGTAATATTATTTCTCAATATTACTGTTTTTACTGTATTTTTAATTAAATAAATGCAGCCTTGGTGAGCAGACAAAACTTATTTTTAAAACATTAAAAATCTTACCGTGTCCAAACTTTTGACTGGTAGTGTGTGTGTGTGTGTGTGTGTGTGTGTGTGTGTATATTTATATTTATATATATATATATATATATATATATATATATATATACACACACACACACACATACATACATATACACACACACTTCCGTTTTTTAATGTTTTTAAAAGAGGTTTTGTCTGCTCACCAAGGCTTCATTTATTTAAAAATACAGTAAAAACAGTAATATTGTGAAATTTTATTACAATTTAAAATTATGGTTTTCCATTTTAATATACTTTAAAATATAATTTATTCCTGTGATCAAAGCTGAATTTTCAGCATCATTACTCCAGTCTTCAGTGTCACATGATCCTTCAGCAATCATTCTAATATTCTGATTTGATACTCAGTTATTATCAATGTTGAAAACAGTTGTGTTGCTTTGTTGATATTTTTTTGGAACCTGTGATACTTTTTTCAGGATTCATTGATAAATGAAATGTTAAAAAGAACAGCATTTATTCAAAATATAAATCTTTTCTAACAATATAAATATCTTTACTATCACTTTTTATTAATTTAAGACATCCGTGCTGAATAAAAGTATTAATTTCTTTAAAAAAAAAGGAAAAAAAATTACTGACCCCAAACTTTTAAATGGTAGTGTATATTGTTACAAAAGATTTCTATTTTAAATAAATGCTGATATTTTTTAACTTTTTATTCATCAAAGAATCCTGAAAAAGTATCACAGGTTATAAAATAATATTAAGCAGCACAACTGTTTCCAACATTGATAATAAATCAGCATATACAATGATTTCTGAAGGATCATGTGACACTGAAGACTGGAGTAATGATGCTGAAAATTCAGCTTTGCATCACAGAAATAAATTATATTTAATACATTAAAATAGAAAACCATAATTTTAAATTGTAATAATATTTCACAATATTATTGTTTTTTCTGTATTTGTTATGAAATAAATGCAGCCTTAATGAGCATAAGAGACTTCGTTCAAAAACATAAAAAATAGTAATGTTTCCAAACTTTTGACTGGTAGTATGTATGTGTATGTATATATATATATATATATATATATATACATATATATATATACACACACACACACACACACACATATATATACATATATGGAATGTCGTTTGGAATGCAGTGGACTTGTATATTTAAAATATGAAACTCAGAAGGCTGCTTTCAATTTCAAATCATGCTGATGCGCAGTTTTGTGAAGAGAGCTCACGCATGCGGCTGTGCGTGACTTCAGGTAAGTGGTTTAATGCACTTGCGTCACAAAATGGTTTTATGACGCAAAATTAATGTAAACATTAAACGGATTAAACGGTCAGAGTAGTGATAGCCTGGTGCTAGTGTCAAAATGATTGATCGTGACCTCTGACCTCTCTAACCCCTTGACCTCTATGGGGCCACCCACGATGTTCCCCTCCCCCACGGGCCATCCACGAAGTTCTCCCATCCCCCCATGGTTGACCGTTGTATCACCCCAATGACCTTTGACATTGTTGGTGATCCTCCAGGGACCGATATGACCATTGACAGCATATTTTGAATAGTGATGTTGTCCTGTGAACCTCTGGATGTCTTCTGGGTGGTCAAATTGCAGACGGATTATTTTAAAGGGTTGAGGGTCACACGTGCGGTGTACATGTGTGGTAGCTCACATCTATATAAATAGACCCCCACCACATTCTGCGAAAACAGAAAAAGAGCTGTGAAACATGGCTGGTTTATACTCACCTAAAACCCCCGCGACAGAATGGGATGAAGAGATGATGATAACTCTGGTTCAGAGAAAAGCAAGGAGTATGTGAGAGACGAATTTTTGTTGAATAGTAACCGTGTATTCGGTTACATATTCCATAAACCGTCTCGAGTCGTCACGCTCTACACCGCTGACAGAGCTGGCAAATTTATACCGGGAGTGGACCCCTGTCTGGTATTTCCTGATAAAGACTGGACTTTATTTTACACACGTGTCTGGAAAGATCTGGGTGACTGTGGAGAAGAACCTTTGTAAATCTCAGAGTGGGATGGGGTAACTGCGAATCTTCGTTACCGAGTGGTCTGTGATCACTCTAAAAAAGAAGCCTGATGAGTGCATTTACATATTCTGCTGCAAAGACAATACGAAGCTCAACGTTCGCTCAGCAACTGTTCTACAAAATGAGCATCACGCTATGTACGAGATGCAATTTTTGTTCAAGTGGTGCGATTGGGATCTGATGAGTTGCCTTTTCTCAATCATAAACAACATGTTCAAATGGTGTGACATGCATGATGGATACAATAAAGTGCAGCTGTTCCACCCTGAGAGGTGCGCACGCAGCAGTACATACTCTTTGCCATCCCCGCCCATTCACTACGCCCATAAAGAGTGCGGTAAGCCAGACCTACCCCACAGAACATTTTTATAAGCCATGTCTCAAGACGATGCTCATGGCTGCAGCTACGGGGCCTCTTTCGACCACGGTCTTGACCCCACTGATGACAACGCTACGGATAATATTCTGACGGACAAACCCGGACCATCTGATGATAAAAGGTGGTTAGATAAATTCTGCACAGAGCTTGGATATTGCAACCTGACTTTCCTAACTGGTCTGTGTGAGACTGCTTCTACTGCAACCGAAAAGGGTGCCGATGCCACAGACGGATGCTTCACCGACGTCGGATTCAAAATCGTAAAAGCTACGATCGCGGTGCTACTGCAACATCTCATCGACGATAAGCTAAAGGATGACTGTGAAGGCTGTGCGATAAATCATCCGAGCCAGCTACAGCATTCCTGCCTGTTTGAGCCACCCACGTACTTCTTCGACACGCACTTTGACGAGCTGACCCGCAAGCTGTTTAAACCCAATCTTCAAACCATCATAGCCTACGCCCTACATCGATGCGGCTTAAAGCTTTGATTAAAGCTGATTAAAGTGATTAAAGCTTTAAAGGACAACAACTGGAGTCTCTGATTATTGCTGCGCAGCAAGTCAGGTTAGGGAACACTAGGTTTAAGAGGGTCAAGACATTGACCGAGATCTTATTGAGTGTCGATTAGGAGACGCTCTGAAAGATCAGAAAATTTATTGAGTGTCGAGTAGGAGACGCTCGGGTGTCGATTAGGAGATGCCCCAGGAACAGGTAAACTTAAGTCAGGTGCGTCTTGGAAAATCTACCACACCCTCAACCCTTTAAAATCATCCATCTGCAATTTGATCACCCAAAAGACATCCAGAGGTTCACAGGGCAACATCACTATTCAAAATGTGCTGTAAAAGGTCATATCGGTCCCCAGAGGATCACCAACAATGTCAAAGGTCATTGGAGTGACACAACGGTCAACCATGGGGGGATGGGAGAACTTCGTGGGTGGCCCGTGGGGGAGGGGAACATCGTGAGTGGCCCCATAGAGGTCACGGGGTCAGAGAGGTCAGAGGTCACGATCAATCATTTTGACACTAGCACCAGGCTATCACTACTGGTCAGGACAAACCACATTATTTCTTACACTGTGTCCTAACCAGACGTGACGCCGCGACATGCGATAAAAGGTATCTTTTCCATGTTAATCCATGTTAAAGTTTTTGTAATTATTTTTAAAAGTAGCTACTTATAATTACTTATGTACGGATATGTAAATGTAAGGATTTTACGATTTTCAAGTCAGTAAACTAATTGGTAACACTTTATAATAACTGCACGCTATCAAGCATTTGTTAAGCATTAGTAAATAATCAATTCATCACTTATAAAGCATTAATAGACATTAGTAAGCAGTTTATAAATACAGCTATAAATGCTTTATTCTTGATTTATAAGCACGTCTATAATGTTTTCAATAATTGTATTTTCATACTTTATTAATAATCAATTTATCATTTCCAAATTATTACATTATTTACAAACCAGTTATTTAGGAGTTGTCAGTGGTTCAAAAGATCATTTATAAAGTGTAAGTAAATGAATAAAGCATATATAGCTGTATTTATAAACGGCTTCATAATGTCTATTAATGTTTCATAAATGATGAATTGACTATTTACTAATGCTTAACTAATGCTTCATAGCGTGAGTTATTATAAAGTATTACCAACTAATTAATTAATAAATAAGAAAAAAAAAAGTAGAACAAGACTCGTTTTGGAATCGGATCGTGACTCCCAGAATCGGATCGTGAGGCGACTAAAGATTCTCACCCTAATACATATATATATATATATATATATATACACACATATATATATATATATATATATATATACACATATATATATATATATATATATATATATATACACACATATATATATATATATATATATATATATATATATATACACACACATATATATATATATATATATATATATATACACACATATATATATATATATATATATATATATATATATATACATATACACACACACATTATTATTATTATTATTATTATTACTACACACACACACTACCAGTCAAAAGTTTGGACACAATAAGACTTTTAATGTTTTTAAAAGAAGTTTCATCTGCTCACCAAGGCTGCATTTATTTAATTAAAAATACAGTAAAAACAGTAATATTGTGAAATATTACAATTTAAAATAACTGTTTGCTGTTTGAATATATTTTAAAAAGTAATTTATTCCTGTGATGGCAAAGCTGAATTTTCAGCATTATTACTCCAGTCTTCAGTGTCACATGATCCTTCAGAAATCATTCTAATATGCTGATTTGCTGCACAAGAAACATTTATGATTATCGTCAATGTTGAAAACAGTTGTGTACTTTTTTTTTTTTTTTAGGATTCCTTGATGAATAGAAAGTTCAAAAGAACAGCATTTATCTGAAATACAAAGCTTTTGTAACATTATACACTACCGTTCAAAAGAATTTTTATTTTTTTGAAAAAAATTAAAGAAATTAATACTTTTATTCAGCAAGGATGCATTAAATCGAACAAAAGTGACAGTACAGACATTTACAATGTTACAAAAGATTATATTTCAAATAAATGTAAACTTTCTATTCATCAAAGAATCCTGAAAAAAAAAAAAAAAATATTGTACACAAATATTTTGTACAATTGTACACAATAAATGTTTATTGAGCAGCAGATCAGCATATTAGAATGATTTCTGAAGGATCATGTGACACTGAAGACTGGAGTAATGATGCTGAAAATTCAGGATCACAGGAATAAATTACTTCATAAAATATATTCAAACAGAAAACAGTTATTTTAAATTGTAATAATATTTCACAATATTACTGTTTTTACTGTATTTCTAATTAAATAAATGCAGCCTTGGTGAGCAGATGAAACTTCTTTTAAAAACATTAAAAACTTACCGTGTCCAAACTTTTGACTGGTTGTGTGTGTGTGTGTGTGTGTGTGTATATATATATATATATATATATATATATATATATATATATATATATACACACACACACACACATATATACACACACACACACACACACACACACACATACATGCACAAAAGCTATTCAAAAGCTTTCTATTTAATATAAATGCTGTTCTTTTGAACGTTCTATTCATCAAAGCATCCTGAAAATGTTTTTAACATTGATAATAATAAATGTTTCTTGAGCAGCCAATCAGCATATAAGAATGATTTATGAAGGTTCATGTGACACTGAAGACTGGAGAAATGGTGCTGAAAATTCAGCTTTGCCAACACAGGAATAAGTTGCATTTTAAAATATATTCAAAGAGAAAATTTTCTTTTTTTTCCTAAAGTGTCGCACGATGCTTCAGAAATCAAATGAATATATGATTTGGTGCTCAATAAACATTTTTTTTTTTTGTATTATCAATGTTAAAAACAGTTGTGATACTTAATACTTTTGAGGAAACCATGATAATTTTTTAGGATTCTTTGATGAATTTGCATTTAAAACAGAAATCTTTGTAACATTATAAATGTCTCTACTGACATTTTTGGTCAATTTAATGTGTCTTTGCTGAATAACAATATTAATTTATTGAAAATAAAAATCTTACTGGCCCCAATGTTTTGAATGCTATTGTATATTAGTATAGTACTGACATTTCTTTTAGAAATAAAGTTCCAATTTGAAATCGATTACTTAAAATAAAAATAAAATATTTCTCAAACACAAATGCATGTAGATTTTACAGGTGACTTATTTTTTTTTTTAGAGGATATCAAACCAGAAATATTTATTATTAAACTAAAGCATATTTTGTGCTATTAACCTTCTGGTGCTCCTCATTTGGGAGTCACACTTGTGCTCTTTGCGGTCAAAAGCAATCGAACCCCTAAAATTTAACAAAAAAAATCAATGTAATATATTTTATTTTTTATTTTGTATTTTGGGAGAATTTCATGAAACTAATATTTATGCAATAATTATGATCAAAAAATATTTTTTTCCCACAATTTTTTCAATTAATGCATTATTTCAGGTTAAAATAGAGTCTAGGCCTTTAAAATAAAGTTTTTTTGAAGGCAGATTAGCGCCATCTGGTGAGAGTACAGAAAGAAAAATGTGTAATTCCATGGTGCAACCACTAGATATTTGTACAGCTCTCTATGGAGAGGCTTGTGAATTCCCTAGTTGTTTATGATTACAGTCAAACCTAAACATTGTGTTAGAAAGAGAACGCAAGGAAGCATTTTGTTACCCATTTTTTGATTCAGAATTTGTAAAAAATGCCACATGATTTTTTTTTTTACTTTTTATGCTCTTGACACAGAGCTCCTGCAAAAAAAAAAAAAAATGCTCAGAACGATGTGAACTAACAAGCCTATACTTCCAAGTGCACTATTCATAAGTTCATACACAGTGTGTATAATGTGTGTGTTTGTGTGTGAATGGGTGTTTATTTCAGTCTTGATGTTTTAGAGTGTCACCCTTTCACTGTTGAATTAAACAGTGAATTAAACGTATTTGTCCCACAGATCATTCTCCTGCTCGATTGCTCCTGTCTGCCTCGCTGCTCAGAGTGGTTTGCATCTGTAACTCCGTGTAGCTTTGTTTTGAATCTCTTACTATCATTCATTGTTGTTTATATTATCATTACCATATATCTAATATTGCCTACCACATTAATCTGACGTCGCTAGCTTTTAATCTTTTAATCTAAATCGCCATCACAACGCGTTTGCATCTCGCTAGCTTGTTAACTTGTCATCAGTCTCTCGCACGCTCCTTTTTCTACGCGTTCATCAAACAGCTGTGGTAAGTCGGATCAGTCTACAAACACGGTGAGTCATGTCATCCTCTTCTTCTATTGCAATGTGCTCTGCCCGTCACATGTTCAGTATAGCTTTCTCTGTCAGCGACGAGGGATTTACATGTCATAAATGTAGGGAAATAGTCAGGCTGACAGAGAAAATCTCAGAATTAGAGACACGCATCCAAACTTTAATCGAGGATAGTAAGAATGCAAGGGCTTTAGATACTGTTTTGGATGCGACAAGCTTAGTAAACTCTGTACATTGTTCGGTTCCAGCTGTAGAGCCCGTGCAGCAGGGCACTTGAGTGATGGTGAGGCGGCATAGTCGCGTGAAACACCACTCTTCCGTTCCAATAAGAACATCAAACAGGTTCTCCCCACTCAGTGACGCACCCACTGAGAATCCTGTTGAAAGTGCCCTAGTTATTGGCGATTCTATTACACGGAACGTGAAAATAGAGACACCAGCCACCATAGTCACATATTTGCCGGGAGCCAGAGCACCTGACATCAAAGCAAATTTAAAAGTGCTGGCTAATGCTAATCGTAAATACTCAAAATATAAAAATATAATTCACGTCGGCACTAATGACATTCGACTTCGCCAGTCAGAGATCACTAAAATTAACATTAAAGAGGTGTGTGAACTCGCAAGTACAATGTCAGAAACAGTAATTTGCTCTGGCCCTCTTCCTGTTCGTCAGAGTGATGAGATAGTTAGCAGATTATCATCACTCAATGGCTGGCTGTCTAAGTGGTGTCCGCAGAATAACACAGACAATTGGAAAAGTTTTTGGGACAGACCTGACCTGTTGAAAAGAGATGGTATTCATCCATCCTGGGATGGTGCTGGTAGTGTCCCTGAGGAAAAATTCAATTCATTCACTGCTTTAGGAGAGGAAGAATTGTCTAAACTTGTGACGAGTCTCTCGATATATCACGTTTCAATCTTGGCCAAAAGCAACTTGTATGTCTTTTTTACTCCCAAATGTCCAGATGTGTCATGTAAATTTGTTAAAACCTTTTTATGGTTCCGAAGATTGCGTTGATGTTAAAATAAATGAAGACAAAGTTGATGTATCTGATTCTGGTATTAAACCTGCTTTGCTTACAGGTTCTTTTGCCTGTAATAATGATGCTGAATTGTCAACCAACTCCATTTTGATAAGTGGGGACCAGGATGAGATTGATCCTGGAGATTCTATTCTTCAAGGTCGGTTACACAATTCTGAAGCATTAAGTTCTTTGCACGATAGATTTAGTCATTTAACAGAGGTGCAGCGCACAGATTTGATCAATTTGATTTTTGAATATGTTACACTGTTTCCCGATACTCCATATCGTACAAATCTGACTGAACACGACATTGATGTGGGAGATTCTGCTCCAATTCGTCAGCATTATTATCGAGTATCTGTGAATAAGAAAAAAATCTAGAGAATGAAATTGACTATATGTTGAAAAATGATATCGCTGAACCTTCTTTTTCTAGTTGGGCTTCTCCATCATTGTTGGTGAATAAATCTGATGGATCGTTCAGATTTTTTACTGATTACCGAAAGGTAAATGCTATAACAAAACCTGACTCATTTCCATTGCCTTGAATTGAGGACTGTATTGATCAGGTGGGAAACGCTAAATTCGTTAGCAAGTTTGATCTACTTAAAGGTTACTGGCAAGTGCCAGAGCTCGAGAAATTTCTGCTTTCATTGTACCATCTGGATTATTTTCGTACAAGGTTATGAGTTTCGGGTTGCGCAATGCTCCCGCTCCTTTCCAGCGTTTAATGAATCGAGTTATTTCTGGTTTGGAGGGACGCGCTGTGTACTTAGATGACGTCGTTGTGTATAGCCGAACCTGGGATGAACATATACTTCAAATTAGAGCACTATTTGATCGATTGGTGAAGGCAAGTTTGACCGTTAATTTGTTAAAATGTGAGTTCGCCAAGGCCACAGTAATTTACTTGGGGAAAGTGGTTGGGCAAGGCCAAGTGCGCCCTGTCTGTGCAAAAGTAGAAGCGATTGATAACTACCCTACGCCTACTACCAAGAAAGAACTTATGCGATTTCTTGGAATGGTAGGGTTTTATCGTTGTTTTTGTAGAAAGTTTTCTACAGTGGTGGCCCCCCTGACAAACTTATTGTGGGGAGGAATAGACTTCTGCTGGACTTTGGGTTGTCAGCAAGCATTAGAAAAAGTACAAATGCTCCTTACAGAGGGTCCTGTTTTAAAAGCTCTGAAATTTGACCAAGCGTTTCAGTTGCAAGTGATGCCAGCAATGTGGGTGCTGGTGCCGTTTTGTTACAAATTTCTGAAGATGGCATCAATCACCCAGTTGGTTTCTTTTCTAGAAAGTTTAATTCCTACCAACTTAATTATTCAGTGATTGAGAAGGGAGCTCTTGCTCTGATTTGGACTTTGTAACACTTTGAAGTGTATGTGGGTTCGTCGGAGGGACCTCTGGTGGTTTTTACGGATCACAATCCGTTAGTTTTTCTCCATTCTTTACAGAATCCCAATCAAAGCTTGATGAGGTGGTGCTCATTTTTACAGGGATACCTGCTGGAGATTCGCCACATTAAAGGCTCAGAAAACCTGACTGCTGATGCTTTATCTCGTGTCCATGTAGTCTAAATGTTATAGGATTTGTCCTATTTTCCCTGTCTTTGTCTCCGTTCTTTTCTTAATTTGCTTCCCAGGCGCCAAGGTTGCTGGAAGGAGTTGGAGAGTTAAGACCGTGATTGGGATTGAATTGTGTTACATGAACTACTGGAATTTTTTTTGTGGAGTTCTGATTTGTTCTTAAAGACTCTGGTCTTTTTTGGTGTGAGTGTGGCTTGCTCCTGGTTACATTCTTTTCTTGATTTTGGTTTGTTTATTTTGATGTTGTTATTAATTTGAACTTAGTTCTGTCCGATACTTTTAACATGTATCTGACAGAAATTGTTTGGTTTTGTTGATTTCTCATTTTATACATTTTCCTATTTATGTTAAATAAATCTTTTTTTGTAACCAAACCATCTGACTATGTCCTCCATTTTCATTTCCGGTCGTGACATTGTTAAATCATCAAAATCAACAACATGTATGTTAGACCCTATACCGACTAAGCTATTGAAAGAGATGCTTCCAGAGGTCATAGATCCTCTTCTTAATATCGTTAATTCATCTTTATCACTAGGATACGTATGGCCAAAAAGTCATATCGCAATATTTTTTGGCTAAATGGCGATATATCTCTGTATTTTCTACATTTTTCTATTTGGATTTAGAAAAAAAAATTATCTGTATTTACTTTTTAAAAATCTTAATTTAACATCCTGCCTAATGTTGTCCCACAAATATTGTGTTTAAATTGAAAGCTATCAATACAATAGGGAATGTAACCATGTAATCTGGCACACTAATAGGCCTACAGTATGTGCAAAAAAGAGAAAGTTACTTTACATTCTAACATTGTAACATTACAATCTAAAAATAAAAATAATGCTTTTTAAAGCAGAAGTTAAATTCACTACACTAAAAATTAAAATAAAAACAAAAGCACAGACTAATTAGCTATATATTTACAGTATATGTATTATTAGTTGCTGCTCATAAAAATACACTTACTTGTAGGTTTAAAATTCTACATATGGCACATTTATTACTCAACAAACATTTTTTCAAAATGTATATTTTAGTCAGAATTATGGCGATCCCATTCTATTGAGCTCTGTCTGTTTGGCGTGAATGCGCTCGTATAAAATTACTGTATATCGATATAAACGGTATCGCCACATTCCGTATTGTATATTAAAAATATATTGGTACAAACTCGATATACTGCCCAGCCCTAAGGATACGTACCAAAAACTTAAGCGGGCTATTATTAAACCTCTTATTAAAAAACCACAACTTGATCATAGAGAATTAGTCAATTACAGGTCGATCTCAAATCTCACTTTTCTGTCAAAAATACTAGAAAAGGCAGTATCATCACAACTATGTTCCTTTTTAGAAAGAAATGGTATCTGTGAAGATTTCCAGTCAGGATTTAGACCGTACCATAGTACTGAGACTGCTCTCACTGCTCTCATTAGAGTTACTAATGATTTGCTCTTATCAGATCGTGGTTGTATCTCTCTATTAGTGTTACTGGATCTTAGTGCTGCATTTGACACTATCGATCACAACATTCTTTTAAATAGACTCGAAAATTATGTTGGCATTAGTGGAATTGCACTGTCATGGTTCAAATCTTACTTACCTGACCGTTATCAGATAAGTAAGCTTCCTGTTAAACATCGTATAGATTTTAAAATCTGGCTAATTACTTACAAAGCACTAAATGGTTTAGCTCCCCAGTACCTGAGCGAGCTCTTAATGCATTATAGTCCTTCAAGTCTATTGCGATCTCAGAATTCAGGCCAGCTGATAATACCTAGAATATCAAAATCAACCGCAGGTGGTAGATCCTTCTCCTATTTGGCACCTAAACTCTGGAACAATCTTCCTAGCATTGTTCGGGAAGCAGACACACACTGTCAGTTTAAATCTAGACTAAGAACGCATCTCTTTAACCTGGCATACACATAACACATTATCAATTTATATTTTCAAATCTGTTAAAGGATTGTTAGGCTGCATAAATTAGGTCAGCCGGAACCGGGAACACTTCCTATAACACTAGATGTACTCGTTACATCAGAAGAAGAATGGCATCTACGCTAATATTAGTCTCTCGGTTTATCCCGAGGTTTACCGTAGTCAGCCGGATCCGGGCCGTATCCAAGTGAGATCGAGGACCTGCGCTTTGACACGACCACAACACATCCCTGAAGTGTCAGCAGAGATTGAGTCAACTAGATCATCCACTGTGAAGGCCTCATCAACACGACAGCCAGTGGCACAGTTCCTCAACAAACTGTCCATACCGCCATGATGAATAAGATCCTCAACTAAATGGAACTGGAATAAACACTTTGACTGTTGCGATCCCATTGGACTTGTGATAGCTGCCTGAATCATAAAGCACTGTTCGCCAGAGGAGAACTGGCCCCCCGACTAAGCCTGGTTTCTCCCAAGGTTTTTTTCTCCATTTTTAACACCTGTTTGCCACCTGATGTCACATGTTGGAGTTTGGGTTCCTTGCTGCTGTCGCCTTTGGCTTGCTTAGTTTGGGACACTTGACATTTGATATTCAACAGTGTTTTGACCTGCCTGCATTGACACCATTGTATGTGAACTGAACTGAGCTGGATGATGACATCACTGTTTACTCCAGTGCTGATATAGATAAATTAACTAAATTAATAACTATTGTTTCTTACATCGGAATGAATCAATACTGAATTTACTTAAGATGATGAATACTGACTCCATTTTCTTTAAGAGCCAAAAAAAAAAAAAAAAAAAAAAATTACACCTATACACATATACATATAAAGTCTAAGTGGTCGTAAAAAAAAGGCACACTTGTGTTCTTCGGTCAAAAATGACCAACCATAGGAAATGATATATATATATATATATATATATATATATATATATATATATATATATACACACACACACACATACATACATATATCAGTTACCACTGTAAAGCTGCTTTGACACAATCTGCATTGTAAAAAGTGCTATATAAATAAAGGTGACTTAACTTGTTGTGAGCTTTTACTGCATTATGACTGAATTATTTAATGGATTTCACATATTCTCGAAACTTCGCTCTGTTACAGACACAGTGGTTCATAGGTGTGTGTGTGTGCGTCTTTGTGTGAGTGGTTGTGTCTATATCACATGTTTTAGAGTGTCATCCCTGTACTGCTGTACTTTTTTTTTTTTTTTCCTTCTTCAGCATTGTGGCTGATTTGTAGATTGTACACACAAAAATTCTAAGAATTTGTGTTTTTGTCGATTTCCCATTCATTTCCTATGGTTGGTCATTTTTGACCGAAGAACACAAGTGTGCCTTTTTTTTTACGACCACTTAGACTTTTCCAATCATGCCCTCAATTTTTTTCTGTGTTCACATACCAATTGCCGTAAAAGTCACCAAGTTTCAACCTTCTCTGATGAAGCTACAATTTTTAAAAAATTCAAAACGAATTGTATATTATACCAAAGGGGTATAATGTGTGTGTGAGTTTGTGTGAATGGGTGTTTATTTCACTCTTGATGTTTTAGAGTGTTACCCCTTCACTGCTGTGAGCTTTTACTGCATTATGACTGAATTATTGAATGGATTTCACATATTCTCAAAACTTCATAGGTGTGTGTGTTTGTGTGTGAGTGGGTGTGTCTATATCACACTCTTGATGTTTTAGAGTGTAATCTCTTTACTGCTGTGTACTTTTTTCAGCATTGTGGCTGATTTGTAGATTGTACAATTTTTTTGTCGATTTCCCATTAATTTCCTATGATCGGTCATTTTTTTAACTAAGACAACGAAAGTGATTTTTTAGGACCACTTAGCATACTCCAATCATGCCCTCAATTTTTTTTTTTTTGAGTTCACATTCCAAATGCCATAAAAGTCACCAAGTTTTGTACCATTCCAATGAAGCTGTGATTTTTAACAATTCAAAACAGAAAATTTTTCGGTCAAAAGTGACCGAAAAGCACCAGAGGGTTAAAGTCCGCAGTAATTACATACCACTTTTGTGACTTCATGATCACTGTTGTGGTTATGATCACTGTTGTGGTCATCCCCCTCAGAGTTATCACTTAGCCTGAAACAAAGTTCAATTTTTTCATTAAAACTACTATATTTTGTTTACAATAATATTTATATTTTGATTGTTAATTAGAACTTACTCAGACTCCAGCGTATATGGACTGATTGCTCTGTCTGTTTTTACATAACCCTCCTCAAATTTCTTCATGCATTTAAGGAACCCTCCAATTTCTGAGTTCTTAAAAACAAATACAACAAATAATAAACATGCATAATTTAATAACATGCAATGACAGTGTTAGCATTATAACAACCAGTGACGGAAGTACTCATTTTTCTTTTACGCTGTTTTTCTAGAGACTAGAAGCATTTTATCAGACATAGAATGTAATTCTAAAATGAAATGACACAAATACACAAATAAATAAGATGAATAAATGCCACCTCTAGAATCTGGTGCTTCTTCCTAGTCAGGTGTTGCCGTCTGTGCGACTTCAACAAAAAGGGAAAAGTAGCTTTTTGAGGGGGAAAATGAATCCATTTTCCTCTGTTTGGGCACACCACATGTTGACCTTCCCTTTCCTCCTCATATTCATTGTCTTCATTCTCTGAGAGACTCCTGGTGACTCCCTTGCTATCATCACCAGCATCATCAGAGATGGACTCTGGTCTCTTAGTTGATCTATGTCGTCTTTCATTTCGGACTGCTTTAGTCACAGACTGTGTTAGAAACAGGCTTTCACCAGAGTCACTGTATAGGGGAATGCAGAGAAGTGATGCAGAGCATGAAAAAACATTTAAGTGAAACATTTTAGTAAAATTAGATAATGTTTTGTAGTTTTTGGCACTAAAACTTGATCTTAAAGCATTATTAGATGATTTTAAGGAATAAGGTTAATTGGAAAAACAAAAATCCAAGGCTGGAACTAACAATTATTTTTTCAATCGATTAATTGAAGGGCCACTGTCCTGCAGAGTTTAGCTCCAAGCTGCCTCAACACACCTGCCTGGAAGTTTAGTATGCTTAGTAAGACCTTGATTAGCTTGTTCAGGTGTGTTTAAATGGGTCCGATACCTTTCGTGGTCTGAGCCGATTCGCGGATATGATCCACTCTGTGCTTTCGTGTCCCTGAGCCAGAGCAGACTGTGCTCGCGCTGCGTCGGTTCACGTTATATTAACGTGAAAATGGACTTCATTCGAGTCAATGGAAAGCATATTTACACTGTCTGAATCATTCCCTATTCTCTATTTAGTGCACTATGTGCCATTCACCATGTAGAAACTAGTAAATGTGTGAACAAACGACCGATTTCAGACGCAGCTTCAGTGTCTGTTGCGGGACTTCAGATTCTAGAGAGCATTTGATTGGACAGAAGATATGATGAGAAGCTAAAGTGCAATGTGATGTCATGAATCATTTTAGCGGAAGTGAGACACTGTTAGTTTTGAATGCTTATATCTCCTAAATGCGAATTTCGTCATTGTTTTGGAACACACCAGCTTATTCATAACATTAAGGCTAACATATTCATTCATACTAAACGCTAAAAAACTTAAATTTTGATTTCAGGGGGACTTTAATTTAGGCCATTTTCAGACCTGTAGATCATTTGCTTAGTTCCAAAAAAGGGACTTAATTTGTTACAGTGTTGAAGTTTCTTCTTGGTTTGGTTAGCTTTCACAAGGCAACATTTCAAAGCACACCAAAATGTGTTTATGCAAGTCACATGCAAGTAAAACCTCTTGTTGGTCAGAGTTTCCTCTGCGTCATCCATCAAGATGACTGACAAGTTCGCTCCACGAGCTTATTTGTTACTGTCGATACACACACAGACACTATACAAATGGTTCTTGGTTATAAAAAAAAAAAAAAATCGAACCGTTCTGCACACTTGGTTCGGCATGCTCTTGTATCGCGGTTCATCTCATACCTGACGATGCATACGCATCTATAATATGGTTTGTAGAAAATAAATAAAACAGACAGACAGAGTTAGGCTAATGTATGTTTCTGTCGATGGATACACATTCTGGCTTCCCCTAAACTTTGTTCAATGCTAGTGCCATATGCTCTATACGGCACTAGCTTTATTTAAAAGCTTTATTTATTTGTATTTTTGCTTTACTGTATTTATTTGTGCCATTTCATTATTCGTTCTTATTTTCTTTATTACAGTAGTAATTTTTTACCTGAACATAGCACATACCGAACCGTACCAAAACCGTGAGCCTAAAACCGTGATACAAACCGAACCGTGAGTAATCTAAACCATTGCACCCCTAATACAAATGCAGCCGTCATTCCCATATTTTTATATAGCCTATATAACACAATTAAGAGCGGGAAGCAAGGATTTGTCAGGACTGCATTCTTGCAATGCACAGAGAATTAAACATTTTAAGAAGAGGCTCTTTGGTTTTCAACTGCAATAACTAATGTGCTCACTCACAGAATAAGACACTGCTGCTTTTTATGTAACACATTTGCCGTTATAAATTATGACACCACTTGGTTTGTTGGTCCATTGGGTCGGATTGCTTTCTCACCTCAACCGAACCGCTCCAGAGTTTGTTTGCAATCGGGCCAAAACCACTTTGTTCAGGCAATCTCGGAAGGAGAGTTTTGGTGCAGATCCGAGAGCGATTGCCATGTTCATATATGCCTAAACGAACCACACCAGGTTCCGAAACAAATGCTCCAAACGAGCCAGGTGTGAAAGAACCCTTAGATTCAGCAATCACAAAGTGAGAACTATTGAAGTATTAGTGTCGAAAATTATCCATACAGTTTGGTAAGCAAATTTCTAAGGCAATGGAGTCAAGAAGCTCTGTGATCATAAAGGAAATCAATTATATTTTATGTCTATCCTCTCCTAGTGAACAGGACAAGGAGAAGTTGTATTCACTGAGGGAAGATCTTAATGTTCTTTATGCAGAGAAGGCCAAAGGTGCATTTATCAGATCAAGGGCAAAGTGATTAGAATTTGGAGAAAGGAATTCCACATTTTTTTAATTTAGAAAAGAGAAGAGGCAAGTTAAAAAGGATTTCTACCTTTGATATGAATGGCACTTCCACTGAAAACAAAACTTCAACATTTTTATTTGCCTTTTACCAGTGTCTTTACACCACTTCTTTTTGCTCATAATTATCCAATCAGTTTTTCTGTAAGGTGGAGCCATTAATTTCAACTGTAAGCAAAGATAATCATGCTGTTTGTGAGGGTGAAATAACTGTAGAGGAACTAGACATTGTAATTACAAAGACCCCATTTAATAAGAGTCGGGGCCCCAGACGGTTTGCTGTTTACCTGAGTCAGAAGAGGGTCAACACCACTAATTTACCATGTTATAATATCAGGCTACCAGCTAATTTCAACATTTAAGACATTTAAAACAATTTTCAGCTCAAAACTCACTTTCAGACACCAGTGAGTGTTTGAAATAACTTCCTTGTGATCCGATGGGGATTCTGATCACTGTATGAGGCAGAAATATTTTTATATGCTACGGTAAAGGCTACTATTTTGTACCATTACAATTGTGCTAACCATTGTGATAATAAATAAAAATACCATTGCAAAAATACCAGAGACTGCTTTAAGAACGTAGACAAATCATATGTAATTATATTTGAGCATTTATTTGGTTTCATGTTTTATCTGTCTTTTCCCTGTGCCTTTACTGATACTGGACTAATGCATCTGCATGTCATAAAAAAAAAAAAAAAAAAAAAAAAAAAAACATACACTCCGGTTAACTCATATAACTAATAACTCCTGTGGCCTGTTACACAAAGCCGGTTTCAGTTTTGTAAATACTCTAAAATTATAATTCATGTCGGCATTAATGATGTTCGACCTCGCCAGTCGGCGATCACTACAATTAACATTAAAGAGGTGTGTGAACTCGCAAGTACAATGTCAGAAACAGTAATTTGCTCTGGCCCTCTTCCTGTTCGTCGGAGTGATGAGATAGTTAGCAGATAATCATCACTCAATGGCTGGCTGTCTAAGTGGTGTCCGCAGAATAACATAGATTTCATAGACAATGAGCACACTTTCATAGACAATGAGCACACTCAGGCCCTAAAGGGAGCAGCCAGAAAAATGGAGCACAGCTGGAAGAAAACAAAACTAGAAGTTTTTCGCATTTCGTGGAAAGAGAGAATGATTGAGTACAGAAAGGCCTTAAAAACTGTTAGATCTGCCTATTTTTCAAATCTTTTAGAAGAAAATAAACACAACCCTAGGTATTTATTTGATACAGTGGCTAAATTAACAAGAAATAAAGCTTCAACTTCTGATGTTTCCAAACAGCACAGCAGTAATGACTTTATGAACTTCTTTACTTGCAAGATTGACAATATTAGAGAGAAAATTATTACCATGCAACCATCTACTACAGTATCACGTCAGATAATGCATTGTAGTGTCCCTGAGGAAAAATTCAATTCATTCACTGCTTTAGGAGAGGAAGAATTGTCTAAAATTGTTAAATCATCAAAATCAACAACATGTATGTTAGACCCTATACCAACTAAGCTTTTGAAAGAGATGCTTTCAGAGGTCACAGATCCTCTTCTTAATATTGTTAATTCGTCTTTATCACTAGGATACGCACTAAAAACTTTTAAGCTAGCTATTATTAAACCTCTTATTAAAAAAAAAAAAAAACACAACTTGATCCTAGAGAATTAGTCAATTACAGGCCGATCTCAAATCTCACTTTTCTATCAAAAATACTAGAAATAGGCACATAAAATAAAATAGGCACATAATATCGAAATATTGATCGATATACCCCTGAATCGATTTCAAATCGTATCGCAGAACTTTTTGAGATATCGGAAAATATTGTATCGCTGGCTATGAGAATCGATATTGTATCAAATCGTGACGAACTGTCCAATTTACACCCCTACTGTAAAGCTGCTTTGACACAATCCGCATTGTAAAAAGCACTATATAAATAAGGGTGACTTGACTCGAGTTGTTTTGTGCATTCCTGTAATCGCAAATAAACGGAAGCAGGTAGGGGTGGGAATCGCA
The DNA here is from genome assembly GCA_037950665.1 of Hypophthalmichthys nobilis. Classification (NCBI taxonomy): domain Eukaryota; kingdom Metazoa; phylum Chordata; class Actinopteri; order Cypriniformes; family Xenocyprididae; genus Hypophthalmichthys; species Hypophthalmichthys nobilis. Next base: position 32,544,393 of record CM075468.1, on the reverse strand, counting down.
GGGTACCTCACAATACGATACAATCACGATACATGGCTCATGATAATGACAATATCATGATACAGCAATTCTGCGATAATCGATATATTGCTAGACAATCCCATAATGATACATCACGATATCTAACTATGAAAACAAAATGCCAGTGAAAAGGTTTATTATTATCTTTATTAAAGTCCAAACTGTTAGAAAACAAAGTTTTTCAGTCTGTAAATTAAATTTAACATTTTAAGTAAATTAAACATTTTATGCTTACATTTTTTAAAAGCTTAAACTTTTCTTTGTGTGTAAACCAGAGATCATGTTGCAGTCGCCACCAACTGGAGAGGGGCGGTAATTACAGTTACAAGTTACAGTAGATTACCTACAGTAGATCACCCAGTAATCTGTCAGAATGATGGATGGCCTTCAGATTTTTCCGTCACTGCTGAAAAAAAAATTCCAGTCAATGACAGAAAATTTTCGGTTAACGCGACCTCTGGTGAAAACGGTCACGCTCTCCACTAAGGTTGGGTATCGAGAACCGGTTCCATTTTAGAACCGGTTCCAAATTTCAAAGAACCGGGGATTCGATACGATGCGCGCATTTCGATTCTGGTTATTGATTCCTGACTTTTTATTCAGTCATTCTCGCACGGCGAACGGTAGTGAGCATTTTACAGTTTTATCTATCTGCTAGGACCTGCAACAAAGACCTTATCTCATCACACACGTGCGCAGTTCATTATAATCGGCACTGACTTTTGCTTCAACACTGCATTAATCTGAATGAATGCACCGTGTTTAAGGGACCATTCACACGACGTGTCTAAAAACACGTGGAAAGCGCGGCCGCTTTCTCCTCCTTTCCAAAGCGCTTGCGCTCCCGTGGTGTCTATCGTTGCTATGCAACCATGAACTGCGCTCTCCCAGATGACGAGGAAGTATCAGCAAAGGATAAACTGATTTCTAGCCCTTGCATTAGCTTTAGTACTAGATATATTTATGGAGATGAGAAATAAAACCCACCCTGTACAGCTATGATCAGCTGTTCAGCTGAGCTTTCGATGTTGTTACGGAAAGGCCGAAGCTGATCGGTTGGTTCTTGTCACATGAGCTGCGGTGTGCTTGCGGCATTCTGAAAAGTTGAGATGTTTTCATCTCACCGCGGCATAGGCGTGCCTGGAAACAACTGAAATAACTACCATTTTAAATAACGTGCCTACATTTGAAATGATGAACTTACGCGTACAAAAGACGCGATATGTGAACGGCCCCTAAGAACTCTCCCAACTCTCCCAGCTGCGAGTCCTGCTACAAAGTACCAGATACAGCTAATATTAGCAATAGCAGCATCTCACACTCAGGTACAAAACACAGATGAAAAGACATTCACCGTTGAATTAGAGCCTCATAATTCTGGATAAACTGACAATCAGTTTTGTTTATTTTTTTTTAAATAGTGATCACGATAAATACATTCGGGCAGCTACAGGACAACATGTTCTAGTTTATTTAAAATTAGCCTATATTAATTTGAATCATTCAATTACTTTATAAAAATTATTTAATTCTGTTTTATTCATGAATACTTGTTTATTTAATGGACGATCCACCGTTTTGAACGACTAATTCATTTTGTCACTTGTTGCCACCTAGTGGAGTACTAATGTATTCAATATTACTGACTTTGCATTTTAATCTCTCTTATGTTACTGCCTCCAATAGCAACTGCCTGTTATATATTTTAAGTTGTATTTTTTGTGTTATACCTAAATAGTTTTGGTTTGTAATTGCTTCTGATCACTCCTTATTGAAAGTGTTATTCATTTCATTATTAGACAAATTGTCACAGTTAACAGTTACAGCCTACTGGTTATAGCCTAAATGTGGCAAGAATAAAAGGTAAAAACATTATTCTTGGAGTATTTGCTTTTTTTCTCTCCATAATAAAATAATGGAATCGGAACAGAGTCGATAAGAACCGGATTCAATAAGCAGAATCGCTTTTGCTAAAATTAAAACGATACCCAACCCTACTCTTCACTGAGCGCTTACAGATTCACACGGGAGCATTTGAACTGAAACTGAATATAGGTATGTGTTCTCCGCAGGTACGTGAAATGGTAAATACCAGTTTGATTCAGCATGACTGGTGTGCACTTCTGACACAAATTAATAAATTACTGTAACAACATTTTTTTATAGTAAAACATTGGTCAAAAGAATTTTAAAGACCAAATGTTCGCTTCTGTCATGTTCAGTTTGCGATCTAGCTAGTTTTCAGTCAGCTGGTGAAAAACGGCGACCATACAAATTCACACGTTATGACTGTAAAATTTGCATGTTATTTGCGTGTTCTGTGTGACCAGTAGCCTATCACATCATTTGTTGTGTTGACGTAATTAAATGGGATGCTGCGTCTGAAAGTTTCAAAATATGAACAAAGCTTAAATGTATGACGTACCTCTCTCATTCGGCATTAACCAAAATGTTTCCATGGCTGCGATGTCACATTTAATTGCTAACCTATTAGCCTATTTCTTCTGTAAACAAAGCTTTGTGCTTCACTCGTGTCATATTCACGTAAAATACTGGCACAGATCAGTGGGTACCGAATATACCCGGATACTCGGTACTCCCGGTACTACAGAAATGCTGGTATCGTCACATTTTCAAAATTTCAATACCGACTTGGTACCGAAGTACCGGTACTTTTGACAGCACTACCCAGTACTCATTTTTTTGAGATGCGAACAGATATGTACAGGTTGCATGTCACTGAAAACACTAATAGCACTAATAAAATTTATCAACAAGTGGAAATTTGTTATTTTTGCATTTTTCAGAAGCAATTTCGTACTTCCGGTTTGAAAAGCAAAGTCCAAAAGTTGGAGAACTTTTGGACTTTGTTTAACGAATCTACGTCAGACTTTGTGACGTAGATTCGGGCCTTGGAGAGTGTGATAGATAGGCTTGCAGGGGTGAACCTATTTCACCCGGTTCTGAGAGCTTCTCCGCATTTATTCATGAAAAGGAGCTTGTTCAGTCCAATCCCTGCACCGTAGCATACATACGATTATAATTGAGGTATCAGGGCTCCAGACTGCGCCTAAAACGTTCACATTTGCGAATAAAAATATTAATTTGCGAGTGATATTTTTGCTGAGGTCGCCATTGGTGACCATACAAATTCACACGTTATGACTGTAAAATTTGCATGTTATTTGCGTGTTCTGTGTGACCAGTAGCCTATCACATCATTTGTTGTGTTGACGTAATTAAATGAGATGCTGCGTCTGAAAGTTTCAAAATATGAACGGGTAGGGAAAATATCACATTCCAAACAGACAGCAAAGGACTAGAATTGATAAAAGCCGACTGTCTTGTCGCCTTGCGTCGGTGCAAAGGAGACAACTGCCTATTTCTTCATATAAATTCGTCTATATTCGTCATTCAAAAGGGGAAACCAGCTCTGCAGACTGCAGATACACACACAATGCAGCTCACGCTTACCGTTTTGAATATCAGTCATGCTGATCACTTTCATTATTCCACTCTGCTCATGCTCATCAGATCAATTTAAGGTCATAAAAAGTCTTCAGTACCTTAAATGGTATAACAAGAGTATTAATGATCATTTTAAGGCGTCTTATATTTTGTGAATGGAAAAACAAATCGCGATACTACCTAATGTGATTATTAACATTAATTTCATTAAATAAATGTGAGCGCTGCATATTTTAAAGTCAAAAGATGGCGCTGTTGCGCGTTCTTCAGGCTCTCGCAACAGAGCTTCAGAGCAGCTCGCAATCAATGATTAGCACGCATTAGTCAACCGATTGCTTAAGAACTAATGCTGATCAATTATGACAAAGTTTACTTTATATTATTCATATTGTAATGTGTTGTAACACTTGTAACAACGTAGTTTTTTTTAATCTTCCTCATCTGAACTTGAATGAGCAGCAAAAGGAAAGCACTTGCATTTCAAAATAAGAATCCCGCTGTATTTTGGTCTGTTTATTAATCAAAGTCTTATGTATATCAGTTTCCCTGTTTGTTATTTGGTTACACAAACCAAATTTAATATATTTATATATTTATTTCCATATATATATATTTTTTTTATTTGATTCAAAGTAAACTGTTGTAGCTTCAGGAAGGAAAGACTAACAACATTATTTGAAGCATATTATTCAATATAAAGATTATAGTTAACTAAAACCATTAAAAAACATTTTTTCATTGCTTGAAATAAATGTTAATACTGAAATAAAAATTTATAAAAAACTAAACACCCATGTTTAAAAACAACCAAAAATAAATCTAAAAACAAAACAAAAAATATTAAAACTTAACGAAAAATGAAAGCAGAAAATATAAAAATATAATTGGATTCAAAATATTAACAAACCCTTTCATATCATTATAGTTTTAGTTCAACCAAAAATGAAAATTATGTCATTTATTACTCACCCTCATGTCGTTCCACACCCGTAAGACCTTTGTTCATCTTCAGAACATAAATTAAGATATTTTTGAGAAAATCCGATGGCTCAGTGAGGCCTCTATTGACAGTAATAACGTTCCCTTTTTCAATGTCCAGAAAGCTACTAAAAACATATTTAAAACAGTTCATTTGACAACAGTGTTTCAACTTTAATATTATAAAGTGACGAGAATACTTTTTGTGTGCCAAAAATAACAAAATAGCGACTTTGTTCAACAATATTTAGTGATGGGCAATTTCAAAACACTGCTTCACGAAGCTTCAAAGCTTTATGAATCATTTGTTTCAAATCAGTGGTTCGAAGTGTGTATCAAACACTTATGACGTAACGAAGCCACGTTTACTGAAATCACGTGATTTTGGCGCTCTGAACCACTGATTTGAAACAAAAGATTCGTAAAGCTTGCTGGTGATGCAGGCCTCACTAAGCGATCGGATTTTATCAAAAATATCTAAACTTGTGTTCTGAAGATGAACGAAGGTCTTACGGGTGTGGAACGACATGAGGGTGAGTAATTAATGACATTATTTTCATTTTTGGGTGCACCCTTTAAGTGAAAATAGTGACAATTTCCCAGAAAAAAAAAATCACAAGATTAAAATGCTGATACTGTAAAGGGGAGATATATAAACACAACAGGATGACTAAAAGTAAGTGATTCAAACATTTAAGTTCATTAATTGTGTGGCTCTTAAAATTTTTGGCACCCGTTTTCCCCCCTATAGAAGCCAATGGCTCCTTAAAGGGCATATTGCAGGTTAAACATTTTTTTCGAGATGAATATATAACCTTGTACGAAAATACCACATGAAAATGTACTGCAGGATTTAAAAATGTTTTGCAGGACATAAGGGCACAAATTTAGTAGATAAAGTGACGGTCTCTATAAAAAATGCTTTTTTTTCAACGTTGCGTCATTTTACATCACGAGAGGGAGTCGTTTGCTGAGCTCTGTGTTGAATGCAGAGTAGGTTGGTATTCAATAACAGCGGTCGTGAATCAGCGTGTTTTCGGTAGTTTTTGTATTTTAATTTATCATCATCATGGCAAGTTATTGTGGAGGTTGCAAAAACTCCAGCCTGTCAGGACATCAAGTCCACAGGTTTACTAACAAGAAAAAGGACGGTGCTATCTTCCGTGCTGGGGTGTGTTTTGTGCAGGTGAAGAGACGGGACTTCACTTCTGCATCTGCTTCGAAAAACGCGTTCATTATAAAGCGGAAAATTATCATCCCGGCGATATGATGGAGTTCAACATTGTAATACTACTGTAAATGATGATATTAAATGAATAAACGTACACACACCGTGTCCTAACCAGACACGATGCGATAAGATTCCAGTGATGAGCAATTTGACCGTCCACACTAGACGCGACGTGAAAATGAGAAGCAATAAAATCAATCAAAAACCACAGCCAATCAGAAGAGTGTGGGCGGGCTCTCTCGGCAAGAGCACAGCGGACACAATGAAATGGGCAAGTGCTTAGTAAAATTCATAAATATTTCACAATTTAAACATTATTTAAAGTACATACGGAGTGACTGAACCAATCTACCAAATCAGTCGTGATGAGAAACCGCTATATCACATAACGTTAGTGTGGACGGATATTAACAAGTGTGACATAGGCTATGCCTGATCAAAGTTTATTAGTTTCTGTTAGTAATCAATACTCCTAGATGACCAATACTAGCTTTGCTATTGCCTGATACATGATAATCTGTACAATATTGTGATCTGAGCACAGTGTTACATAACGTTAGCTAACGTGTATATATCTAAGTTAACACCGGTCTCCTGCCCTGTTCTCCACTGGTTCTCCTCACACCACAGCTCAATTTGTCTCCTCTGACCATTGTTCCGTCTAATCCTCTGCTTTCTTGGCCACATAGCAGGCTAATTGTATGGCTGTAGTCTGTCATACGAGTATGAATAAACATTTACAATTTCCTCAGCGTCCAAACTATCATTGCAATCCATTGTTTTTCTATTGTTTATATTGACCACACTCCCTCCCATTACGTCACTTCCGATTTGGCATTTTTCAGATGCGGAAGTAAAATTCTCACAAAAAACGACTCCAGAAGCCTCAGTAGCGTATTTATACGTGTATTTTAAAGAAAATCTAGTTCCTACATTACTTTTCTATACATTGAATCACTGAAGCGCTAACCTGCAATATGCACTTTAATGAATTTTTTACTGTTGCCATTCAGAGACATGGGTCGTAAATGCATTTCCCTGCGACGTGACCAGAGCTGAAGTTTTGGTGCAGGCGGTTTGTTTTGCTGTTGTCCACCAGCACAAATGGAAAATGTTTGCAGAGATCACATTACAGCGGAGAATTCAAATGTCACAAAAGTGCTGATCATTTACCTCTGCCTGTTCTGCTTTCGGACACATGAGTCGTGCATGTTTCCCTCAGCATAGTAGCACATGAGTGTTGTTCATATTTTGCCAACGATGCAGTCAGAACTGGAGTTTGAACATGAACGCATGAAAAATACAATTGTTACGATATACACGCGGAGCTCGCATATGATTGGTTTCAGCACGGAGCTATGCAATGAGTTTAACAACTCTCGCCACATGGATTATAAATTATTTGTTTATAGTTTTTATAGACGTATTTCACACACTCTCCTGCACCAAACATGAACCAGCACAGTGTATGCACTCATATTTCATCATGTCTTCTTCAAATTAAATATGTGCAAACTGGACACTGATACAGTGGTGTATCTGAACGCGATGACACGATTATTTTGATACACAAAAGACAATGATTTAGACCTAAAATTCAAAGAAGAATGGACAAAAAAAAGTCTTTATTCTTCCTGTTTTTCATGAGAATGTAGTGCTCCTAAATGTAATGAAAATATGATTAGCCCTTTTTAAATATTCTTCCGCATTTCTCTCTTCTGCTTGGGAGTTGTCATTTTCTGTGCTCATATATTAAAATTCTTTATTCTGTATAATGAGTGTGTTGTAGGTCTGTTTCTCATTGGTTGTTCTTCAAAAACACACTAGACATGCTTATTCTGTGCATTTTGAGCACTTTTTGTGTGTCACTTTAATTGAGCGTCAGCAGCGCAGAAAAAAGACTCGCCACTGAAACCCCCGCTTCACTGCTGCTGCTTACGTGACGCTCCTGCTTGACGTTCACATCCTGCTCCCGTTGTGATTGCACTCATTGGTTAACGTGCACGCCAAAAAAAATGCGCCGATCACGCTTGCAGTGTGAAACGGCCGTAATTAATGACATAATTTTCATTTCGGGGTGAACTAACCCTTTAATCCCAAAATTTGTTTAGTTATTGACAGAGCCCTATTTAAGTTTATTTGGAAAAACAAGGACTGCTGGAGTAAAGAGAAAAACAATTATTAGAACTTTTTCAGAGGGTGGACTTAACGGTCTTGATTTCAGTACCCATAATATAATTTTAAAAATCAATTGGATAAAACATTGTTTGGACCAGGAGAATTCTATATGGTTTTATATCCATAATTTGTTCTTCGAAAAGTATGGCGGATTAATATTTCTGCTATCATGTGATTTCAAATGAAGTAAGCTTCCCATTAAATTATCTAATTTTCATAAGCAGTCACTAGAAGCTTGGAAATTAGCCTTTAAACATAATTTCTCTCCACATGCATATACTATGGAATAACCAACATGTGTTATCTAACAGGACTATATTTAAAAAGAGAATGTCTTAATAAGATAATTATTTTTTGTTTCAGATTTGCCAAATAGTACTGGTGAGGTTCATACTTAATTTACTTCTCAGGGATTGTGTCTTTATATAGCCTAGAGATTACAGTTTACTTGTAAAATGCAATCTCATCTAAATTGCTACACCTTAATTTAAAATAAAATCCTGGATCAGGCAGTCCGAGCTGGTGTGATAGAGTGGATTCTTGGACTAATTTTCATGTTAAAGGGATAGTTCACCCAAAAATTAAAATTCTATCATCATTTACTCACCCTCAAGTTGTTCCAAACCTTTATGAGTTTTCATTTTTGGGTGAACTATCCCTTTAATGGCTCTGCTTATACTAAATGAAGCAATGTGTAGAGTTACATTCAAGCTGTTTTAAGGCATGAAGAAATTATTTTCACAGTAAAAAAATGTTTAAATATGTCATTTTGTTTATCAAAGATGAGCTTTAAGGGATAAAAATTGTTGACTGCAGGGGGACTATAAAATACGATTAAAAGCAATACAGCCGTCTAGTTTCCTTTTCCATTCTTTTTTTTTTTTTTTACCTGTCCGAAGAAGATTTATGGACTGAAGCATCTCTTCTCCTCTCCAAGGTGCTGGTGAACTGCTCAAAGCATGCATTGATAGAACTCACAACATCAGGCGGAGGAGTTTCGAGAAACAGCTCCGAGTGCGGGTCCAAATCGATCAGATCACTAACGTGCGAAACAACCGGTACGATCTGCTGCGTGTTTGGCGACTCAATTTCCGTCCTGTTGTCTTCGCTACTTCGAGCCATGGTTACTGAATCTAATACTATTTGACAGGAAAACTGTCATGTGTTCATAGACTTGCGTAATGTCGATTAACACCGATTTGTGCACCTCTGACGAGCACTTATGAGGCACAGGCTGTTTCTGCAACAGATTAAGCCTGAACACAAAAGTACTGGTCAAAAAAGAAACATAATCATGTATCAGAAAACGTTTGCCTCTATGCCAAACATATCCACGTGTTACACGATTCTGTTTTCATACGGCGGGTGTCATGTTCTTCTTCTTCTTCTTCTTCTCTTGGTTATTGGCGGATTGCAAACAACTCCAAGGTGCATACCGCCACCTACCGTACAGGAGTGTGTAACATCATGTCATTTAATTGTTCTCAAATTCTGTGCATCAACCCTGTGTCTTTAAGAAATTTAAATAGAGCCTTCCTGGTACTTCTTATCCCCTCTCCCTCTCCTTCTGTGCCCAGTATCCCCTTAAGATTCCACTCCCGTTCTGCCTCCTGAACCCTATCTTGAAACACCCGTCTTTCCACCTCATATAAAATACAGTGTAATATAACATGTTCAGTATTTTCTTTAACCCCACAGCTTTCACAATTTTCACTATTCTTTATTGTGTCATGTTCTTCTTCTTCTTCTTGGTTTTTATGGCGGTTGGCATACAACTTCAAGGTACATTACAGCCACCTGCTGGTTAGGAAAAAAAAGTCAAAACATTTTCCTAATACCTCCTAACACCTACATTCTTTTATCTAAATCAGTCATTTTTAGATATAGTATTAAAAAATCAAAACATTCATCATTTGAGTTCCTTTGTAATATGTTTGTCAAATCAAACTTCACCTTAATTCTTTTAAAATTGGAAATAATTATTCTTCTTTCACTATCATATTTTGAACATTTCATTATAATGTGGTCCACAGTTTCTTCTTGATTACAATGTTCACATTTTCCTGTCTCATGGTGGGGACCATGTAATTCCGCCCAGGAAATACATCAGCTGAAGTGTTTGGTAAAGCCATGGGTAAAGCGCCTACGCATGTCATCGTATGATCAGTGAAAAGCATAAAACACTTTATACAAAGCAACTGCAAATGTTTTATTGAACCTGTAATCTATTAAATAACATTAGCAAATCAACTAATACAATTAAATATGAAGTCTCTTTATCTCTATAATATGTGTTATTTTATGAAATTGTAGAGGTTATTTTTTTATGGAGAGCTTGGTTAATCAGGCCAATAAAAGACTGTTAACTACAATCCTTTTTATTATACAAACGTGTCATTAAATGCATAGAAATGTATAAAATTATAAAAAGCATAGACTGGTTCATGGGCTTACAGACATCATTGCCCCTAGCGGCGAACCATTAAAATTTCGAAACGGTTATGACGTAACGAAGTCTCGTTTACTGAAATCACATGACTTTAGGAAGAGGGAGACCAAGATGGCAGCGGTGTGAATGGTCACGTTTTCTATGTGTCCGTAGTTTGAGGAGTTTAAAGCTAACAAACTGAAATTTGAGTATGTAAAGTTACAATTGTGAAAATTTATGTTTTTTCAATATTTTTTTCTGGCAATGCTTGCACCTTGCACTTGATATTATGGGCAAAAAAAGGAAAATCACTCCCTTCATGAAAGCGCTATACTAGCTGGACACCTCGTGGAAGAATGCTGCATGGAGTCGACCGACGTGGAGAATATTAATCTTGAGACAGAAATCGGTGCCAATGAAGAGGTTCTTGCGAGGCCTATTTGCTCTACTCCATCCAAGAATCTTGCGAGATCGAAAGGCATGAACAAAGTTTCCTTATCTACACTCCTTGACGCGATTCAGAAGGTAACTGCTGAAGTGAATTAAAACACACGACAAGGTGATCTCCATTGATAAAACGGTTGCCGTTTCTTGTGGAAAACTCGACAAACTGTCTGAAAAAGTCTCTCATATGAGTGAAGAGGTCAAGATGCACGTTGTCAAGATCGTTCAACTTGAAAAGGAGATTAAGGAATTGCGAGTTGAAAACGTAAGTCTGAAAGAAAGCCTCGATGAAACGGAACAGTACTCACGTAGATGGAATCTCAAGCTACAGGGGGTCCCAGAGCGTGACAATTGACATCCTAAGAAAGATGGTCCCTATAGTATCCAGAACAAGTTGGATGTTGTAGTTGATGTTGTACACTGCCAAAGGAGATCTGATGGAGCACATCGTAACATCATCATGCGTTTCATCAGATTCATCAGATTCTTCCTACAGAGACATGGTATGGCGGGCTGCGAAAGACTCTCGCTATCTAAAAGAAAACAAGCTTTGGATCAAGGAGGCGCTGATCAAACAAGATGCTGAGGCCAGAGCCAAATTATGGCCGCTGGTCAAGAAGGCTCATGAGGAGGGGAAGAATGTTTCATTGAAGGGACCACATGCTTTTGTTGCTGGGAAAAAACTTGAACTTAACCCTTGAGATGTACAACATTCTGTGTTTACCTTCATGGAGCATCTTATTTTGAATTTAACTCGAGACTTGCGAGTGAACAGTTTTGCATGTTTTGCAGGCTGCCCCTATGTTCTTCTCATGAGTTGTACTTGATCAGTTTCTCATTTACAAATAGCCTTCAAAGAGCATTCCAACTGAACGTTTCATTTGTGCTCGGACAGACTAATTACTTTATTTGCACACTACCTTCATAGAGCATCTGCAGTCGAACTTGACTCCTGTGTTGGGCATGGACAAACTAATTGCAGACTGCTTTATGGAGCAACGTGAAAGTTTTTGTACTCTGTTGTGGTTCCTTCATCATAAGTAAGTTATGCCCTCCCATACAGTTGTACTTTTGTACTTATAGGGTATGTGTTAGCTTTAAAGGGTTAGTTCACCCAAAAATGAAAATAATGTCATTTATTACTCACCCTCATGCCGTTCCACACCCGTAAGACCTTCGTTAATCTTCAGAACACAAATTAAGATATTTTTGTTGAAATCCGATGGCTCCGTGAGGCCAGCAATGACATTTCCTCTCTCAAGATCCATTAATGTACTAAAAACATATTTAAATCAGTTCATGTGAGTACAGTGGTTCAATATTAATATTATAAAGTAATAAATATTATAAAATATAATATTATAAAGTGATGAGAATATTTTTGGTGCGCCAAAAAAACAAAATAATGACTTATTTAGTGACTTATTTAGAGCACCAAAGTCACGTGATTTCAGCAGTTTGGCGGTTTGACACACGATCCGAATCATTCATGGAAACCACAACTTTTCCCCCCACAAAACCATCTTATGGAATAATTTTGATATTAAAATTAGAAATAGATCAGTCTTCTTTGATAAATGGTTTAAAAAAATTTTTTTGCTGCTGATCTATTCAACTCTAATGGTAATTTGTTATGTTATGAATGTTTTATGAATATCTATCAATGTCCTGTTCCGTTTAAAGAATTTAACTCTGTTATAAAGGTGATTCCTGATGGATTAATATGTCTGATGAAAGCTTCCCTTTCCCATGAGTCCTGCTCAAAACAACTTTCATAGTTATGTTTGGGAGGTGTTTCGCTTTTAAGTGAAGAATGTAATAATACATTTATTTGTCAACTTTCTCAATCTCGAAACTCAATTTCTCCAAAAGGAATTTTTCTGGGGGGTTCTAAAATAGATAACATTCAGTGGAGGAAAACATGGTTATTACCATATAAATACTGTTATACCCAATAAAGTGAAAGAAGTGTATTTTAAAATTTTGCACAATATATACCCTTGTAATGCTCTTGTGTCAACATTTTGTGATGTAGCTGATATATGCACCTTCTGTAAAAAAGAAAGTGAAGATATTTGTCATTTATTTTTCTCATGTAATGTTTCATCACTTTTCTGGAAAGATTTGAGTTCCTATTGTTTTTCTAAAGTTAAAATGAACTGTAATTTACACATTAAGGATGTTGTTTGCTTTTTTGAAAATCAAAACTAATCGTTAGAATCTACTGTTAACTTTCTTATCCTTGTGGCAAAGTTCTATTTTCACAAACAAAGGTTTCTTAAGAAAATACCTACTTTTATAGATTTCTTATGTGAAGTAGAACATTTAATCAAATCACTAAGAATAATTAATAACAAAAAAAATGTATTTTTTTGAAGAGATATGATGAGATCCGTGATTATTACTTGTTTTTGGTGTTTTGTTTTGTTTTTTTATCCTCTTTTCTTTCTTTGTTCTGTTCCTTCTTTTCTTTGTTCTTAAAAAGCTATTTAAATGTATCTTTCCCTTTTTAAATGGTCATTGTCAATTTATTTTTTTCTCTTCCATATGTTCAGATTACTTTGGACGTATTGTTGATACATTCTGTGGTACATTCTATTTCATTAATGTCATCTATAAATTGTTTGCAATAAAAAACAACAACAACAACAAAAAAAAAACCCATGACTTTAGGAAGAGGCTCGTTTGAGATGAACAAATTCTCTGCAGAACCGATCACCGGTGATCACCACGAGATGCATGCTGGTTAGAAATGTGTCCGAGCGTGGACACATGTCATGCTGATGTGTGTCAAAAAAGTCTTGCAACTGCGAGGCAGCCGCATCGGATTCTGCATTCAGGCGCAGTTGCTCTCCACCAAGCACGATGGATATCGACTTGATGACGACACAGCTTAAAGGGATAGTTCACCCAAAAATGAAAATTATCCCATGATTTACTCACCCTCAAGCCATCCTAAGTGTATATGACTATCTTCTTTCAGACAAACACAATTGGAGATATATTTAAAATAACATCCAGTTGATGTTAATTTGTGTTAAATAAGAAGTGATCTGGCGCTAGAATGTGTTGTCTTTTAAATCATGCCGCTGTTATCAGTGACGGAACATTCTTTTGTGGCTCGTGCACAGTCTTCACACACAGATGAGCGTGTCAATCTATCGCTAATGATGTTGCGGCAACTCTCTATTCTTTCCAGCGAAATCATTGACAAAATGCACACAAATGTGTCTCTGGTCTTGCCTCTTTATATACAATCATTAATGAACAATCTTTAGTCCTATTGATAAGAAGAAAAAAAAAAACTAAATGAGGGCAGATTAGACCTGCTGATGATTAGAACCCGGAATGTCGAAAGTTCTACCACTAGACCACATGGGAATATGAATATTTAGTACAGGTCTGTGTATATATGCATTGGGCACCCACCGGCAGAAACATAATTCGGTGCCTATGCTTTGACCCGAAGCAATGATGCAATTATGAATGCGGAGGCACAGAGGAGAGAGTAAAACAAAACACCAGTCACGAATTAGAAGTCTAAAACAAGAATTTTTAAAGAGAAATGTTGGAGAATTTCGATATAACAGAAGAGGAGCTTGAGTTTGTTGCACAGCCCTATTTGTTTGAACCATGAGAGGTGTCTAAGCTTATACTACTCCTACATCCTGTGTCATACGTCGAGTCAGTGGGTTACTCATTTGGTACAAGTTGACTTGCGCAGTATGCGTACGGCCCTTTATCCTCTATACGTGCATCATTCACATGATAAGCAGCCCCTCTCCTCAGAGGCACGGCCTACTGTGTACAGAAAAGCACTCACACAATTTAAACAGCCCTCTGTCTCAGTACGACGGTCTATCGTGTACGGAGGACAAAATTCCCAGCTCTGGATATTTTTTTTTACACAAATGTATCACTTTGCTTCAGAAGGCCTTTATTAACCACCCGGAGCCGTGGTTATCTTTTATGATGGATGGTTGCAATTTTTTGGGCTTCAAAATCTCATCCTTCTCTTTACTGCCATTATAAAGCTTAGGAGAGCCAGGACATTATTTAGTATAACTCCGATCGTATTCGTCTGAAAGAAGAAAGTCATATACACATAGGATGGCTCGAGGGTGAGTAAATCATGGGGTAATTTTCATTTTTGGGTGAACTATCCCTTTAAGAGCTGTTGCACAAGCTCTGATGATGACACAGCTGTTTCATGATTGGCGGATTCACCGCATGACAACGATCACGTGTGTTTTGTGTTTATTCTAAGAGGCAACCTCCCCCAGTTTCTTGTGAAGCCAATACGGAAATGACTTAAACTGCAATTCATCAACTGGCCGCTAGGGACAGGCTGCAAAAGAGAGCAGAATCTCATTGACCCACATATTAAAATATCCAAATTTACAGCAGAAAAAAACATGTTTACAGCCTGGATCAAATTGTGGTTTTGGTCTATCCTGCTAATTTTGCCCTTCATGACAACTCTGAGGGGGGTGAATTTTTTTATAACTCATCCATTTAAATTATATTAAGCCTTAAATTTCTGCATAATTAAGGGATGGTCACTTGAGTGACAGGTAGATTGCCGCTGCTGTCTGTGAGCCGTCACTTTACCTCAGCTAATTCCAGCCGCTGAATTTGGCATCTTAGCCGTATTTGTGCTTTTTTCTGGATTATTTTATACAATTATAAAATAATATGGCTTGCTGCGTTAATGGTCGAGACTCGAGACAGATGTATGTCTGTGTACATGTGCACGCATGCGGAAGATAAACAGAACACATGTTGTTGGATCATGGCATTGGCTAAAAGTTTTGTTTGTGAGATTTACTACAATGACAATGGCGGAAGGATATAAAACTCCGACAGCACAGCTTGGATATTATATAACTAAAACTGCTGCACTATTTTTAAAAATTATACTTTGGACACGGGCTCAATTGTTTGTGAGATATATACGATCATATACAGTTTTACAACATAAATGCTGCTCAGGTTGCATAATTTCTTGAAGAACGATGATAGAGAGCAGATCATTCAGAAGAAATGTGATGCAAACAATGGATAATATACCAATATTTCATGGATTTAACGCTTTTGTGGACAAAAAGTACTGTTTTTTGTTTTGCAATGGACACTCATGGACATTTTACCCAATTAAGTTCCACGGATTGGATTCATCTCGCGATCACTATTTCATTATAAAGGTATGAAGTCCTGTTTTATTTTGCGTGTTGTTATTTGCACACCCGACACAAATTAATTACTGGTGTTGGAGCATCTATATCTTAAAAAAGACACCGTAGATTGACAGATGGGGATGGGGGTATTGTAATTGTATCATTACAATAATAAATGCACAAAATTTATCGACACATGTTTAATATGATAGTTTCGTCCTTACATCTGTTGTTAGTCCCGAGAGCATTTACATTAGTCAATAAATACGTGGATCCACAACTAATGTTAAATTGACCTGATGGACGAGGTGTAGAATTTTTGTTCAGCATGCTAGAGGTTCTGGGTTCTAATCCGCCCTCGTGTAATTTATTTCATTTTTTTTCTCATTAAAACCAAAGATGTTCATCAGTGATTGTATATCAAGAGCAGGGACATGTTTATGTGTATTTTGTTTTGTGATTTCACTGGAAAGAATAGAGTCTCCGGCTGCAACAGCGTTAGCGATAGATTGAAGACTGCGCAGTGGGCACGAGCGCCAAGAGCACACTGTTGCGCCACCGATAACAACGGCAACGAGCACTCAACATGATTTCAAAAACAACACATCCCAGCGACAGATCGCCTGTTATTTAACACAAACGAACAAATTGCTAATCATCTAGAGATGTTTCTTTTGTATTAGTATACATCCGTGCCGCGAGATGTTTCAAAAAGTGGTGGGGACATGTCCCACCCGTCCTACTCGCAAATTACGCCTATGCTAACACCTTCAGTTCCACTAATGCTCACAAATCTGTATTTTTATAACAGTTAAAGCTCTTTTCATGTACGGTGCGTTCCTAACGGGATACATCACCCTCCGTAGGGCACTTCGGAGTTAAAACAATCATGGCCGCCATATCCGTTCCAAACCGAAGTGCTCAAAACTGGCCACTTCAAAGGGCTCTTTGGAATAAAAGGATTTCGAAGGGAACAACTGATGGACACTTTGGGCCCCCATGATCCTTTGCACAGGTCTCGTTAAGATGACGCAGAATTGCGTTCCAAAAGAAGAGTTTTTTTTTACCCCTACACCCTTCATCCCTTCGAAGCTCTCACCCCGGAGGGTAAACCCTTTGAAGGGATTAGGGCATAGGGATGAGCCCTTCCGAATGGAATGGAACGCAGTGTTTGTCGCGATGTTATATTGTGTCATGTGTTTCAAAATAAAACTGAAAAAAAAAAAAGAATAAAAAAACGTAGACCCCGCTCCATTGGTATTTAAATAGCACAGGCTTATGTTGAACTTTATTTATTTTTTTATTTTTTTACAAACAGACGGTGTATTAAGCAGTACATAAAGTAGGCTATTGAATGAAAATGTCTCTGAAACATCTGTGTATTTGACAAATATTTCATTTATTTCACTTCAGCTGTGATAAAGTATACAAACACAGCTCGAGCGTCTCTTCGGAAAGCAGAAAGTGTCCGACTTCACGTCTCCGTTTTCAGCTTCTAGGTATTTTTATTCAAAATAAAGTTGGTGTTGTGAAGAATAGGGGAGGGAATAGAAAAAAAAAAAGAAATAGTCGTGACCAGATTAATGATAGGTCACAGTAATTTGTATGGCACACTATACATTATAAGGAAGCACCTAACTGGTTTTTGTGGCTATTGTTACGTTTCAGAAACTATAGCATGTGCTTATGAGTTACAGACAATATGAAAACACCAGAAGAAAAAGATGATGGAAGAGTTAGGAAAAGTTGGTCTAACAGAGACAGGAATGAAGGAAATACTGGAAAGTAAAAATGAAAAAGGCAGAAGTATTTGCAGTTTTTTTTAACAAGAGTTGAGTCCCAAACGACGCGCTGTGACTGGACTGATGAGGAGAATATGATGTAATGGACATTACAGGACAATAAACCCGGAAGATGGCAGTAGTGCAACGCTAATGGATGCAAGCTGCCGTTAAACCCTAAAGAAAAAGAAGAAGAAGCGACTTTCGCCGCAGTCGATGTCGAACACACTTTGTGAGTCTGTCTGATTATTACACACACCGAGACGGATGGCAAACTCCAGCAAGACCGAAAAGTTCCAGCTGCATGTTCCGAATCTCGAGGAATTATGTCAGGGTAATAATCGCATTTAATTTTAATGTGTGCATTTATATGGGTATTATAGGCTAACTGTTTCTTTCATTGTGCTTAAGTAAAACCAAATGACAAGAGTCCAAAGTTCAACATAACTATTTTAAATCATTTTGATCTTTACGAACATTTAGCAGAGTAGCGAAATTTAATGCGCAATAGTAAAAAAAATCCTAAAAGATGAAGCCTATAGAGTATTGTGTATAACAGACCATCATATTTGATAGTATTTGAAAGAAATTAAGGGCCTCAAACAATAATTCTCTAAAAACGAAATCCTACTTAAATAAAAGGCAGAAGAATTGAAAAATCAATGGTTAACATTTATTTTTTAAAGTCGGCATGAAACGAAATTTGCGATAGATTTTCTTTCCAATAAGGGTTATGCGCAACAAATATTCTATAAAACAGGTTGCATCGCTTCAGGTTTAGGTCTCTCCTGTGTGTTTCATTATTGTTTTTAAATTATTAACATTCGGATCCCAGATAGCAAGCACCACTGAAACAATACTAAATCAATGTTAATGCGTCAACGTAAACTGCATTGAATCAACACCACTTTTGCACCCGCAATTAATGTTGAAATTTCATTTAAAAACAAACAAACAAACAAACAATGGTAATGACATTTAATCAATGTCACAATGTGATGTTGGTTCAACATCATGTTTGCACTCTCAGAAAATGAAACACAAGCAGGGCCAAGCCTTTATGCGGCCCTAAGCAGAATTTGATTTAGGGTGCCCCTCTGTGCCGCTAATTAGATTGACTATTGTCAGTGCTTGATTATTTTACAATTTTATTAGTTGTAGCTGTGTTGCTTGGTCACATAATGTCTGCCTGGCATGTTTTTACCTATGATGTTTTATTGTAACAGAGTAGCAAACCCACAAGAGTGGTCAGGTGTTAATTTGCACTTTAATATTCAAATACTGAGTGGCAGACTTAATGGGGTGTACTGAAAAGTAGCTAAATAATGTATTTACTGTAAACAAGTTAGCCACTTTAATTGCTTTTGGTTAAAAGAAATTAGCAACATGCAAAATTGCACAATTAACTACAAATAAAATATCTTAAGATAAACAGTATCTTCTTATATAAAATAAATGTAAATGTATAAAATTGACAATATTAAATTAAATACTTAAATAATTACATAAAATGAATAGATCAGATGGCCCTGTTAAAGATAACAATAATAATGTAGTAACATTAAAGGGATAGTTCACCCAAAAATCAAATTTCTTTAATCATTTACTCACTCTCAAGCTTTAACCTGAATGAGTTTCTTTCTTCTGTTGAACATAAAGGTTATTTTGAAGAATGTTGGTAACCAAACAGTTGCTGGTCCCCAGTGACTTCCATATATTTTTCCTTCTAGAAGGTCAATGGGGCCCATCAACTGTTCGGTTACCCACATTCTTCAAAATAACTTCTTTTGTGTTCAGCACAAGGAAGAAATTAATACAGGTTTGGAAGAACATGAGAGTGAGTAAATAATGATAGAATTTTCTTTTTTGGGTGAACTATCACTTTAAGGACAAGGGGCAGCATGTTTATTATTAGGCTGCTGTCACTTTAAGACCTGCATGCATCTAACATACAGACTCACATCCGATTTTCTCTCAACTGATTACTTTCACTTTAGACATAACCAACTGTGTTTATGTAAACCTTGTGTGTATTTGAGAGTATTAGCACAATTAGACGTGAAAGATGAAGTCTGGTAATCAAGTGCTGTTTGACAGGCTTTTAGTATGCACCCGCTTTGGGTGTACGTGCTCAGAAAAAGCGCATGTCAGAACAACACGCGGATGAAATGTTTAACCTGCAAGGCTTTAAAGCACATGCAAATAATGAACTTTTGTGATTGCGAATAAGTGCAGTGTCCCGTGAGTGTAACTCTACCACTGCGTTAACATGTGATGCGAATGTACTTCGAGTTGTGCAGTATAGGGGTTATGCACAATCTAACTTCCGTATTCTGTAAAACAGAGCAGATTGCGTCCGGTTTAGGTCTTTTGTATGTGCTTCATGAAAAAATTAACTACAAACATTTGTGAAAGAATGGGTCGCTCTCAGGAGCTCAGTGATTTCAAGCGTGGTACCATAATAGGTTGCCACCTGTGCAATAAGTCCATTTGTGAAATTTCCTCACTACTACTAAATATTCCACGGTCAACTGTTAGTAGTATCATAACAAAGTGGAAGCAATTGGGAACAACAGCAACTCAGCCACGAAGTGGTAAGCCACGTAAAATCACAGAGCGCATGCTGAGGTGCACAGTGCGCAGAAGTTGCCAACTTTCTGCAGAGTCAGTAGCTACAGACCTCCAAACTTCATGTGGCCTTCAGATTAGTGTGTAGAGAGCTTCATGGAATGGGTTTACATGGCCGAGCAGCTGCATCCAAGCCTTACATCACCAAGTGCAATGCAAAGCATTGGATGCAGTGGTGTAAAGCACGCCGCCACTGGACTCTAGAGCAGTGCAGACGTGTTCTCTGGAGTGACGAATCGCGCTTCTCTGTCTGGCAATCCGATGGACGAGTCTGGGTTTGGCGGTTGCCAGGAGAACGGTACTTGCCTGATTGCATTGTGCCAAGTGTAAAGTTTGGTGGAGGGGGGATTATGGTGCGGAGTTGTTTTTCAGGGGTTGGGCTTGGCCCCTTAGTTCCAGTGAAAGGAACTCTTAATGTTTCAGCATACCAAGACATTTTGGACAATTTCATGCTCCCAACTTTGTGGGAACAGTTTAGGGATGGCCCCTTCCTGTTCCAACATGACTGCACACCAGTGCACAAAGCAAGGCCCATAAAGACATGGATGAGCGAGTTTGGTGTGGAGAAACTTGTCCTGACCTCAACCCGATAGAACACCTTTGGGATGAATTAGAGCACGATTCCATAACTTTTAAAATTAATTTTACTCTTCTATGGTCTCCTAAGTGGAAAAAAAAGTATACTTCCATAATGTACTTAAAGTGAACTATTTTCGTGCACTAATTTTGTACTTAATATACTAAAATTCTTCTTTAGTTCTACTAGTAATACTTCATTATTATTATTATTATTATTATTTAGTACTTCTTAAGATAATCTTAAGAAAATCTAAGTGTACTCAACTGTGCTATTTTGAGACACCATGAATATGAACTAAAATGTGCTTTTAACATACTCTGTATTAACTAACATCTCTGTATTAAACAATGTATTTAGTTACCACTTGTGGTACACTTGAACCCATATTTCAGGTCCAAATGTACTACAAGTGGTAACTAAATACATTTTTTTTAATACAGCAATAAAAGCACTTTGCTAGCGGGTTAGTTAACTCAACGAAACACATCCTTTATGAAATTAATCAGACATTATACAACATAAACATAATGTTACAACTTATATCTGAACAAAATGATGCAGTGAACTTGAACTAAGTTATGTAGTCACTAATCAGAATGTGTAGCTCCTGTTGTGGATGCGCTCTTCTAACAACACATTGTACAGCAACTAAACCCAAAGAATTCAAAATGTTTTATTACAATAGTGTTCTCATTATAATGTAATGTATTTGACAGTCCCAATCATAGTTATTAATGTTGTGCATTGCTGTTTGAGCTGCATGTGCTGAAGCTAAAGATGAACACCAGTATCTGAAGCGCTATATGAGATAAATCAGATATATATACACAAAATAAACATAATATTACAACTTACAATTGCACAAAACAAAAGTGCTGTGAATGCACAAGAGAACTTGACTGTGCTAGTCATGAAGGTGTATCTCTGTTGTGGATGTGCTTATCCCGCAACAACGCGCTAAAACATGGGCGCACAAAGAATTCAAAACATTCTTTTACAGTAGTGTTCTCATTAAAATTTTATGTAGTCTATATGACAGATTTGCACTGCACTTTTCACTTAACTGTATATTTTCCTTTACAAAGTGATTTCAATCATATTTTAAGCAATTCAAAACCATCGAACAGTGCGCATCTGAAGTGTCTCAGGTCTAAAGGATATAATCCATTTTTATTGACTTTAATATATTGGCTTAATTTTCTTATCTGAACATATATCAGCCAATACCAATATGGTGGCCGATATATCGTGCATCCCTAATTTAAACTGCAAAGGTAAAACATAAATTAAAATTATTGTGACAGATGTGAAGGGGGAGGAGAATTTAAATGTGCATCAAGTTCTTCGACAAGAAAGACTTCCACATAAGATACACCTGTGCATTCTCGCACAAAGCTCCTCTGGAAGCCTTCTCACTCCTTTCCTCGCAATTAGAGAATAAAGATATCCTTCAAAATGGCTAAATTTGCACAGGCTGCAACCAGCGACCAGGTGAATCATAACATTACAATGTTTGATTTGAAGTAAAAAGTATTTGAAAATCAGACAAAAATACAAAGGTACAAGACTTAAAGCTGCAGTCTGTAACTTTTTTTTGGTTAAAAATTATCCAAAATCAATTTTTGAGCAAGTA
Organism: Hypophthalmichthys nobilis; assembly: GCA_037950665.1. Lineage (NCBI taxonomy): Eukaryota > Metazoa > Chordata > Actinopteri > Cypriniformes > Xenocyprididae > Hypophthalmichthys > Hypophthalmichthys nobilis. The sequence continues at coordinate 32,521,846 of CM075468.1, read as the reverse complement.
CATAACCAGCCAGTGTTCAAAATTATCTCCTCACCTTAGCCCGATTCACAACGGTAAGCTTGTAATAATGGTTTCTAATTCGGGTGGTACTGGTGGGTTTCTGCAGGAAATTTCAGCATGCAGCCATTCATCTTTACGTCACTACATCACGTCTGTCAGGTAGCAGGTCATTTATAGTCTTTTCTCAGAGCAGCTGCAATAATTAAACTTATCATTTTGATGGCGGATTCTAGTCCAGAATGGTCCAAATGACAATCATCATTGGCAACTGGAGATTCACTTGTAGTCAAAAGCAAAACACTTTGGACTGCGGAGTGGCTACAGAAATTTAAATCTACAGGTAACGTAATACACACTAAATACCCATAGTCACGCAATGCTGATGTTGTTAACATTAACAAGAGAACAAAGTATAACAATAATAATAATTTGCACAGTTTGACGTGATCCGAGCTAAGCGATCGTTAGATTTAATCATCATTGGCATCGATTTATTGTAATGCTTTTTTTTTTTCAGTTGGTCAGAACAAAAGTGGCAGAAATGTTACTTACTTGTTCAGCTGACATTTTCCGGTGTCATTTTCCGACATTTTTGTGGCAGGGCACATTAACCTGCTGAAAGAGTTCATAGCCACCAGGGAATACCGTTTCTATGAAAGGGTGTACATGGTCTGCAACAATGCTTAGGTAGGTGGTACGTGTCAAAGTAACTTCCACATGGATGGCAGGACCCAAGGTTTCCCAGCAGAACATTGCCCAAAGCATCACACTGCCTCCGCCGGCTTGCCTTCTTCTCTTAGTGCATCCTGGTGCCATGTGTTCCCCAGGGAAACGACGCACACGCACCCGGCCATCCACGTGATGTAAAAGAAAACGTGATTCATCAGATCAGGCCACCTTCTTCTATTGCTGCGTGGTCCAGTTCTGATGCTCATGTGCCCACTGTTGGTGCTTTCGGCTTTGGACAGGGGTCAGCATGGGCGCCCTGACTGGTCTGTGGCTGTGCAGCCCCATACACAACAAACTACGATGCACTGTGTATTCTGACATATTCGTGCCCATTTTTCCTGCTTCTAACACATCAATTTTGAGGACAAAATGTTCACTTTCTGCCTAATATATCCCACCCACTAACAGGTGCCGTGATGAAGAGATAATCAGTGTTATTCACTTTACCTGTCAGTGGCAGTGTTAATTTCGTTAATGAAAACTATGACGAAAAATGTTCGTTGACAACCTTATTTTCCATGACTAATGCTGGGTACACACAACAAGATAATCGGGCTGATTTTGGGCTGATTTCTCCCCTTCCGACAATCCTAGGTAATGTCCCGATTATCTTGATGGTTCTACAGATTATCTTATCAGATTTTCCTGTGGTGTGAGGTGTGTTAAGAGTGACTGAATCTGCTCGGAAAAACGTCGGAGGCGCCCCGATCGCGAATCGTAAATATTCAACATGTTTAATATTATCGATCAGAAATCCTGATGTGTGGGGGGAACCCCAAGGACAAACGCGCGCACGCTCTGGAGATTATCACGTGAAATGAAACAATATCCAATCAAAAAGCAAGCTGACAGAAGACAGAATCATAACAAATGCAGTCATGGCGCAGCAATGGATTTGGACAGCAGAGATGGAGAATCAGCTTGTCGATTCTCCATCAGCACGAGTGTTTGTAGTAAAAATGTCTAGTAACTTTTTTTTTATTGATTTCTAACATGATATAAAAGTACTGAACAAATATAAACTACAACAAAGAAATAGAAAATGTACAGTATAATATAAATAATAATACAGGTAAAAAAATAAATAAAATAAAATGATGTGTCCAGTAAAACATACCAAAATCATTCCAAACACTATCAACACAATTTCTTCCTGCTTATCTTCCGTCATTCTGAAGTCCCGAGAGATTTTGCGAGATTTCCTGTGTTCACGGTCGGGACTCTGGTTGAAAATCTGTTTGTGTGTGGTGTGCTGTCTTTGTCAAAATCACGGCACACCACACACTATTGGAGCAAAATGGTTAAATCTAGGATTTTTTTGTCCTCATGTTTGTGGTCTCTCACATTTTGAAAATCTTCTAAGTTTTCAAAAATCTTTTAGTGTGTACCCAGCATAAGACTAGATGATGAGAGGTGACGACGTCATTAAACGATAACTGTGACTAAATCAACACATGCAATATCATTGACGAAAAAAAGACGAGACTGAAATGTGGCTAAAAAACTTACCAACCAACTTACAAACCAACCAAAATCACTCTTTTGAAATCACTTTTTGTTTTTGTCAAATAAAGGAGACACAACATTACGGACTGTTTTTACGCGTTTATTTTTACAGTTGCCAGATTTTCAGAATTTAAACCCCCAATTAGAGATTTTCTGTTACAAAAAAAACATGTTTTACTTAATCTTTGCAATCTGGCAACGTACGCGCACTCTTTCTACACTGAGGAAGAAGTGCGGATGATCTGAAAAAACAGACAAGTAAGATGGAGTTCAGCGATCTTCATTTGAGACTTTGTACTTAAATTAAAGTGTCATTCAGTCGGCCTATATTGCGCTGCTCGTTTGCTGACTAAGTCTGCAACCTAAGTGTAGGCTGATATCCAGCAGTGGCTCTCAAACTGATGTACACAAACAAAATGCTGAGTTTTGCCGTTCATTTAATTTTACTCCACCTTAAAATAATATTAAAACTGAGCATGTGTTTCTAGCAGGTAAAATGCTGTGAATACATGACATTCAGTTAAATTACCTCATCTTTCGCGGTCAAAAATGACTGCACCCACGCTAGCAAATCGCATTAGTGCTGTTCTCGACAATATACCTTTGTAAAAGTGGGGATTTAGCACTTACTAGCATGAAGAACAAATATAGACACAGACTTTATAGAGATTTAAGATTAAAACTCTCTTCGATACAAAAACATACCCTTATTGTTTTTAATGTTGATCATATTATACCAGCAAGAATGCAGTGCTTTCCAAAAATCAACACGATTTCAGATGTGACTTTGATTTTATACAACAGTTTAACAAACAAAAGGATAATATACATTTTAAACAGTATTGTTAGTATTTTGCTCTATTTTCAACGAAAGCCACAGCAGAACTGCAGCACACAAGCTGTGTTTTGTGAACGAATTTGTGGCTTTGAATGAATCGTCAATGATTCAATGACCCATTCATAAATACAGCCACTTGCTTTGATACTAAAAGAATGGATAACGCGATGATTCACTCATAAAAACAGTGACTTACCGAGATCAGGAGGGGAAAAAAAATGTTTTGCAACAGTGTTCTAGTGCGTGAATAGCGGTTGGCACTCTGCCTTTATGAAGCAGCACAGAACGCCAATTACACTAAATCGTTCTTCTTCAGATTCTTGACTTGTCACTGTCTGAACAAGCCCAACATAGTTGCTCACCATAGAAAAGCACTGCTTCACTGTAAAACCCGATAAGTTCAGAGTACTCAAAATTATTGTAGACACCGATTACCTCAAAAAATTTAAGTTAAAGCAACTCAAATCTTTTAAGTACAGAATAATTATAAATAACAATTAAGTCAAACTGATTTTTTTTTTTAATTTTTGTTTAATGTTTAAATCCACTGTACTTAAAACTATTGTTTACCATACATAATGTTTTTTATTTTTCAATTACTTTGGTGAAGTTCATAATACTCAAAACATTTAAGTAAACAACTCAAATTATTTCATACTACCCAAATTCAGTAATTATATTTTAATTAAAATTTTGAATTAACTAACACCTAATCTTTACGGTTAAGTGTTAGTTAGCAACAGCACACCAGAATGCGCTAATGTAACCATCAAAGAGACTATCACTATTTACTTACATGAACTGTTAATCAACATGCAGTATATATAGCCTTGATGTCTTACAGCCCATTCTCGACCTAACCACAGGTACTACTCATCACCACGATGGTAAACTTCAACATCACAGAAACACCTTTACATAACAAAATAACAGAACAGTAAACAATAACACTTCTTCCCCTGTATTAATCCTGTGCAAAAACACACAAAATAACACTCAATTCCAACATTTATTCCCCCTTACAGAGTGTGACGCAAAGCATGCTGGGAACTTGAAATCTGCTGCAACTCAGTTTAATGTTGAATGGACTCTTCTGATAACGTCGGAAACATCGGCAACAATGTGACATGAATGATGTCACTTTATATCGCTCAGTAAACTTAAAAATAATAATTCAAGTATAAGGGTTTACTCGAAAATGTTGAGCTACACAAAAATAAAACTAAACTCCTCATTCAGAGAACGTAATTGTTTTAAGTTGCATCATTGATTTAACAGACTTTAATTGCAGCGTACCGTTGCACCGTTGGACAACATTGACTTAAAGAGACCAGATTTTTTCTGGACTCTCTGACATTACATGAATGGTTTACTGTTCATTTGTAGCATTTTACATCATGCGGACATTTCTGCTTTTCTAATGACTGTTTCGTGCTGTTGCATTCGATCTGATTCCACTTGCTGAATTATATTGTTATATTGTGTTAACATAATTACTCTTAGCATGGTTTAGATTACAATTTTCATTCACTTTAGAGGAGATTCTTATTTCTTTTTGAATTCCCAATTATTTATTTTGATATATTTATTAAATTGCTAATATGTTTAAGTTTGAGCTAAGGATCGTTATGCAATGGTTTTGCTCATATGTTAAGCCTACTACTTGATGTAGTAATGTTATCTATATGTTTTATCATGAGAATATTATATAAGGTAAGTTGAAATAAGGAAGCGTGCAAAATACTTGTTGTCAGGGGCGTGCTCAGACATTTTGGGGGGCAGGGGCTCAAGTGGGAAAAATGGGCACTTCTCATAATTATTATTAAAAACTAATAAACAAAACGTTAAATATATTAACACAACTCTGACTTCCTTAACCATTTATTTTAATTCCCTCACACTCACGCAGTTGTTTCATTCTCCACAGATTTCTACAAAATAATCAGTTCACACTGAGACCATGGTCTTCTTTAGTATTCACTAGGTTTATCACAACAGCTAAGGAAACTATGCCACAATGTGCAAGTTTTCTACGCTGCTATTTTCAAGTAGCTATATATATATATATATATATATATGTAGAATAAGTTCTGCACCAAGGAGAGGGATATAGTTTCACTAATAATTTGTTTATTTTGCACAAATCAATAAATCGTTTTAATTCTTTTGGTGTTATTGGAATACTTCTTTCATGTGGTGGACAATTTTGAGATTTTGGTCTATTTTTGCTTCCATGTCTTCTTTTACTTTAATGGAAAGAGAACTTGCAAACATGCATTTTAGTCTAGGACTATAGCTTAAGCCTTGTCTGTGAAACCGGGGGCAAGAGTTTTTTCCCCTGAAATGTTGTAAGTACATAATGTGTATTTTAACAAATGCCTGCAGAGGGCGCCGAAAGCCTGGTGATTGTTGTTGTTACACACACACGATCAAATCCTTGTTTTTGGCCAACCAGCATAATTAAAAATACAATATTAGTTAAATAATAATAATACTATTCGTCCATTTCTTTATGATAGAAATGCTACAGCCACTGTAATTTCATCAACAAGAATATGAGGACATCAAAACATGCACACTCAGAGAGAGGGTTTAAACTTTTATTGATGTATTCTCCTGTGTAAGCGTAGATTTAACAATGATAGCATTATGCAATGCTGTATTATGATTTTTAAATGGTTTTAATAAATCATGTATAAACCTGTCTAATAATGCGGTTCATGGATCCGCCTGTGGAATGCTCCTCTTCCGGTATTGACAGCCCTACCGATATCTTTATCATGGTTCAAAACGCAATGCATAGCACATTAAAATAATTGAAATTATAATATGACATAAATTGCATTAGTATCAAATCAGGCAGATGCACTGCTGGTGGACAAATTATTAACGCGGCGTTAAACACGTATAAATAATCTCACCCTTAAATAGCCAAAAATTTCACGTTTGTGAACATACATAGGCTACCTGAAAAAGATGCACGGGATTCATCTAGGGCTTTTTCTTTTTCGCCAGACAGCTGTTGTATTTTCCCAGGCATAGTTGTCACAATTTGTCAGCCAGCAGCAAACACGAGGTGGGGTGGGGTGCGCGTTTGTGCGGGAATGAATGGCGTGTCGCGGAGGGAGGGCATCTGAACTCGACAAAGCCGACCGGACCTGATATATATATAATATTTTTTTATTCAGTAAATGTATTTATTTAAAAAAAAAAAAAAAAAAAAAGCACCCCAGAAAAAAGGGCACTTTCTCTCGAGGAATGTCTATGTGTGCACGTGCCTGCTTGTTGTTCTAGAGGGTAGTTTTGCTTTTATTGTAATGTTTTTTGAGGGTTGGGTTGATTTAGTGGGAGGGTTGGGTTTTTTATGGGGTGGCATCATGCTGGCTTACACTTATGTTTGGTGTTTTAAGTATTTTACTTTTTGTATTTTTTTTTTTTTTTGTCCCCATTCTCCAATCACAATGCTCTGATTTGTACTTTAATGGGTAGAGAGTTGAGATTTTTGAGTTGGAATGTCAAGGGCTTAAACCATTCGGTGAAGAGAAACAGAGTTCTTGCTCATCTTCGACAGCTCAAATTTGCGCAGTACGGATCAAAATAACCTAAATCGTGATTGAGAGAGATTTTTCATACTTCTTTCCAGGCAAGGGCAAATGGTGTGGCTATTTTGATTAATAAGAATGTACCAAATGATGTTATATCAGATAAGAATGGGCGTTATATAATTGTTGTAGGCACATTATGCAATAAGATTTTAACTTTAGGTAATTTTTATGCCCCTAATTTGGGTGATGTCAGTTTTTTCAAACATACTCTTTATCTTATTCCTGACCTAAATTCCCATTCTCTTATACTTTGGGGGAGACTTTAATTGTTGTCTTGAATTGGTGATGGACCATTCATCATCTAAGCATTTTTGGTAACACTTTAGTATAGGGAACACATATAAACTATTAACTATGACTTTTCTCTCAATAAACTCCTAATTTACTGCTTATTAATAGTTAGTAAGGTAGTTGTTAAGTTTAGGTATTGAGTAGGTTTAAGAATGTAGAATATGGTCATGCAGTATAAGGCATTAATATGTGCTTAATAAGTACTAATAAATAGCCAATATTCTATTAATAAGCAAATAGTTAAAAGACCCTAAAATAAAGTGTTACCGCATTGAATATGGTCTATCAGACATACGATGGCTTCTGTACCCCCCAAAAAGTGAATATTCTTCTTTCTTTTTTTAAAAATGTCCATCACTCTTACTCTCGGATTGATTACTTTGCTCTGGATAAAGGTTTAATTCCTAAAGTTCAGTCTTGCGCAAATCAAAGTATTATTATATCAGTCCATGCTCCTCTCATTCTTGACCTGACCTTTCTGAATTTGCCTTCCCCTTGGAGGAACTGGTGTTTTAATACTTCCCTCTTGGCAGATGAGTATTTTGTTACCTTTGCTGTTAACCAAATTTTTTTTTTTTTTTTTCAAGCGTCAATAAATCAGTGGACATTTCAGATTCAGTCGTGTGGGAGACCCTCACGGCATATATAAGAGGCCAAATTATTTCTTATGATGCTAATAAAGAAGGCTTTCTAAAGAAAAGCAAATTTTTCTCACTGATAAGATTTCTAGGTTGGATGAACGATACACTAGGTCTCCCATACCTGTATATATAAGTCAGAGCTTGACTTACTTTCAACCAGTGAGATAGAGGACCTTTTGAGGAGAACTAGGAGTGTTTTTTTATGAAAGTGGGGAGAAATCCGGGAAAGTATTGGCCAATCAGCTGCGTGGGCTCCGGGCAAAACAAATTATAAGTGGTCTTTGTCTTTGATCAAAGTACTATTAACGATAAGTTTAGAGACTTTTATTCTACTTTGTACATGTCTGATTCCTCTCTGCGGGGGACATTGAAGAGATTCTCGGCCGATTAAATGTCCCCACTTTATTCTCTGATGTTCTGAACCTCTTAGAAGTGACAATTTCTCAGGAGGAGGTGGCGGCTGCGATCTCTTTCCTACAATCTGGTAAATCCCCAGGACCTGACGGTTTTCCGTTAGAGTTATATAAAAAAATTTCTGTTCAGCTCGCTCCTTTTTTGACATTAGATTTTAAGAGTCTTAAGTCTGGAATTCTTCCCCCAACATTAAATCAAGCTTGTATCTCTTTATTACTTAAAAAGGATAAAGACCCTTTGGATTGTGTGTCTTAAAGACCGATTTCTTTGCTCATCTGTGATGTTAAAATTTTAGCAAAGGTCCTTGCCTCAAGACTCGAAGATGTCCTCCCCACCATCATCTCTCCTGATCAAACAGGATTTATAAAGAATCGTCAATCATTTTTTTATATCCGCTGCTTACTTAATGTGGTATATTTTCAGCATCAGGCCATTCCAGAATGTGTTGTTTCTTTGGATGCCAAGAAGGCATTTGACAGGGTGGAGTGAGAGTACTTTTTTTAGTTTTGGAATCTGGATTTGGCCCTGTCTTTCTCTCTTGGATTAAATTACTTTATAGTGCTCCCTCTGCAGTAGTTCTGACCAATAGTCTGCACTCTGGGCCGTTTAACTTGCATTGCAGAACTAGACGGGGCTGTCCGCTAAGCCCATTACTGTTCGCTCTAGCTATCAAGCCTTTAGCAATGGACTACGACAGTCAGCAGATTACTGAAATTAGCCGCCGTGAGGCCGAGCATAAGGTAACTTTATATGCAGATGATGTACTGCTTTTTATCTCTAATCCACAAACTTCTCTTCTCGCAGCTCTATCTTTGCTTGAGAATTTTGGTCGGTTTTCTGGTTACAGGCTTAATCTGCACGAGAGTGATTTTTTTTTTTTTCCCGATTAACAAGGTAGATTCGCAACTACACTAATCCAACATACCATTGAAACTAATCAAAAATAAGTTATTTTATCTGGGGTCTGTATCACTCGCCATCATAAGCACCTTTTTAAACATTATTTTGGCATACTTCTTGAATGGATTGAGAAAGACCTCTTTAAAGATTTCTCTCATTGGGTGCATTAATTCTTTTAAGATGGTGGTGCCCCCTAAACATCTTTATCTTTTTCAGTGTTTACCTTTATTTGTTCCCCTGTCATATATATATATATATATATATTAGTGGTGGGCATAGATTAATTTTTTTAATCTAGATTAATCTCACTGTAATCTTGGAATTAATCTAGATTAATCTAGATTAAAATGGCTCGTTTGAATTCCGCCGAAGGCATTCAGAATATGTGTGCTACCCAAATAATGACTAAAAGTAAGTCTTTGAGAACGGGTTTCTCAAGCCAGGTGGCGCATTAGACCAGGGGCTCATCTCCTGTTTCCAAAATGCATCACAAACTGCTTGAGAAAGCTGTTCTACTATGATAATTGGTGATGAAAATAAATTATGTTCAATAAGATGTACTTGTGTTTACTAACTGTTTATTCAGTTAAACATGAATTTCTCTTTCACGCTTTCTCTGCGGCGTGCTGGTCATGTATTCTCCTCATGATAGTTCGCCTCGCAGGTAGTTTGTAAGATGGGTCACCTGTGGCCGCCTGGAGAACAAGCTCGAGCCCATCATCTTCAACCACGCTGATGGGCCGGCAGCTGGTGGCAATCCACTGAGTGAGGAGATTAGTTAGCTTGGCTGATAGAGCTGTGCTGACGGGCTTGCCTCGGTTGCACTCAAACATAGTAGTTTGACGACGACTCTTCCCCTGCGCTACATCAGTGCTTGGCCCGGCATCTTCCGCATTAGCTAGGTGGTATTTGAGACTGGAAGAACTCCTACAGTAAACTAATTCCGCATTGCACAAGGTGCAAACAACCTTAGTCTTGTCGAGGTTTCCATTGGGAAGCTTCTTAAAAATAAGTTTTCCCTGAAGCAAACCCGGCGGCTTCACAGCTGCATCCATGTTAGCACGTCACGTTTGATGTGGTAATTTCATACACAAGGCATACACACAGATTCGAAGACTCGTTCTCGCCCCCTACAGTGCAATTCGCCAGGTATACATCCGCGCTAAAATATCAAGGTGAAAGTCATCATAGCTTCGCGTAGTATAGACCCAGCTCCCAACCCAACTCTGAGAATAGATTAACGGCGATATTTTTTTATCGCCCGATAAGAGTCTCACGTTAACGCAGCACGTTAACGCCGATAACGCCCACCACTAATATATATATATATATATATATATATATATATATATATTTTTTTTTTTTTTTTTAATCTTTGGACTCTGAATCTTTCTCCATTTATTTGGAATGGTAAGCAGCCCCCACCTGCGTAATTATACCTTCAGAGGTCTAGGTGCAATGGTGGTATGTTCTTACCTAGGTTTTACTACTGGGCAGCTAACATACGAAATGTACTGTATTGGTGGCATTATCACCTTTTGCTCAATAGACCATCCTGTGTGAACATGGAACTAAATACAAACAATCACTTTTAATCACTTTTTTTTTGCAGGATGGATCATTTAAGAGTTGGTCTGACAAGGGGAAAAAAATGTTTCAAGGATTTATTTATTGATAATTAATTTGGTTCTTTTGAACAGTCATCATTACGTTTTGGTCTTACTAAGTCAGATTTCTTTAGAGTCTTGTAGGTAAGACATTATGTTAAGTCACTTGTATTAGACTTTCCAGTGATGCCTTCCGAAAATCCTTTGGATACTTTCCTTTCATGTAACATATTAGCCAAAGGCTCAATTTCCATTATTTATAATTTAATGACCAATCTGGCATCTTCATCTCTAGATAACATTAAGAGAGCTTGGGAGGAAGACCTTGACAGACCACTTTCCAAAGACACATGGAACTGTAATCTTAAACAGGTCCACTCATTGTCAATGTGTGCTTTGCATTCACTTATATAGTTTAAAGTAGTGCTTGAAGTGGAAAAAAAGTGCCGGTACTCTCATGCACCACTGAATATCATTATCACATTTGAAATTTTTACAATTAAAAAAAATACTTGCAGATATTGCTGATACAGCATATTTATTTACTAAGGGAACTGTTTGCCAAACAACTGATTTGATACTATTGTTTGTGTGTGTGTGTGTGTGTGTGTGTGTGACAGAGAGAGAGTGTGTGTGTGTTAATGAAAGTCTTAATGAAACAGTAGACAATTAAGTTGTATTATCTTATTGAATTTTTGATGGTAGCATAAATTCAGCAGGCACTGGAAAATTAAGGAAGACAAACATTGTTATTCATAATGAATAGGAGATGTTCATACTTACAGAAATGGCAGCAGCATGTTATGGGGTTTAACTAAATTGGGGTTTAACTGACAGTCTATTTACAGCAAGAGAGCCTTTTGACTGTAAGAACATCATTCATGCAACTGAAGGCTCCTTCACATTCACTGATGGACACCACGCTGGTATGGACAGCTTTAACAAGAGGCTTGAGGGTAGCTGGGGTCCAGGATGCCCTCAGTCCCTTGTATTCTCGAAATCCCTGGACACTTCCTCTTCTCTCTCTATTTTAAACATGTCACATAGACGAAGCACCTCTGCTTCACCATGCTCTATGTCCAGATTTTCCTCAGACTAAGTGTCTGGTTGAAGAACCTTTAGGTCTGTCATCAGTTTGTTCTCACCTTTATCTGAGGAGCTTTCTTGGGTGCTGACATGAAAGGAAGTTGTTTTAGCCATGCTTGATTTCATATTTTCGGCCATGCTGCGAAAGAATTGTCTTGCATTGATCTTCACAATCTTTTGATTATCATGCAGGGATACATTTTGGAAAGATTTCTCCATTTCAGCTTGAAGAACAGTTTGTGTGGGGGGCCAGGTGTTGAAACCATGGACTCAAACACCCATATCTGTCAAAACAGCAGCTTCTCTGCTTCAGGCAGTGTGGTTCCTCTCTTTTGGAGCATCCTTGAGAGAATGCTGAGTTCTGTTAAGGCATCATACGTAACTCCAAGATTAAACACAATGGACACAGAGGTAAGAACATCATTGAGTCCCTTGTATTTTGCTCTCTCTGACAGTCCTCTTACTTGAAGCCACTCAGCGAATTGACAAAACAAGGCCAATGATAAGAAAACGCTGCCCAACACTCTGTGCATATTGATCCAGTTCTCTTTTGTTTTTGGCTGAGACGTGATATAAAGTGTACAGCTTATCAAAGAAAATCTTAAAATGATTAAGTCCACGCACCTCCTTGAGAACATCACCAACTCCCAATTCTAGACAATGATTTAAACAGTGCCACACAAACAAGTCTGGGAATCTGGCATAAAGTTGTGTAGCAACCCCTGCTTTCCTGCCATGCATGAATGATGCTCCATCACATACAAAGGCCACAAAACACTCACCCAAAAAGTGGTCATCAAATCCATATTTGTGAAGGCATGACAGCAATGTCTCTGTGATAACATTTGCTGTGGTCCCATTCAACTCCAGCAGGTCAAAAAACGTGTCTGGTTCTTCTGCATCAGCAGTAGCTGTCGAAAACAGACAACCAACACAGACTGGATTCGTCAATCAACATGCATCATTTTTGCCTGGATTCAATGATGTCATTGACCAACTTTTTCATCACTGTTGTGATATGGTCAATGACATCAGCACATGTCTTGTGAGAGTGCAAAACTTGGCCCATGTTCACTCCATTCAACTCTTGCAACGTCACATCAGTTCGCATATCTGCGAAAGGACACCCATGTTTACCGATTTTGTACGCTGTTCAAACACTCGGCAAGTTGTATCATGTTCAGCCCTGTGCATGGCTTGCAGTTGCCTGTTCATTTCATTGCGGGATGCCATGTTTACTATCTCTAGTCTTTGTAAATCAGCCAGTCGTTCTATGAGCAAAAATACGTAATTTGATCCCTTGATCAACAGTCGGGCCACTCATGATTACTGACATTACTATTAACATCATTTTCTGTAGTAATAGCAGCAGTAACGTTAGCTGCTGCTGCCGCAGCAGATTGCTCGTTAGTACCGCTGGTGCTGGTTGGCTTAGTTTGCTCAAGGGCAGTATTTAAAATTACTTTCTGTTTCTGTTTGTTGAAGTTCTGACTCGCGCATCCTTTATGTCCCCTTCTGAAGCCAGGCTAGCATGGTATAGAATTCCTTGCACAAGTCGATTAGCTTTTACGTGTCAACATCATTCATTTGGGTAAATTAGCATCACAACAGACTTCCGATAGGGTAGACAGACTCCGCTTGCATTTACGTGATTTGTTTCCTGGTACTAGCCCCATTTGCAATTGATGTCAGTGTGCTGAGGGATCATTAATTCACATGTTCTGGACATGCCCCAAATTAGAGTGTTACTGGCAATCGATATTTCACACCATTTTGGCAGTTCTTCAGCACAGTTTAGAGCCAGATCCTCTGGTGGCATTATTTTGTATAGCTCCAGAGGAGTCATGGCTGTCAGCATCTACGTGTAAAGGCCTTGCTTTCTCTTCCTTGTTAGCATGTTGAGTGATACTATTAAAGTGGAAAGATTCCTTCCCACCCACCCATACTCAGTTGGATTAGAGAGATGATGTCTTGTCTCTGCCTTGAAAAAATTAGGTATTTGTTAAAAGGGTCAGAAAAACAATTTTTTAACATGTGGCACCCTTTTATTGACTATGTTGGTAAGTCTGTTTAAATAATGCCCTGTTAATGGCTGTTTTTATTTTTTGTTTAGTATAATTATTATTATTATTATTATTATTTTTCTCATCTGAGTGTGTGTGCATGTATCTCTTTTTATATTTGGCTGGAGTTTGATGTATGTTGGCATGTATACATGTATGTTCGGTTCTTCTACTTACAATTCCTATCTGAATTAATGGGCACTATAGACGTTATTCTAGATATTTGATGGTGAGGGTTGGGGGATTGTTAAATGTGATTTATAATGTAAAAATCAATCAATAAATAAAAAACTTTGAAAAAAATGTTGTTTACAAAGGAAAGAAAATTCTTAGTCAGCAGGATGTTGTGCCCGCCACACATGCATATAATCCAGATCATCACATAAAGAATTAATGAGTTTAGCTTGAAATGAGGGAGCTGCAGTACCTGAAGGGAATTTGTCCATAAGTGGATTCAATTGAAAATTAAAATCCCAATTAAAATTAAAATACAATTAAATTAAAGACCATTTCAATAATTTGACAAATGCACCATTAGAAAATCACATGATGACCAGGGAGAAAATATACACGCATGTCATGCAACTGCTCGGAGACACGAAGGTTGAGGATCCAAATATCGAAAGGGTAATCCACAATCAAAGTCCAAAAACAGGCAAAGGTCAAAACACAGGGTACACAGTGTAAACAGTCACAGCAACACAGGCAAACATGGGAAACCAAGAATCAGGACAGCATGCTCAGAAACGCAGTGTAGACATGTACAAGATATTTTGAAGGACGTGGGTAACCAAACAGTTGATGGGCCCCATTGACTTCTTAGTAGGAAAAATATATAGAAGTCTCTGGGGACCAGCAACTGTTTGGTTACCAACATTCTTCAAAATAACTTTTATGTATAACAGAAGAAAGAAACTCATACAGGCTTAAAACAACTTGAGAGTGAGCAAACGATTAAAGAAATTTCATTTTTGGGTGAACTATCCCTTTAATGTTAATAAATGTATTATTGTTGTCTTGTTACAGGTCCGTCTGATCTGATTTTAGAAGAAGATACTGTTTATCCTTAAGTTATTTAAGTTATTTTATTTGTAGTTAATTGTTCTGCACTTTCGCATGTTGCTAATTTCTTTTAACCAAAAGCAATTAAAGTGGTTAACTTGTTTACAGTAAATGCATTGTCTGGTGGTTTATTTAGCTACTTTTCAGTACACCAAATTAAGTATGCCACTTAGTACTGTAAGACTTTGAATAATAAAGTGCAAATTAACACCTGATTACTCTTGTGGGTTTGCTATACTGTTACAATTAAAAACCGTAGAAAGGTAAAAACATGCCAGGCAGACACTGGTATGATGCAAGCAACACTGATACAACTAATAAAATTGTAAAATAATCAAGCATTGACAATAGTCAATCAAATTGGTGGCACAGAGGGGCCCCCAAATAAAATTCTGCTTAGGGCCCCATAAAGGCTTGGGCCAGCCCTACTCATACACAACTATTACAAAAGCTGCAAACATTCACTGATGCTCAAGAAGGAAACATGACGCATTAAGAGCGGGCAGTAAACATTTTTTAAATAGGATGATCAGGGTAAATTGTGTGTGGTTGTTTTTTTGTTTTGTTTTTTTTTTGCATTTTGGGAAACGTAAGTATTTTCTGTATAATGTCTGGAGGGCAGTACTAAATGAATAAATGTGATCTTTAAACAAAATAAAAACTTAAACATCATCTTTTTGATCAAAAGTTTACATCCCCCAGCTCTTAAAGGATTAGTTCACTTTCAAATTAAAATTTCCCGATAATTTATTCACCCCCACTTACGGAAAAAATGCAACTGGCGCTGCATTCGTTCCGTAATTTGAATAGGGAAGGTGTGGGATATAAAGCGTAAGCTTTTTGAAGAATACGGAAGGCGGTCTGGCGGAAGCACTTGATCATTTGTGTTTATAAAGCATATATATTTTTATTTTATTTTTTTAGAAAATGACCAATTGTTTCGCTAGATAAGACCCTTATTCCTCGTCTGGTATTGTTTAAAGCCCTTTGAAGCTGCACTGAAACTGTAATTTTGACCTTCAACCGTTTGGGGTCTGTTGAAGTCCACTATAAAGAGAATAATGCATGTTGCATGTTTTCATCAAAAACCTTAATTTCTTTTTGACTGAAGAAAGAAGGACATGGAGGTGAGTAAATTATCAGGAAATTTTAATTTGAAAGTGAACTAATCCTTTAATGCATCATTCATTCGTTACATTTATATAGCGCTTTTCTGGGTACTCAAAGTGCTTTTACATATGGAAGTGGGAATCACCTCAACCATCACCAATGTGCAGCATCCACCTGAATGATGCGACGGCAGCCATATTGCGCCAGAACGCCCACCAACACACCAGCTTATTAGTGGAGAGGAGACAGAGTGATGAAGCCAATCAGTATACGGAGATGATTAGGAGGCCATGATTGACAGAGGCCAATGGACAAATTTGGCCTGGATGTTTACACCCCTACTCTTTTCGAAGGACATCCTGGGATTTTTAACGACCACAGAGAGTCAGGACCTCGGTTTAACGTCTCATCCGAAGGATGGTGCTTTTTGACAGTATAGTGTCCCCATCACTATACTGGGGCATTAGGACCCACACAGACCACAGGGTGAGCACCCCCTGGCCTCACTAACACCTCTACCAGCAGCAACCTGGTTTTCCCAGAAGGTCTCCCATCCAGGTACTAACCAGGCTCAGCCCTGCTTAGCTTCAGTGGGCAACCAGTCTTGGGCTGCAGGGTGATATGGCTGCTGGCAATCATGTTTCCTTCTTGAGCATTAGTGAATGTTTGCAGCGTTTGTAATAGTTGTGTATGAGTCCCTCAGTTGTCCTAAGTGTAAAAAGATGGATCTCAAAATCATACAGCCACAGCTGAAAAGGGTTCAAATATGCAGAAGATGCTGGAAAATCAAAGAATGTGCAGGACCTGAAGAAGAGTGGGGTGGTCATCTTGGCCTGAAACACAGAAAGCAGAGTGCCAGCTTTTTGGCGGCGGGCCTGACTGAAGGAACCACTCGTTCAGTCAGCTGCGGGTGGGCTCAGTGGGGGAAAACCGTTCCAGGCTGAGCTCGTTCACTGCCTTGGTCATGATGCAGAGGAGTTTCTCATCTATAGCATCAGGGAAATCGCTCATGTCGCTGCAATGCACTGTGGAGTCCTCTGTAGGGCTGCGAGACTGACCCTTTATATCGGACTCCGCCGTAGACGTGGCGTTGTCATTATCCTCTTCCAACCCTGCAAGAGAGATTCGGCCCCAGGCTCCAACAGAGGGGCCGGAACAAGCTTGAGCGAATGTTACCAGAGGGAAGGCTGGTTCAACAGACTTGCCAAAAAAAATAATCAAAGAGAAAAAAGAGAGTGAGAAAAATAGGCTCAGGAAAGATCTAAGACACCCCACCCACCCCACACACCTTTTTTAGGGCTGTAGGGTGTGGGGCTTCCATATGTTATAGTGACTAATATATTTGTGTGCGTTACAGTGCTGGAATCAGGACTGAATACGAATTTTTCTGATGTGAAAGTGTCTGTTACTGACTGTCCAGATCTTACACACGAGCCTTTCAGGTTTCCTGTCAAGGGTGAGTACAGATGTAAGTCAGTTTATGTCAAGGAGTAACAGGCTCTTTAAACAACACTTGTTACTCTTTTATTAGGTATTTGTGGCAAACCACGTATTACTGATGTGGGAGGTGTACCCTATCTGATTCCTCTGGTCCGACTGGACAAGGTGCGTTAATGAATTGTAAATGTAATTTCAGAAAGAAACATATTTGTACAACTAACTGATGCAAACTTTCCCCTCAAAGGTTTACAACATGAACCTTGTGTCCAAGGAGGTTGAGCTGCCTGGTGCATTTATTCTTGGTGCCGGTGCTGTCTCCTCTAAGACAGTTGGGATAAATGGAGAGGTATGTATAGCTGCACTAAAACCAGTGGCAGTTTTTCCACATTAGAATTTCAAGACCTAAAAAAATTAATGGTCCTTTTATTACTTCTACAAATATGTTTAAATTGATGTCAATTTGCAATGGCATTGTTAAACGAAAATGCTTACTTCTGCGTAATGCTACACATTGTGGTTTCGGGATTTTTCTTCTTTTTGGTTTAATGCAGAGTTCAATGGGGTTTTTAACACTGTATTGTCCTGTTTTGTCCTAGTTAATGCCTCTGGTGGTGACTGAAGCTGAGGGGAGACCTGCGGTGAATGGCAGTTATTTTTCCTCCATCAACCCGGTGGATGGAAAATGTCTACAGGAAAAATACAGTGACAGGTTTCATGACTGTGACTTTGGCCTCCTCGCAAACCTTTATGCATGTGAAGGCAAACCTGGAAAGGTAAGAAACATGGGGACTTTGCATCTCTGTACAACCTCAGTACTGTGATTGAGTTACTACATGGAGTTTTTCCTTTGATAATGGCCATAAGTGATGAAATGATTATTAGGAGTGAGCTACTAATAATTATTAAAGGAACCCAAAACCACTTCAAATGTTTTGATTGAATATTTACACCACCATTCAAAAGTTTTGGGCAGTAAGATTTTTTAAAATGTTTTTAAAATAAGTCTCTTATGCTTACCATGGCCGCAAATATTTAAGCTAAAATACAGTAAAACTGTAAAATAGTATTATTACAATTTAAAATAAATGTTTTCTGTTTGAATATATTTTAAAGTTTTGTAATTTCATTCGTGTGATGATGGCAAAGCTGAATTTATCATCCATTACTTCAGTCTTAAGTGTCACATAATCCTTCAGATGTCATTCTAATATGATGATGTGTCATAAATCATACTGACCCCTAACTTTTAAATATAACAAAGTTTGAAAAAAAAACTACCATTGCAGGTCATTGAGGTGAGAGCCTGCAGAAGGACTGGAGAGGACAGTCTTGTGAGCTGCATGAGAAAGACCATGGAAGAACATTATAGGGAGAAGAGCGTGGCCCTGGGGGGAACTTTCGTCATACAAAAAGGGAAGGCAAAGATCCATATCATGGTAATTAAATAATAAAATAATTAAAATTTAAATATTTGTAGGGCATATAATGCGCAAGACTATGGAAGTTAAAAAGTAAAAATAATAAATT
This sequence comes from Hypophthalmichthys nobilis, assembly GCA_037950665.1. Classification (NCBI taxonomy): domain Eukaryota; kingdom Metazoa; phylum Chordata; class Actinopteri; order Cypriniformes; family Xenocyprididae; genus Hypophthalmichthys; species Hypophthalmichthys nobilis. The sequence continues at coordinate 32,503,027 of CM075468.1, read as the reverse complement.
AGCACATGCAGTTTCTAAATAATAGACATTTCAGTAATTATTGGATTTTGTAATTTGTGTGGATAACTATCATAGCATCATAGTCTATATTTAAAGTCCCCCTGTAGTCAATTATTTTATCCCTTAAAACTCATCTTTGATCACCAAAATGACATATTTAAACATTTTTTTCCAGTGAAAACATTTTCTTCATGCCTTAAAATAGCTTGATGTAACTCTACACCCTTGCCCAGGCCTGTCACGATAACTACTTTTTGTTGTGCGATATATTGCCCCAGAAATAATTGAGAAATGTGATATTATTGTCATTTTAAGACCATTTTATGCCACTGAATATATAATCATAATATAACAACATAATAATGCGAGTAGGCCTACACACTTTCAAATGACAATGAACTTAACTCTTAAGAATATTTAAACTATATTTAGGCTACTGGAATTGAAGCATAAAAAAATTAATAATGTTGAATAAATAATAAATAAACCTTTGCTAACAAAAACTGCAAAATAACAAGTAGAAAAAAAAAACACTTTCAAATGCACAAAAGGCACTTAAATGGAGATTTTCCATCTACAGGTTTTTCCCTGACCTTATTTTCTCAGTAAAGTAAGAGTGCACGCTATTGTCAGATGTCCATATGAACAAAGACACAGATTTAGCAGTCAGATATGACCTGTTGAGGTATCTGTTTTTCTAGAGGCGTGTTTGAAAAACTTATTTTAACTTTTTAGCGCCACGTCATGCCCGAGATGCTGCGAAAGACGCGAGTGCAACAGTCAAACAAACACGTTTCCATGGAAAACCGGCGCAGTGGAATGCAAAAACGCGTTTTCTATGAAAACGAGCTAGACACTCGCGACTGCCGCATCCTGTGTGAAACTAGCTGTGAGCGTGCACCATTTTGCGCTGTCATGTTTTGTGCATTTGCACTTTATTCTTCCAAATTGTTTGTAGTTGTCAGGGAAACATTATAACGACTCGAAAGGTGCATTTTTCTGCCTGTTGATGTCAGCTCTGTGTATGAAGGAGCTGAGCCCCGCATTCGCCTCGGAGAGCTGACGAGATGACAGAGGCACTAAGGCAGCATGATCGGCAAAATGTCGGTGACATTTATTTTTGTGTAAACATAATGGGCAATATATCGCGTCACCAAAAATTATCGAGGTCATGTTCATATATCGTGCGATAAGTCGATATATCGGCTATCACAACAGGCCTACCCTTGCCTCATTTAATATACACGGATCAATGAATATGCAAATTAGCCCCACCTCCACTCGCTCCTGCCAGCTCAGAGAGTCTACTGTTGCTGTAGTGACGAGCAATTTGTTGTCTGTGTTGTGGATATTTAAGAAAAAAAACTTGCTTCACTTCGTATATTAAGTTTAACAGTTGTGTAACTGAACTGCTCACATATTTTTAAAACTTAAATTGTGTTCTAAATTATGAATTGGTAAAACGTCTTTGCAAAACGGTGCTCTCTCACTGAATCACCTGAAGCGATTTCTCAGTAAAACAGACAGTATCGAGAGAACAAGCAGCGCTGTTTTTCAGTCGTTTTCCTGGGTGACAAATTCGTTGCTTTTTGGAGTTTTCAGATTTAAACGTTTAAAACGTCTAGAGATAGAGCTACATTCATTCTGCGGTAACGTTGCTCTCCTTGATAATCTGAAAGGTACGTAATAGGCTATATATGCTTATTTAACTTTATAGTTTTAAATAAATAACCCTTTGTGCATACAGTCAGATGAAATCCTGCAGGCCTGTGCCTTCTCCGTACATGCAATAAATGCACATCCTTGAATAAGCGCGGATTTCCAGCGTATTTATTTGAACTTATCAGGTAATATCTATGGTTTGACCCATTCCAGAGGCGGCCAAAATCAGAATTTATAATGGAATGAATAGCTCTCTACGAACTTGATGTGCGATGCCACTCTGACTGACATATGGAAATGAATCACAGTCACACGCTCAGAGCAATATTGTTTTAGCTATGTTTTATAGTATTAAAAATATTTCGAAGGACAAAAACATGAACTTTATTGACTTTACTTCAAGTCAGCTGTCACTTTACTTTGGCGCGAGGCCTCATGCGCTCGCACACATGGCACAGCCCTTGCAACGGTTCTGTCGGACACAGTAATTAATATGATTAGCCTTTTGCTACGTTATCAAACATCTAATAATGTGTTGCTAATGTTACACAAACCATTTTGTTTCTGTTCTTCATTTCAGAGTCAGACAGCTGCCTTCTAACAATCATATCCTTACAAACGCTTTGAACAACTCAGAACATCAGTGGAGAAAGACATAGTTTATCATAACATCATAATATACATCATAGACTCGCTATATTGCTAAATCTACACAATTTTTCATATCAACAGAAAATATACCGGTATAACCTGGCTTCTCTCGAGACTCTCCTGCTTCAGAGCGCTCATGGTTAATGATATGCTAAATCCCACTGGCACGTTGTCTTGATTGGTTACAAAGTAGTCTGTGACGTCACAAACACCAGCGATTTCAAACCACGGGTTTGAGACTGTCTTTTTTTCCCCTGCAGTTTTAAACATAAAATACTCAACAATGGTGTTGACTTATGAATTTGCACATGGTTTGTCTTAAAGCATATTAAAAACACCACATAGACATATAAACAACATTAAAAACTTGATTTTCACCACAGGGGTTCTTTAAGCATTGTCGATTCTATGGACAATAACAATAACAGAACTTACATTAACTTTTATGGACATATGTGTTAAGTTAAACCAAAAATGTTGGTCTCATTTACCCACCCTCATAACCATCCACACCTGTAACAGGTTAAAACTTTCTTCTGTGGAACATAAAAGGAGATATTTAAAAAATATCATTTCATTTATAACACATCTGTAAAGGTCTTTCTCCATCATTTCTACGGATGTACAATAGCATTCAAAAGTTTTGGTTAGTAAGATTCTAGATTTCAATTTCAGAAATAGAATATATACAAATAGAAAATATACTAAAATAGAAAAGTTCATTTTAAATTAATTTATTTGGTTTAACTATTTTATTGATACTTTTCAAAGTGTTACAAAAAGAAGAAAAAAAGACAATACAACATAAATTGAGTCAGTTACAAAAAAGATTATGAATGCTTGCACCAAGATACTCAAATACACTGAAAAAAAAAAAAAGAAAATATATTGAAAATAATAATACATTTAAAAATATATACATTTAAATAACAATAATTATAAATAAATATAGCTGCAAGCAGCAATATGGGGCCAAGCTGTAGTGCAGTGTGGAGCAGGAAGAGCAAAAACAGCAGAAATGTAATGTAGATGAAAAACAAATAGTTCAGAAGTATAGGTAAGAATGAACATAGAATGAACAAAAACACACTTATTTCTAATCCTAGAGGAAGAAAGGTTAGTACAAAGCTTACCTGGATAATAAAGCCGCCTGTCACTCATCTTGTTGCGCAACTGGGAGGACGTGTGTTCCCAGTTCCATAGTGAGAATCAATACTAAATGAAGAATTTTTGTAGAAATGCACCCATGTTATATTTTTAATAAGTTCAGATTAGATCATTCTCAGAAAGACTCAATGTCTGGAACAGAAGCAACTTTTACAATTAACCAATTAGCATACTAAGCTAACTAGCATAAGACAACAAACACATGCAAGGTCACATTCGGAGACGAATATCTCAGGAACAGTAGCGAATATCAAAAATCTCTTCAGTAATTTCTTCTCTGCCAATTTTGGACCATTTGTATAAGAAGTAGCGAAAAAAATGTTTTTCATTTACTTCAATATGGTGGACGGGTATATTTAAGGAAAAAGACAAATGACACACCGTCAGAATCGACATTAGCCAGGGTACAAAACGACACAGGGAATACAAATTTTGGACAAAGCTATAAGCGTTTTTGCAAAAATCCTTATATCTCTGGAACATTAGGTGGCGCTGTGTTGAAACTTCTCAGGTATGAGAAGGTTAGGTGTCTGATGATGATACCTACTGAATTTTGTACCGATATGTCAAATTGTTTAAAAGATACTGCAATTTATGACAAAATTCAAAATGGTGCCTCAATGGTTCATCCGATCCTGGCAAAATCGGTATCCCCACATTAGGCATGACACAAGGAACCCACTGACACAAAGATCATGATCTGACACCAAGATCACCAAGATCATGTTCTGACAAACTGTTCAAAAGTTATTAGCAAAAATAACCATTTTTCAGATCTCATGACCTGTAGGCGGCATTGTTCCCAAATTTAGCATGGACCCTCAGTTCCAATGAAGCATACCAGTTTTCGTTTTGATTGCTCAAGGTTTGGCCGAGATACAGCCTCTGAACCAATTTCGGATCGACCTTGTTAAGTTCACTTTTGAACATAGATGATCTGTTCAGTCATATCTGTGCGGCTTGGTCCAAAGATGATCTGAGCCAATTTTCGTAAGAACTGGGCAACGTTTAAAGGAGGAGTAGTGAAAAAAAGGGAATACTGTACTTTTTAAAATGGCCACTACTGTACTGAGTGGAGTCTTAATGTAAGATGTTGAATGTGATCAACATAAAGAGAGGATTCGGGTGAACTAAATTTAATTTTTCTAGAACAAAGGGTTTAAAAGTTAAAACCTTTAGAAAAGTCAATTTTTGAACTGGTGGTGGCACTATAGAGTTGGTCCTAGAGACTCCAAAATTGGTCAAATCACTTTTTATTACCATCTCTAGGATTGTGCCAAATTTCATAATTTTCTCATATTCTGTTCATAGGGCTGCCATAGACTCCCATTTGGGAAGAAAAATAATAGTGCGGAAAACTAACGGATACAATAGGGGCTTGGCCCCTAATAATACAGGAATTAAAATGACTCAACATTACACACAATTTTTTAAAGTTGTACAACACGGGACTCAAACCCAAAATCCCTGGGTCGGGTGCATGTCACTCATCTTGTTGTGCCACTGGGAAGACGTGCGCTCATACAGATGCCAAAGTTCCATAGTTCAAGTGAGAATCAATTCAAAATGAAGATTTTGTAAAAATAAAACATGAAGTGCATTTTTAATAAGATCGTTCCTAGAAAGACGCAATGTCTGGAACAGGAGCAACTTTTGTACCACTTCTGGCCACAGTACCTGATCTGGGCATGTGCCACACAGGTTTGGGCATGTGCCACAACCTGAAAGGTTCGGGCTCGTGGCATTACAGATTACGCCACTCAGTTGACCAGATTGCCAAGGAGAGCTTTCAGTGTGAGAATGAGCACACAAAAGCATTACTTAATATTGTAACCAGATTGGCATGCTAAGCTAACTTAATTCTAATGTAGTTTATGGTTAATCTGATAGCTGAAGAGACACATCTAAAAGAATTGCAACAGATCATGATTTTCTGACAAACTGTTCGAAAGATATTGGCAAAAAAAGCCATTTTTCATATTTCATGACCTGTAGGTGGCATTGTTCCCAAATTTGGCAAGGACCCTAGGATCTTGGTTCTGATGAAGTGTACCAATTCTTGTTTTGATTGCTCAAAGTTTGGCTGAGATACAACCTCTGAACCAATTTTGGGTCAGCCTTGTTAACTTCACAACATCATAACTTTTTTTTCACAACATACTGATACTGTCGGAATCGGCATAAACCAAGGAACGTAATGATATGAAGATTAAGACCTACAGTCTGAGGGGGTTTTATCAGGTTTTAAAAGCAGAGAGGTAGACCCCTGATGGATGGAAGGAGGCAGACCACTATTATTTAGGAATTTTTCAAAAACTAAGAGAAGCAGTGGGGAAAGCTGAGAAGAAAAAACTGGGGATTTTCTGCTCTGTATCTGCATAATGGCTTTTAGAATTACATTTGAGGGATGTCAAGATCCCCCCCCCCCAAAAAAAAAAAAAAAAATGTCAACATGATTAGAAAATTTAAAGGAGTTTGAATGATACAAAGAAGAGTAAAAATTTAAATTGATTTGGACTTGGGAAATACCAGCCCCCCCTCAAAGTAATGCAGCTGTGGTGAGCAGACCTTTCAAAAACATTGAAAAATCTTACAGATCCCAAACTTTTGAATGGTAGTGTACATAGTCCTTAAAAGCAGTCACTGTTAAACTTTATAGAATAGGCTAACTTGAACTATGATTAAACTTAAAATAGAAATATTACAACATAAATTATGGAAGCTCCTTATACTGTATGTGAATGTAAACATTTCACTGCTCTGTCTTTAAGCCACGTGAATTCTCTATCTGCCCTCTAAACACCAATGAGGATGTTGATAACTGGCTCAGGCATTTTGAAGTCAGTGCACCACTGATCTTTCAAACTGTCATGGTGTCCAGAGACCCAGTGAGTACCACAATGTCATACCCTCCATTTTTCTGACAATATTATTTTGAATCTTTGCTAAATATTTCATATTAGCTAAAGTCTGTTGTTCCCAATTTCTGTTGTGCACAATTCACAGGGTCTTGACCTGAGAGTGGAGCATACCCATGGCTTCAGTCACCATGGCGAGGGTGGCCATTACTACATAGATACCACCCCAAACACTGTGGAGTACCTGGGATACTTCCTCCCTGCTGAGCTCCTCTACCGTATTGACCGACCGACAGAGACACACAATGTTGGCCGAGATTAAACTTTTGACAGCTATTTTTTTATTCTATAAAAGCATTTAAAATGCAGATAATTGATTTAGCTTTTTTTTTTTTTTTTTACTAGGACCACTTTATAGTGATGAATAATAAACTAAATATAATAAGTCTTGAAATCATAATTTAGAGTATTGACCATTTTCAAAACTCTTCATACAGTCTGCATTATCAACATGAATCTTGGCTAAACAGTTAATCTCACCTCCAAAACTCACTCAGACCAATAAAACACTTCATATATGTCTCAAAATAAGCTCGTTCTACCGTAACACTGGCAACAGTTCTCATTCAGAAAACATACATGTCATTCATAACACATTTATCTAAAAAACACTTAACAATAGAGAGCATTATATAAATGATGAACTTTGATCTTTGAAGTTTGAGTGATTTTTCACATAAATAAGTATTTCATTACAGAATAAGATCTTTTCATTTTAATGACTGTATTACAGCATAAAGAATCAATGAGAAATGCAGCCATTTGAAATAAAACAAAACAAATTCCTGAAGCAGTAATTACAAAAACAAACAAAAAGTTTCAGGAGTCTTTCTGTGTGGAGTTTGTGTGTTCTCTCCATGTTGACGTTGGTTTCCTCTGGTGCTCCAGTTTCCCCCACAATCCAAAGACATACAGGACAGGTGAATTGGAGACTGTACGTTTGCCTGTAGGTGTGAATGTGAATATGAATGTGTGTGTGTTTCATCCCTGCGATGGACAGGCCATCTGTCCAGGGTGTTTTCCTGCCTACAACCCGAGATGCTGGAAAAGACTTCAGCCTCCCCATGACCCTACAGGACAAGCGCTTTGGAAAATGTATAGATGAGCTGAAATTGTAATTAGTTTTGTTTGGAATAATTATTATTTAATTTCATTATAAATATTCTGCTAAGATTTTATTTTATATATAATATAATTATAATATATTCATATATAATTCCTGCAGAAATGCACAGTTTCCCATCATTCTGATTTGAATGTGCTTTTATCAGTTTTGAAAGCAGTGTTTTAGCATTGGAAAAATGTGCTGCAAATATAGTGTTTTGCAGATGGTGAAGTATAAATGACAAAGGTGTAAATGGATTTTGAAAAATGTTTGAAAAATTAACTGGTTGCATATGTCAGATTTATTACATGACTCGGGCAGAGAAAAACTGTTGCTAATGGTCAATGTAATGGTGAAGGGATAGATCAAATAGGCCAATTGATGGAAGGTTTGCGAAGAAAACAAAAATACAGTTGTTTATTTTGATACATGGTGTGGTTGCTGTATTTTGTGGTTTATTTTGATACACTTAAAATTAAGGTATTTGGTATTTTATTTTAAAATACATTTTGATGTATCTTTGCCTAACCCTGCATATGCTACATTTTGCGTTACTATAAAAACACACCAAAATCAAATCATACCATGTATCTGCCTGTCCAAAAGAAATACTGCAACCATGGCATCATCTTTCAGACCTGTTGACTAACGCAGTTGTCTCCAGTGTGGAAAAGCAACACCGATATTAATTTGGGGTTTTAGCTCTTTTATGATCCAGCCTTTTTTCATTGTAGCCCTTTCTAAGACTGTCTTTCTTTTGGTCAATACTTTTCCAGTGCCACTTGTCAGTTCAGAAGGAAAGTTAGGTTGTTGCTGTTTGCCTTTCAGTCTCGCACTGACTCCGCAAACACGTGTTGACCGGAACAGATGCTATCGGACTCTTCGGACAAAGTTTCTGAAGAAAATCTCCTATTGCACCTTTAACTGACAACTACTAAATGTTTTATAACTACTTGAATTAATCATACACTTATTAATCATTTACTTACACTTTCTAAATGATCTTATGAACCACTGACAACTAAATAATTTGTTTGTAAATAATGTAATACTTAATTTAGAAGTAATAAATTTGTGACACTGCCACATAAGGGACATGTCTCAACCACTCTGTATACAACTATGATTGTGTATCAGAGTTTTAATAGGTTTTCATGTTTCATTGTCCATTTTACTCCTCTTAAATGTTTGTGTTTAAGAACTGAGACTACCTGTCGTGTGAGCAATCACATAACAGGTAGTAGGAAGTAGCCTCTCATTATAAAAGTGTCACCTGCAAGTCTGAGCACTTCGTTGTTTTGTATGGACTGTTCATGGATTTTGACTCTTGCCTGGATGTATGACAATGACTTTGGATATCCTTAAAGCTGCGATTGGATCTTAGGCTACGTCCACACGAAGCCAGAGCTTATCCTAATCCGATCTTTTTTCCCCCCTCGTATCAAGAAATATCTGCGTACACACGAAACCACTGAAACGATTTAAAACGATGTAGTACACATGCCAGAGCAGTGTGTGGCGCTGTACTTCTGCAATAGAGATGCACTAAAAACAAAGAAAATCGTGCTTTGGAAATACATGATTCGTCAAATAGGTGTCATTCGTAAATTCAGCATATTATTATGAAAAACGGCTTTTTGAAAAAGCACATTTAATTATGAAAAAAAAAATATATATATATATGAAAAACCAGATGTTTAAACAATAGTAGTGTGTGAAAGAGGATATTATGAAATATATTAAACAATAAATGTTGTTTTTTTTATGGAATTTTACAAATACATTTATTTATTGATTTATTTAGTTATTGAATAATTATTGAATAAACTGATACAATTAATTGTTGTTTTATTGAATTCATTATTTATTTAATTATTTCATTTTGTGTAATTTGGTCCTCCATAACGGAATATTTTTATTATTATTTAGTTTTAATTCTTTTTTTCCCTCTCTTTTTTTAATGGTTTTAATTAAATTGTCCACGCTGATTGCGCTAAGGACCGTAGGTGGCGGTATAGATCAACAGAGTGTTATACGTCATGCAAACTACTGAAGAAGAAGAGCGTCAAATGACCCGGTGGTGTGGGAAAGACGAACACGGTAAATATCTGTACCCTACTGTATAAACGCTGTTACATTTTTTATATATTCAGGTACTTTACAGATAATTTTCCAGTGCTTCCCAAACCTGTCCTGAGCTCTCACCACTGCACGTTTTGTACGTCTCCCTCATCTAACACATATGACTCCATTCACCAGCGTATTAGTGGAGACTGCAAGACTTGAATTGAGTGTCCAGTGAGGGAGACATGCAAAATGCACAGTGGTGGGGGTGCCCAGGACAGGTTTGAGAATCACCTGGCTAGAGGACATACAGTACTCAATATGAACACTTTCTTAACATTACTGAGCAATTGTTATAGATCGTTTTCTAGTAGTTGTCTTTAAAAAGAAAAAAGATACTAAAGACAAGTAATTACATAATATACTACATAATATAATTAATTACAGATCCCATTGATAAGCTTTCAGTTTAAAATCATTTACAGGCATTATTATATAATGATAAATGACAATGATAAAGTGTATGCTAAATGATTAAAATAAATAAAACATGATGTGTTTTAGATTTCAGGTACATTATGGACTCCTCTCTGCTTTCTGTTGCTGAGCAGCTTCTGAAAGACCTTCAGAGAACTTACTCTGAGACAAACCAGAGTAAGTTTTAAACTCACGGGCTCACAGCCAAGTCACCTGGATGAAGCCATTGACTGATGAAACATAGTTTCACCTATTCCCCCGGTTTCATAGACGATGCTTAAGTCTAGTCCTAGACTAAAATGCATGTTTGAGCTGTTTTAACCGAAAGCAATTTGCATTGACATATCTTTAAATATGTCAGTGCCATTGTTTTGTCTCAAGATGCACAACAGTAATGTTTTTTTCTAGTGAACATTTATAAAAGCTACTTAAATGCCCTAAATGAACTAAGGCCTAATCCTGACTTAGGCTAAGCCCTGTCTGTGAAACCAGGCCAATAAGTAACAGAGAAATCTAGTTCACTAGATAACTACTACACAATGAGCTGATCACAGTCTTCACTGACACACACACACACACACACACAGTGTACAGTGGGGTTCACAAGTGTGCATATATTATGATTTTTTTTTTCTAATATAATTTTTCAGTACAAATGATAATATCAAAATTTGTTACAAATTGAGGGGAACATTTTCAGTTCATAATTACAAATATGATTTTTTGTAGTATTTGGATAGTAAGTTTAGTATTTATGATAATCATGTGCTTAGCATGATTTGAGATGGTTCCAAAGAGCATCTATGCTTTGTTTTAAATTTTTCAAATCATTAAAATTTCAGTTTTTTTTTCTAGTATAAAGATTTTCAGTGTGGTCTCAGACATAAACAGTTTTAAAAATAAAAAGCTTAGGCCTAATAATAAAAATGAATCAAGTGAATGGTGAAGTCAGTGAACTTTCACAACTAACATTTTGATTCTTTAGTTTAGAAAATAAGACTCTAGCAATAGCTGCAATTTCTAATACTGACACAGGATGGCGCACTAATACCAGGTCTATCAGACAACAGCATGTGTTTTTTAACACCACTGCTGCAGTTCACAATTGTTTAAAACAGACAACATGTACTGTGGGGTTGTTTTGAAGTTTCTTATGGCCCATGGTATTGAGGTTTTCTTTAGTATACCATTCAAAAGTTCTGCTCAAGTCCTAGAGCATCATGTTCCTCAGAGCCTAATGAGATGTTCTGTACTTTAAAGCGTTGTATTAAATAAGTGTGTCAAAATGTCATTGTGTTTAAGTTTTTTTTGGTGAAATCCTTGTGTGTTTAGACAAGACCTAATGCAGAACATCTGGATAAGAGTAATGACATTATTGTGCTGGAATTTTGATGTCAAGCAATGCCAGAGAGAAATATCAAGGGAGTAATGATTAGAGGAGTAATGATCGCTGTAGTGTGTTTGAGATTGAGATGTCGTTTCAATTTGTTTGGGTCTTTCTCCAGAGAAACATCGTGACCAAAATAAACAACCAAAATAGGCTGTTTTGCATTACTGATAATTGGTTATTACTATGTTTATCATGTACTTAACTATTAAGTAGTTATTTTTTTCCAGATGTTGTATTTTATGTACCATGCACTGGCGGTCGAAGGTTTAGAATAATTAAGATCTCTTATACTCACCAAGGCTGAATTTATTTGATCAAAAATACATTTAATAGTAATATTGTGAAATATTATTACATTTTAAAATGACTTTTTTTTTTATTTAATATATTTTAAAATGTAATTTGTGATGGCAAAACTGAATTTTCAGCAGCCAAAACAGTCAGTGTTCATTGTCGCATGATTCTTCAGAAATCATTCTAATATGCTGGTTTGGTGCTCAAAAAACATTTCTTATTATCAATGTTGAAATGTTGCTACTTAATTTTTTGGAAACCATTTCTTTTTCAGGATTCTTTGATGAAGAGAAAGTTCAATGAACAGCATTTATTTGAAATACTAATATTTTGTAACATTATATGTGTTTATGCTGTCACTTCAATCAATTTATTACGTCCTTGTTGAATTTCTGTTTTTTTTTACCCCAAACATTTAAATGATAGATACACTATCATTCAAATGTTTGAATGCTGACTTGATTTCTACAAAAATGTTTTCAACACTGATAATGATAACAAATGTTTCTTAAGAATCAAGTCAGCATATTAAATGATTTCTGAAGAACACTGCTGGAGAAATGACTGCTGGAAATTCAGTTTTGCCATACAAGGAATAAATTACATTTTAAAATGTATAAAATACAAAACAGTTGTTTTAAGTTGTATTAATATTTCACATTAGTACAGTTTTCACTGTATTTTTGTTCAAATAAATGTAGCCTTGGTGAGCATAAGAGACTTCTTTCAAAAACAAAAAAAGTTGAACAATCTTTAATTATTCCAAACTTTTGACAGCCAGTCTATGTTGCTTTTGTGCTTGATAAACACACTTGTTGCTTTTACATTTTTCATATTTATAAAACTGTAAGCAATATTATCTCTCTTTTTTCTCTCTCTCTCTTTTATATAGTACCAGATGACCTACTAATAGCGTAAGTAATTACCTGACTTCTTCTTAACTTACATATACAATATTTTGAGGTTTGGCCTTAAACTACCCTAGTGAAAAATAAATATACTAAAATGTATTTGAAATACATGTATTTTATGCTAAGTATACTACAATTGCATATAAATACCCTGCAATTGTACTTTTAGTATACTAAATTGGTATACTTAAAGTCTGCTAAACTGGAACAAGTATTTTTGTGTTGAGGTCCAACTAAAGATATACTTAAGTATATTTGATTGTGCTAAAGTGGAACTATTGCAAGTATACTTTAGGTACACTTTATATATCTTGCATTCAAATTATACAGTGATCATATTATCCTTACTAATAGTGATATTAAACACGTTTTAGGCTTAATATTAAGAAATATGTATTGTGCATTGTGCAATAAAGAAGAACTCCAAATAAAGTTCAATTAAAAATATTTATGTCAGTAAATATAGTAGTCAACATTTGAAGTGGATCAAAACCTTTCATCAAAGTTGTCCTAAAGCCTTCTTTTTAGGACAATTTAGTTCTTAGGACAACTTTGATTAACTTTTCTGATCCACTTCAAATGTTGACTACTGTATATTGATGGGTGTGTAGTTAGTGTGAAATGAATGTAGGCCCGTTTTAAATATATTTTGGTAGGTTTTTTTCACTAGGGCAGACTCTGCATCCATTGCCTCTAACATGTTTTCTCACCGTCATGCACCTAACTCAGAAACTCTTAAGAAAATCCAGTTACCTAAACTCATAATTATGAGTTGTGCTGATGTTCATGTGCATTTTATCTCATAAATACATTCTTTCTGACATGACTTGAAAACACTGTAACCAACTCTGTAGTCTGCAACTCTGGAGTGCACACTATTGGGAATCTGTGTTGCAGATTTGTCAGAAGGAAACTGGGTCTACAAACTCATTGTAGCTAAAGACACAAGTCTCACCATGTTTTTCAAATCTGTGAATGATGAAATTATTTTTAGATGATGCTATATAATGTTTTGGATGAGAATTTCTTTTTGTGCAAACCAAAGAAAACGTGAGGTATGAACTGAAACATCTAACTGGCTGTAAGGGCAGAATTTTCAAACCCAACTTTTGCCTATACAGCTCAAATGTACTATGTTGACCTGTTATGATTAAATGTATGTAAATTCAATTAACTGTATTTGAGATCTACTTGTTTAGTATAAAAATAGTATAGATAAAAGTTTACAGGAAATGTATTTTGAGTTGCAAAAAATAATCATGAAGTAAGTTTTATAATTATGACCTTTACTTTTTCAATAATTTGCTCACACTTTGAATATCAGGTAGGCTATTGTTTAATTCAATTCAAATTGATTTCTTAGTAGCACTTCTCACAGTTTTGCATGGTTGCAAAGCAGATATACATACATATAGAAAGTAGTTACATAAGTAAATATTTGTAATTATGACAAATAAAGAAAACAACAGATAGTCAGTTTGATGAAAGGTGAATGGTGAAAGAAATTCATGTACCTGATCAGAAGTTTTATTACTTTAGTGTATTTCTAATGTGTTCCAAAGCACCTACTGTAACACAATTTTCCCATTAATGCTACTTTAATGGCCCATTGCACTTTGAAATATGGACTGCAGCCCTTTAGGCTGTCAAAATATTATGAATTAGTAAACTAATTATTAAACCGATCCTGACCAGTCTTCAAGAATTACACAAAAAGTTAAAATGTCAAATAAATTCAGAAACTGCGTTAAAAGTAAATAATTGTAATTTATGCGTCACATTTAAATCCGCAGCGTAATGCGAGACCGCCAGACTGCCAAATCATTTTGTTGCGTTTTTGTCAAGAGCAGTTGTGGTGCATTGAGAGTTAAAGCGCGCAGAGAAATGTTACAGATGTTTTTATTCCATCTGCACACACTGAAACACAAGCAGTTCTGCAATCTGCATGTTCACATTCTTCCACCAACGAACGGAACTGTCTGTGTTTTAGTGCGTGCACAAGAATAAAACTAATGTAATGCTGGTTTATGCAATTGCTTCATGTTGCGTTAATGACAGATCATGTCAAGTAAAATGGAAGCAAAACGTTCTTGATATTTAATGTTGCATCTACTGGTTTTATTTCTTCAACAGCTTAAAGTTTAATGCACTTTCGTGTTAAATAACTACAGGCCATTTCACGTTTGGTTTGTTTTCACGCACCACTTACTGTGCCTATATTGAGACTTTTCTCTGTGATTCATAGTCTTTTAATCAATTTGTGCTGTCATTAATAGTTGTCATTAATAATGTCTGGTCGCTTATAGCTGTACTTGTAACAGTATAGAGAGAACAGGTTCCTGCATTCAGTATACATATACATCTGTTCCCATTGTCTCACTGATGTTCATTGGATAAGAAAGTTACTGGTATACTGGGGGTGTCTGTAAAAGGCAAATTGTTAAGCTGTGACTTTATTTATAAAGATTACTTTATTGTAGCCTATTTCAAGCACACTATAATGATGCCATTAGCACACTTCAAGTTAACTTGGAATGCCATTGCAATGTGTTTTAAAATCATTAAAATTCTGTTATCGGTATAATATTAATGTATGTTCAACACTCTTACAATGTAATTGAATTACAATTCTAATGTCACCAAAATACATTTGAAGTTTATGCTGAGTGAATTCTGCATTTCAAAACTTAAATACAAGAGTATATTTAAAGTGTACTTAAGTATACTTGGAATAGTTCCACTTTAGCACAAACAAGTATATTTAATAGAACTTTAGTTGAACTTAAGCACTGCTTTTGGTCAACTAAAATGCATTTAGTACAAAATTAGTTGTTCAAATTTAGCAGACTTTAAGTATACCAATTTATAGCGTGCCACAAATACATTTAGTTATACTAAAGTACATACGAATAAATTGTGCTTAAGTATACAATTTTTTTCACTAGGGTACAGACTGGTAAATATTTTGAATACTCTTGACCCAAGGTTGAGGAAGGTCAATTATTGCCAATGTCTGTTATTCCCACTGTGCAGAAACATAGCTCTTAACTCTTAACTGCCAGATACACTCAGCACAGGCTTTTTCAAACAAACGCATGTCTTTACAGCACTCTCTTTCCAGACATCATTGTCTGAATAAATCATGACTTTAAAAGAGTCCTCAAACCCACAATGACAGTCATCAGGCCACCATAGAGAGAAGCACTAAGCCACAGTAATTAGTCTTCTGTGGGAATCCCATTCCTCTGTAAATGGCTGTTCACATCACAGGTCAGGACTTTTTGCTTTATTGGGCAATTTATTGTGGTTTCCATGTCATCATCACACATCATGTTGCTTATGCTTATGTCTGCCTCCCTCCGATTAGAATGTGGTTGAATGAATTTCAGATGATGCAATTTCATAATACCTCAGAATAAGGTGTTATTATAGGCTTTTAGAACCAGATTGGCTCAAATGTGAAAATTTTTTTATTCAATTCTCTCTCTCTTTTTTTTTTTTTTTTTTTTTTTTTTTTAAAGACAGGAAACAGCACATGCTTTGGGTTAAAAGTGAGAGCTGAGTTTTTTTTTGCCCCAGCTTCTTGTGTTCATGTGACTGTCTTTTCTCATCCTGCATGGTTTCCTGTAGGTAGAGAGATGAATTCTCAAGTTAACTCTTAGGGTGTTTTCACACCTGGCTCATTTGGACTTTAAAGCATTTGTTTCGGAACCTGTCGCATTTTCTCCCTAAGTTCGGTCTGTTTAGGCATATATGAACATGCTGCTTTGAAACAATCTGCATTGTAAAAAGTGCTATATAAATAAAGGTGACTTAACTTGACATGAGTTATTACATACGTTGTATAAACTTGGTTAAGGTATTTATCTGAAAATTTATCTGACAACTTTTTATTTGGCCAAAAAAATAAAATAAAACAAATTTTTAATCATTTAAATAAAGGGTGAAGATATCGATTTTCCTTGGCCGGACATCACTTTTGGCCACTACTATATTTTAGATCAACTGTCCAAAACACATAAAATACAGCCAAGGCTTGATTCATGCTTAAAATAATAAAGGAATATAATGACCGCTACAAAGAAAGCCACAGTAAGCCCGCAAAGCTGCTGTTCACTGATAAGAGCGGAATCCCGGAATATAAACAGGTGCATTCTGACCAGTGAGAGGAGAGTTTACTTGCATGTGACTTGTTGTTACGGCCCATGTCCGAGTTAACAGTTCGTTAAATAAAATAACTCCAATAAAGGGCACGGACCGTACACATGTAAGAGCCACAGACACTGATTGTGAATTTTCAGGACAATAATCGCCCTCGTTTAATTATAATACAAAAAAGGAATAAACAAAAATTCATGAATAATGTTACAAACAAGATCAGACAAATATTAACAAAAGAATTAACAGTAAGCAGGTAGGGAAAACAGCGAAAGAAACAAAGAACGCCTGCCTGGCTATTCTCACCAGTAGTTCCTACCTGGCTTCCAATAAAGCAAAAACAAGAAAGTCTTCCGGGCCTCTGCTTTCTTCACTATACTTACTACATTAATAAACAGTGACCTGTTTAATTAACTCCTACTGCTAACATAAAATTAAGCATTAACCATAAAAAGAACACATATCACCAAGGATGCAAACTAAACTATAACAAAAGACTAATCGCTCCAAGGAAGCGATGAGAGCGGATGACGAGGAATCAAAGGGAACCGCAGAGAGAGAGACCAGTGAGATCAGCCCAGCGAGAAAGAGACTCCATTGTCGCCATCCACGCTATTTATCCCAGAAACTCTGTGACATCACTCTGCTTCCGCCAATCAAGAATGCCAAACCTCAACGCCACCTATGGGTCTTCAAAATAAATATAAATATACACAACCACGTAACACTTGTATTAACAAATTTTGGTCCACTTAGAAAAGCTGCCTTGTGAAAGTGCACCTAATCAAGAAGAAATTAGGGGTGTAACGATATATCAGTATATCACGATAAATAAATGCGACGATATGTATCGTGATTCGAACTATAATCTGAAGAGACACGATCGCTTTCTAGGGCTGGGACGGACGCTTTTTTAATTTTTTTTTTATTCCACAATCGATATTAATTCAAATTAAATTGCTTTATTTTAGTCCTTGCTTATAGACAAGGTGGACAGAAGTTACCCACTTTTGTTCCAACATCAAAATGCATCGACCGCCACAAATAGATTTAAACTGTTCCCAAAACGGTTCTGGTGGGATGTGTGGGAGAAGCGCTGTATCCTTTAATAGCAATGTCTCACTTCATGAATATTATATAGTAATGAATGGATTAAAAAGCCCTCGTGCTACTCATATAGGCAACGCTTTGCGTCAGATATCAATGCTGAGAGAGAAAGTATAAGACAGTAGAGCTGCGCGATTAATCTTTAAAAGATTATCTTGAATCAAACACCCACTCGATCTTATTCCTAAATGACAACAATTCGTCAATTAAACCTTTGACAAAATCATAGCGCAACATTCAAATCTGTGTTGGCGCTGCTGCTGATCCAGAGAGTGCAGTCAAGTCAAGTCACCTTTTTATTTATATAGCGCTTTTTACAATGCAGATTGTGTCAAAGCAGCTTTACAGTGATAACTGGTGAATAATTTTGTCCAGCTTAAGTAAATTCAGTATTGATTCATTCGGTTGTAAAAATCAATAATTAGTTAATTTATCTATATATCAGCACTGGAGAAAACAGTGATGTCATCGTCCAGCTCAGTTCTGTTCACATACAATGGTGTCAATGCAGGCAGATCAAAAACATTGTTAAATATCAGGTGTCCCCAACTAAGCAAGCCAGAGGTGACAGTGGCAAGGAACCCAAACTCCATCGGGTGGGGGGGGGGGATTGTTCTCCCGCGGTAGAAATCGTGTTCCGGGGGGAAGAAATGGGAACGCGGGGGCACTGCGATGCGACCGCAAAGGGCACTTTCACTTTCGCAATCAAAGGGGCAGGGGCTTTTTTAAAACAGAAGTTAAATACACTAGACTAAAAATGAAAATAAATAAAAACAAAAGCATAGACTAATTATTTGGCTATTTTGATTACCCTACAATAGTCACTTTACAGTTACTGGTATCATAAAAATACACTTAGTTGCAAGTTCGAAATTTTACATATGGCACATTTATGTTAACAAAAATTTTCAACAACAAATACTTTTAGCAAAACGTATATTTTAGTCCTATTGTATTGTGCTCCGTCTGTTTGGCACGCATGCACATGGTGGCACTCGTTCACGGAAGTTTGTGCTTGCTGAAGGATCGTGTCCACTCCTGACTGCAAAATGGAAATATTTTCTTGACTTTCTAACATTTACAGATGGAGAAAATGTCTGTGAAATGTAAGTTATGCACTGAGGAAATTATTAGATGTCACTTCAGCTTTAAAATTATTAATAGAGGTGTGTTTGTTCCCACCAATCGTTGCACAGGTTAAGGTTACGTATGATGACGAAAGCACGTTAGTGCTAGCCCTCCCGGAACCCATAGAGATTACATTGCAGTGCCTGCAACTCGAAAAAAAAGTTCTTTGAATGGAAGTCTATGCGTAACTGTGGTTGAATGTGATTATAAAAATCCGTCCCTTTCTCACTTTGGTGGTGCGTTGCCCTATCGCCCTAATGACGAAATTTCCTTGTTCTGGAATAAAACAATCTACAGGTGTTAAAATGCCCTTAGTATATTTGCTTTTGTTCTGTCTCTTTCAGATTGCAATTTGTGTTTGGCCCTTGTGCTCTTCAGGCGTTGGACCTGGTGGACCAACGCTCTGTCACATGTGTGTCATCTCCCAGCAGTCGAAAGGCTTTTCAGGTAGGAGCGAGTTAATAATTCCTCCCTATAATGTCTGCAACAATATAAAATATCTCAAATCAAGATTTTCCACCCAGCTGCTGAACATTACTACTTTTAACCATGTTTAGCTGAAGTTGTGATGCATCGAAAATTTTGAATAAGTGATGCATTAAAATTTTGGCCACTGAAAATATTGAAATGTCAAATGGCTGAAATGTCAAATATAAAGAATTTTGGTTTTCGACTGGAAAAGTTTTGGTGGGCCGAAAAATCATTGATCAAAACAGCGCTTTTCTGATGACTCATTTTGACTCTGTCAGCATCTATTTTGTGCACTGAACAGGTAAACGTCAGCAGTGTGGGCGCACTTCTCCATGACCAATAATGATGATAGAGAGATAAAATGTAAAACTGTTTTGCCTGAAATATCGAGAGATGGATATCAGTCAAGTCTCATTTTAATTTATATAGCGCTTTTTACAATACAGATTGTGTCAAAACAGCTTTACAGTGATAACTGGTATATAATTTTGGCTGCATAGCAGCTCTTAAAGAAAATGGTGTCTTTGGTAAGTAAATTCAGTATTGATTCATTCCGTTGTAAGAATCAATAGTTATTAATTTAGTTAATTTATCTATATCAGCAATGGAGTAAACAGTGATGTCATCATCCAGCTCAGTTCAGTTCGCATACAATGGTGTCAATGCCGGCAGATCAAAACACTGTTGAATATCAAATGTCAAGTGTCCCCAACTAAGCAAGCCAAAAGCGACAGCGGCAAGGAACCCAAACTCCAACAGGTGACATCAAGTGGCAAACAGGTGTTAAAATGGAGAAAAAAAACCTTGGGAGAATCCAGGCTCAGTCGGGGGGCCAGTTCTCCTCTGGCCAACAGCGAACAGTGCTTTATTATGATTCAGGCAGCTATCATAAGTCTGATTGGGATCGCAACAGTCAAAGTATTTATTCCAGTTCCATCCAGTTGAGGATCGTATTCATCACTGTGATGAGGCCTTCACAGTGGATGATCTAGTTGACTCAGTCTCTGTTGACACTTCAGGGCTGCGTTGTGGTCGTGTCAAGGCGCAGGTCCTCAATCTCACCTGGATACGGCCCGGATCTGGCTGACTATGGTAAACCTCGGGATAAACAGAGAGACTAATATTAGCGTAGATGCCATTCTTCCTCTGATGTAACAAGTACATCTGGTGTTATAGGAAGTGTTCCCGGTTCCGGCTGACCTAATTTATGCAGTCTGCCCTGATTTTAATATTCAAATTATTGAATGACACCAATTACAACACACGTGATCATACAACCTGAGGGGCATTTTCGCATTCCACTGCTCTGGTTTTACATTGTTTTTCTATGTAAATGTGCTAAATGGATGTCTTGGACATGCAGTGCTCAAGTCAAAAGAAGTTCAGCTTTTTAAAAGTAGTGTTTTTTTTTTCTTTTTCATTCCAAAATGAAAATGCAGCACTCAAGTTAAAAGAAGTTCAGCTTTTTAAAACGAGTGTTTTTTTTTTTTCTTCTTTTCATTCCACTGCCCTGCTTCACACTTTTTTTTTTTTTTTAAATGCAAATACATGGGGTGTTTGTGTTGCACATCGTACAGTAGAATACAATGTATCCATTCATTAGTATCTATTTATTTTATTGTAATTGTAAGCTGGATAAAAGTGAAAATTTTTGTGCTACTCTTGCTTCCCGGGTTTAAAATCTTCATCATGATAATGTAACAGTTTGTGATGTTTTCTCACATTATAGTACAATGATGACTCATCAAAGTATCATAAATATTCATAAGACTGCATGTGCTTATCCTATGAGAAGATGCTTCTCTTAATTATTCACAACAACATGTGTTGTGCTTTCCTATGACAGATGCTTCAAACTGTGGGATATGTACAGTAGTTGGGAGACATGTTTAAGGATCACAAGTGAGTGTTTCTGCACAGCATAAATTCTTTTCCGTAGACCCAACACAAATGTGATCCATCTATACTGTGAGTGTAACCAGTCATTAAAGCTTCTTGATATAACCGACCAAACTGTACTGTTTACTAGTACTAACTGTACTTTTACTAGTACTACTAATGCCAGTTGCCAACATCTGTGCATTTCTTTGTACATTTAATTATACTGTAGCTATAATACATACATTTGTACATCACATTTGTACATTAAATTTCAATTAGAAAATGTGCATATAATAGATTCGTTTACTTATAGATTCATAAGTATACAGTTGAGCTCGAAAGTTTACATAACCCTTGCAGAATCTGCAAAAATGTTAATCGTTTTAACAAAATAAGAAGGATCATAGAAATTGCATGTTATTTTTTTAGTACTGCCCTGAATAAGCTATTTCACATAACAGATGTTTACATATAGTCCTCAAGATAAAAGAATAGCTGAATTTATAAAAATTACCCAGTACAAAAGTTTACATACCCTTGATTCTTAATACTGTGTGTCGTTACCTGGATGATCCATGACTGTTTGTTTGTTTTGTGATGGTATTTCATGAGTCCCTTGTTTGTCCTGAGCAGTGAAACTGAGCTCGGCTCTTCAGAAAAACCCTTCAGGTCCTGCAGATTCTTTGATTTTCCAGCATCTTTTGCATACTTGAACCCTTTCCAGCAGTGACTGTATGATTTTTGAGGTCCATCTTTTCACACTGAGGACAACTGAGGGACTCAAACGCAACTATTAAATAAGGGTTAAACATTCACTGATGCTCCAGAAGCAAACACGATGCATTAAGGATGTAAACTTTTTGAATCGGATGAACAGGATAAATGGTACTTTTTTGTCTTCTGGGAAACATGTAAGCATCTTCTGTAGCTTCTGAAGGGCAGTACTAAATGAAAAAATATGATCTTTAAATAAGTTATTTTGTTAAAACGATTAACATTTTTGCAGATTCTGCAAAGGGCATGTAAACTTTCGAGCTTGAATGTATGTAACTGTAAATCTAAATTATCAATAACAAAAATGATAAATTATCACAGAATATGTGTATTTGTGTAATGTTCTGTGAGCTTACAAAATAATATATTTGTTCATTTTGTTGTGTGCAATGGTGAATTGCAGCTTCCATTTTTTTAAAGGACACTTTGATGCTTTTACTTAATAACAGCGACTGGATCAGAAGCTGCTGTTGTGCTATCTGTCTCCCCTCTTCCCCCTCCACTGCACAGCTTACCACGGAAAACTTTGTAGCGTTTTTCACAACTGTGATGAGGACTAACTGGTGTTAAAATAGGAGGTTTTATGACCCTTTAAGTTCACATATGCTGTGTCAGTCAGAGTGACCTAAATCCCCTATGACCAGTGCATCTCTGAAAGTGACCACACCACAGTCAGATTTCCCAACACCACCCACAGTGAACTCGTCATGTTGAACTCTCAGTTCCTGAGTGTCTAGAATAATCTGTCAATGTCTAGGAGGCAGTTGGTGGGTGGAATTGTCTCAGTTTCCACATAATTCCTCACATGACTGACCATAGATCTTAGCATATGTCTGTTACACTGGATTAAGTTTCGGTAAAACGCCCACTGCGAGACAGCAAAGAAGAAAAGCAAATAAAGAGCAAACATTAAGAAAAATATAGTAATAAAAGTTAACAGCCATTTTTATGACCTGCTGTGACTCAGCTTTGGATAGTCATTGCTGTCTATGTGCATTTATCATCTCTATTTGTCATCTGTAATTCTAGGCTCAGTTGTTTCGTATTACATGAAATTCCTGTAATAGCATTAGGTATTTTCCAGGAGTCATGTGTGTTCTTGTTCAATAATGTAACAACATTGAATGTTTTCTTTCTTTCTTTTTTTCATTTGGACTCATTGCTCGTTACTCATTGCAAAGGATGAGATCGGCTGGATCTAATTGCTGGCAGTGACGAGACTCTAGCTAGACTCAAAACACGAACTGAACAACCGGTAATGTGATGAGAATGGACAAAGAAATAAAAGAAACACAGAGCTTAAATACACAGGGCAAACCAATCAACGAAATAGAGAACAAGTACAACTGATAATCAATGAAAAACCATGGAAACAGATGAAAACAAAGGAAACTGAACTGAAACCCACACAAAACGGAAATAAGATCACATATGTAACATTTACCTCTTTAAAATATTTTTTTTCATGTGATGTCTCTCCGTTAGTGATGCACCAAAATGAATTTTTTTTTTTAACTAAACACTGAAGTTTAAATTTTCATTTAGCCAAAAATTGACATCCACACTGCTGACAAGTTTACCTGCTGCAGCTTATCCACCTTGTGTGCACAAAATAGATGCCATTTAGTTCCTGTTTCAATGAAGCCCCTCCTTCCGAAATACGAAATGTGCTGTGATTGGTTAGCTGGCTCAGTGTGTTGTGATTAGCACCGCTTAGCGCGTATTCGGGAAATGTCACGCCCCTTACCATTACAGCGAGCTCTACTCAGATGTAAAGTTAAGGATGGCGTCAGTTTCAAACCAGTTCAAGCCTGATTCAGGCTTAAAGAGCATATTGCAGGTTAAAAAATTTTTCAAACTGAATATATAACCTAGTATAAAAATACTAAATGAAAAGTTAACGCAGGATTTACAGGGCACAAATAAAGTAAATAAACAAGATAAAGTGACCGTTTCTTTGGCGGTTTGTAAAAAACGCTTTTTTCCCTTTTTCAACATCACGTCATTTTATGTCACGAGGGAGTTGTTTGCCGGGTTCTGCGTTGACTCAGTGCAGAGTAGTAGCCGGAAGTTCAGATCATTTTATTGACTCGGATCTTTGAATCTCGTTCAGCAAAATTAAGGAATCTTTTTTCAAGTCATTTCGTTCATTTCAGCAGAAAATAATTGTTACATGTTAAATTCCCCAACACATACTACATGTTTATTGTCAAATTAACAGTAACTTACTGGCAACAATTATCCAGTAGTTGCTGTATTTCATACCACAGTAAAATTACCGTAAAAATAACTACAGTAGTTTTAAGCATACAGTAAAATAAAGTACAGTATTATACTATTATTATTATTATTTTTATTTTATTATTTTATTTATTTTATTTTACTGTTACATATTCAATAACACAAGTTATTGCTTCACATCAACAGCTTTATTCAGAATTCATCTTTTACATTTCATAGCTGAACTTCAATAGAATATACAGATTTACCAGCATATTAACCGTATTTCATCAATGAAGAAAATACACAGTAACACATGCCAGTGGAAAATAACTGTTGGAAATATAAAAATTAATGTTCGAAGAGTTAAAGTACTTAATTAGTAGCAGTATACAACAATAACCAGCGAATATATATCCTCTTAAAACATTTAAGGTCTTCTTTATTGCGACGAGTGTTCCTGCCTGTCTCACAATGGTTCAGCCGGTCTCTGCCAGCGCCGCTGCGGGAGGAAAATGCTTGTTAGCACGGCTTAACTGGGAAATGAGCACCCACTCTGATGTTCTTACGGACATTTATTAACTCAAACGTATTTATACCTTGCAAATAACATTTGTATAAAACAAATAAGGCGACTACATGCGTTTTAAAGTTGACCTACCAATTTAACGTACTCTTATGACTTTTATCTTCACGATGCTACGGGAGGAAAAGGCCAGAAACGGAACACTTGCTCAGATTTTATGTAAACGTATTAACTAAAACGTAGCTTTATATCTTGCAAATAACATCAGAATAAAACGTATAAAGCAAAAAAAAAATGGAAAATTAACCTACCATAATCTTGTGGGCTTTATCTTCACGAGTCTGTCACAGAGCCGTTGCGTGTGAGGTGTGTGGTTGTTTTTTTGCGGTCATTTAGTACTGTATTTAGATTTACAGTAGGCTAATATTTTCCTAGAATGCATTGAAAATCTATAGTAACATACTGTACACAGCTTATACAGTTTGAAACTGTTAAGAATACAGTAATAATGTTGTAAAAAAGACGAAATGTACAGTAACATGCTGTACATTCTATAGTAGGGAACTGTTGAGAACACATATTTTACTGTGAAAACAACAGAAATCATTTACAGTGTACTTGCGCAAACATTTATCACATTTGTAATAAAAAATAAACTATAGGCTAAAACAGCCATTAAGGCCAAATTATGAGAAATTATTAATTAATTGTTTAGCAGGGTCTTCAGGCTATGCAGTGTGTTAGTTCACCTCACCTCCCGATGAGAGTTGTTCTTTTTTTTTTTCCACCTCACATTTATAAAAGATTAGTCCACCTCACCTCATGTAAATACAGACAGACAGACTGACAGAAAATAAAACAAAAAGAAAAGAAATAAATAAAAAAATACACAAATAAAAATGTGTTGCCAGGGTAACAGAAAATAACTACAATGTAATAAATTTACACATTAAGAGGACACAAAGAATACATAAAGAGATTTCCATATACCTGTCCATCTCTGAATAGAGAGAAAAGAGTTTTAGAGCAAGTAAATTTTTGTTTATGTATATGAAATTTACCTAACAAGAAACACTAATTATGTAATATTTCCCTACATTCTCTTTTGAGTAGTCAAACAATCCAAAGAAAACATCTTTAAAGCAGAAAGAAAAGTCACTTTCAAAATAAGATTGAATAAACATTAAAAATTCTGACCAAAATGTCTCTGTGTAGGTACATTGCCAAAACAAATGAATGACATCTTCCTCAGCAAAATGACGAAAAGAACAATTCTCTTCAATATCTGACTTATATTTCCGAAGAAAGGCTTTGGACTGATAACATTTGTGAATTAATTTATATGATTTTACTTTATTGGTTAGAAGATATTTATGAGGCAAGGACCATACTTTCTCCCAGGGTCTATTCTTTATAATACTATTCCAATATGGCATTACATAAGGAATTGTAATTATCTCTCTCTGGAAGAGGAATCTGATTTTATAATTATTTTTTGTTGCTCTACAGAAAAGCACACACTTCCGACCACTGTGTCAGTTAATTTCAAAGAAAAAGTACATGGCCAAGGGAATGTAGAACCTTGTAACAGTAAGGACACTCCTGAAGGGAATGGCATTAGAAACAACAGTATAATCATTAGCAGTTATAGGAATATTGTGTTTCTGTAAGAAATCTGAATAATTCTAAAGTCTGCCAAGTGAGTTAAACAGCTGTCCAACTAGAAGAAAGTTGTTTTTGTTGATCTTTGTAACATCATATTTGACAGGGATCTTTGTAACATTATAATTACAAAGTAAAAGAAAATTCAGGCACAGAAAATTCCTAAGCCAGTAGATTTTTAGTGTTATTTAAGGTAGTAAAATCTAAAAAATCCAGTCCCCCTTGTTTTATTGGATTCATCAGTACAGCTTTTCAAATAAAGTGGGTTTTATTTTTCCAAACAAAATTGTTTAACATGCTATCAACCTTTTTTTATAGTTCCTTTATTCACCTCCAAGGAAAGGGCTGCATAAGTGAGTCTCAATAGTCCTTCAGCTTTAGATAGTTCTTCCTCTTAGTGATAAATCTCTCTGCAACCAAGAATTGAGTTTCTTTAGGGTTTTTGTTATTAAAGGATTTAATAACTAAAGGAAATTTAGTTTACATCTTGTTTTTTGATCTTTATAAATTATGATTCCTAGATGAGTAACTTGATCTTTCACAGGAACATTACAGCTTTTAACAGACATTAACTCACACTTGTTGATATTTAAATGGAGACCAGAAGCTCTAGAGAAGGAATCAATCAGTTTTAAAGCTAAAGGGATTTGAGAGGTGTCATTCAAGAACAAATTGGTGTCAGCTGGCTAATAATAATTTGTCTATTGTAATTTAGAAAATAAAAATAGAAATTTGTGTATTGTAATTTCTATTGTAATTGTTAAACCATCACAGCCTGGAATTTTATTATTTTTTAATTTCTGATTGGAATATATTGGAATTTCTGATTGGGATATATTGCCATCACAAGCTTTTTTTATCTTCTATTGAAATAATTTTAGGAATAATAGATTTAAAAAATAAAAAATAAAAATAAAAAAAATTCCTGGATCTAACATAGGCTCCCTTAGCTTTAGATCTATATAGGTCGTCTAATTAATTTTGTAGTTTAGAGTATTCAAGCTTTTGATTATCGGTCAATGGTTCCTTAAATGAAAAAGCGAATAGTTGTGAAAGAATTTAATCTTCTATTAATCTATTATGTTTTGCTATACTACTTCCAAATGTTCTTAAGAATTTACCTAATTCATATTTTAAAAACTCCCAATTGCTTCCATGAGCTTTTTGGGATACAGCTCTTTCCCAATAAGCTTGGATAAGTGCTTTGATTTGTTTCTTCATCTTTTCATATTTAAGGATGGAACTATTTAATTTCCAAAGTAAGGCTTTAGGAGTATTGTTACATTTTGGGATAGATCAACTAAAATACAGATGGCTTTATGGTCAGACAAAAGACTATTGAGAATATTAATAGAGATATTGTTATTATTACTTAATGTTTTAGAAATTAACCAACAATCAACGAGCACATGGTCTCAAAGTTGGCTAAGGATGCCTTCAAATGGAAATAGTCCATATTTATGACCATTGTGATTAACGCATTAGTCCCAAAATAAAATAAAACAATTGTATTAAAGATCTGTCATGTGAAATAAGATCAAAAATGCTGAATCAAAGTCTATCCATCGTGTCTGAGGAAAAAAAAGAAGACAAAAAAAAAATCTGGAGCAGTTCTTGCCTACCCGTGAGTATCGCAGGGGTCATCTGGTGTGCTGAAATATTGATGAAGAATACCACAGCATCATTCAGCCTTTCTGATCACTTGCAGAAATCCTTTCACCGTCAATATATGTGAAAGGCGCTGTGAAGGCTGCTCTCTTCCCTTCCTTTCGTGCTCGTTCGACAAGTGGCCAAAGTTTGTTCCTGGCGTCTTTGGTGCTTTAGGTTAAGTCCTCAAACATTTGGATTTTCCTTTCTTTGAGAATGGCCACGCTCAGGGCGTGGGCCCAGTCTGTGGGCGACATCAAGTGTATAGAAAATCTGGTCTGCAGTCTCCGGAGACGCTTTGCCAAATAAGTCAATTAGAATTTTCCAGACATATTCTCCTCTCTGCTCATAAATACCGGCCACTCACAGATTCCACCTCCTTTTGTAAGCGTCTAGTTCCTTGCATTTGTCACATAGCACACAGTTCTCTTTTTCGAGTGATTCCACCCTGCTCTGTAATGCGTTTACCTGCTTGATACCTCTTCAATTTGATTGCTCATAAACTCAAGCGCCTCAGTCACACTTTTTAATGAACTTGTATTGTCTTTAACCATTGCCTCCAGAGTTTGCATTCGATTCAGTTTGCATTCGATTCAGAGTTTCAACTCTGCAAAGCTTCCATCAGATGTGAATTGGAGACCGTCAGATTATCCGATGCCGTTCTGTCATCCTTTTTCTTTCTTTTTTTTTTGTAAGGTGGTTTAGGAGTTTCAGGTAAGGGAACTTAAAGTCCTGAGGCATTCTAAGCATCATTGACTTTGAATGCAGCATCCAGAGATTTCCTAGCGTAAGAATGCGTGGCACCACAAGTAGATTTATCTACTTCCATTGCACTCGTTGAAAAGTTAGAAAAACAAAAGAGCGAAAAAATACATACTCAAATTGATAAAGAAGTTATTTTGTGTCCTTTTACATATTAAGTCTTCTGTTAACTGTAGATGAATGCAGAGCTTCGGCACATGGATGTTACTCAGTCGCCATCTTGACCCGCCCCCCTTGTCGAGAGGTGAACTATTCATTTGTTTCCTGTACAGAACCTATGGAATGTTGCGCATGATCGGTCAACACAAAATGAAAGAATCACTCTCTGAGACAACTCGTTGTTCCCGAGTCATATTAAAGATTAGTAAGTTAGTATTCAGTAGGAGCGGTCGTGAGTCAGTGTGTTTTCACTAGTTTTAGGTTTTTGTATTTCAATTTATCATCGTCATGGTTAATTATTGTGTTTGATGGAGTTCAACAGTACTCCTGTAAAGGATGATATTAAATAAATAAACTTCCACACACGATGCTTCTTCACCATTTTTTTTACTTGAATCAATTTCAACTTTGATGAATACAAATTATGTACATTAACACAAAAGCATACAGTCTCACACTTTTCAAAACAGTTTTGAATTATGTGCTGGTAATGTAAATACTCCAATTTCATTCATGCCATGTATGTACATTCAAGTTCACTCAACTACTCATGACATCATATACACTGAACAAAATTATATACGCAACACTTTTGTTTTTGCCCCCATTTTTCATGAGCTGAACTCAAAGATCTAAGACTTTTTCTATGTACACAAAAGGCCTATTTCAGTTACACTTTATTTTACAGTGCCGTAGTTATATTGTAATTACTCAAATAAGCACTGACTGAGTACTATTAATTAACTACATGTACTTACTATAGAGTTACAGTTAGGGTTAGGGTTTGGTTTAGGGTTAGTTACTTGTAATTATGCATAATTTACTGTTATTACTATAGTAAGTACATGTAGTAACGTGTAACTACGGCACTGTAAAATAAAGTGTTACCCCTATTTCTCTCAAATATTGTTCACAAATCTGTCTAAATCTGTGTTAATAAGCACTTCTCCTTTGCCGAGATAATCCATCCACCTCACAGGTGTGGCATATCAAGACGCTGATTAGACAGCATGATTATTGCACAGGTGTGCCTTAGGCTGGCCACAATAAAAGGCCACTCTAAAATGTGCAGTTTTATCACACAGCACAATGCCACAGATGTCGCAAGTTTTGAGGGAGCATGCAATTGGCATGCTGACTGCAGGAATGTCCACCAGAGCTGTTGCCCGAGAATTGAGTATTTATTTCTCTACCATAAGCCGTCTTCAAAGGCGTTTCAGAGAATTTGGCAGTACATCCAACCGGCCTCACAACCGCAGACCACGTGTAACCACACCAGCCCAGGACTTCCACATCCAGCATCTTCATCTCCAAGATCGTCTGAGACCAGCCACCCGGACAGTTGCTGCAACAATCGGTTTGCATAGCCAAAGAATTTCTGCACAAACTGTCAGAAACCGTTTCAGGGAAGCTCGTCGTCCTCATCGGGGTCTCGACCTGACTGCAGTTCGTCATCGTAACCAACTTGAGTGGGCAAATGCTCACATTCGATGGCATCTGGCACTTTGGAGAGGTGTTCTCCTCACAGATGAATCCCGGTTTTCACTGTACAGGGCAGATGGCAGACAGCGTGTATGGCGTCGTGTGGGTGAGCGGTTTGCTGATGTCAAAGTTGTGGATCGAGTGGCCCATGGTGGCGGTAGAGTTAGGGTATGGGCAGGCGTATGTTATGAACAACGAACACAGGTGCATTTTATTGATGGCATTTTGAATGCACAGAGATATCGTGACGAGATCCTGAGGCCCATTGTTGTGCCATTCATCCACGACCATCACCTCATGTTGCAGCATGATAATGCACGGCCCCATGTTGCAAGGATCTGTATACAATTCCTGGAAACTGAAAACATCCCAGTTCTTGCATGGTAAGCATACTCACTGGACATGTCACCCATTGAGCATGTTTGGGATGCTCTGGATCGGGGTATACGACAGCGTGTTCCAGTTCCTGACAATATCCAGCAACTTCACACAGCCATTGAAGAGGAGTGGACCAACATTCCACAGGCCACAATCAACAACCTGATCAACTCTATGCGAAGTAGATTGCACTGCGTGAGGCAAATAGTGGTCACACCAGATACTGACAGGTTTGGACCCCATGCTGTCTAATCAGCATCTTGATATGCCACACCTGTGAGGTGGATGGATTGTCTCGGCAAAGGAGAACTGCTCACTAACACAGATTTAGACAGATTTGTGAACAATATTTGAGAGAAATAGGCCTTTTGTGTACATAGAAAAAGTCTTAGATCTTTGAGTTCAGCTCATGAAAGATGGGGGCAAAAACAAAAGTGTTGCGTTTATAATTTTGTTCAGTGTACATCCTCACACTATCAGTAAATCGGCACAAAATAAACACAACACAGAATTAATGAATAAAGGATAACATGAAATGCATACAATAACACTATACTGTTTGTAAACACAAACTGTGCACCATAAGTCAAGTCAAGTCAAGTCACCTTTATTTATATAGCGCTTTTTACAATGCAGATTGTGTCAAAGCAGCTTTACATTGATAACTGGTGAATAATTTTGTCCAGCCTAAGTAAATTCAGTATTGATTCATTCGGTTGTAAAAATCAATAATTAGTTCATTTATCTATATATCAGCACTGGAGAAAACAGTGATGTCATCATCCAGCTCAGTTCTGTTCGCATACAATGGTGTCAATGCAGGCAGATCAAAAACGTTGAATATCAAGTGTCCCCAACTAAGCAAGCCAGAGGTGACAGTGGCAAGGAACCCAAACTCCATCAGGTGACATCAGATGACAAATCAGTGATAAGAATGGAGAAAAAAAACCTTGGGAGAAACCAGGCTCAGTCGGGGAGCCAGTTCTCCTCTGGCCAACAGCGAACAGTGCATGATTATGATTCAGGCAACGTAGTTCATAAGTCTGATTTGGATTACAACAGTCAAAGTATTTGGTCCAGTTCCATCTAGTTGAAGATCGTATTCATCACACCGGTATGGGACGGTTTGGTGGGAATCTGTGCCACTGGCTGTTGTCAAGTCAAGTCACCTTTATTTATATAGCGCTTTTAACAATGCAGATTGTGTCAAAGCAGCTTTACAGTGATAACTGGTATATAATTTTGGCTGCACAGCAGCTCTTCAAGAAAATGGTGTCATTATCCATCTTAAGTAAATTCAGTATTGATTCATTCCGATGTAAGAATCAATAGTTATTAATTTAGTTAATTTATCTATATCAGCACTGGAGTAAACAGTGACATCATCATTAAGCTCAGTTCATTTCGCATACAGTGGTGTCAATGCAGGCAGATCAAAACACTGTTGAATATCAAATGTCAAGTGTCCCCAACTAAGCAAGCCAAAGGCGACAGCGGCAAGGAACCCAAACTCCTACAGGTGACATTCAGGTGGCAAACAGGTGTTAAAATGGAGAAAAAAGCCTTGGGGGAAACCAGGCTCAGTCGGGGGGCCAGTTCTCCTCTGGCGAACAGTGCTTTATAGTGCGTTGTGTCGGTGAGGCCTTCACAGGGATGATCTAGTTGACAATCTCTGCTGACACTTCAGGGCTGCGTTGTCGTCGTGTCTAGGCACAGGTCCTCCATCTGATCTGGATACGGCCCGGATCCGACTGACTACGGTAAACCTCGGGATAAACAGAGAGACTAATATTAGCGTAGATGCAATTCTTCTTCTGATGTAACGAGTACATCTGGTGTTTTAGGAAGTGTTCCCGGTTCCGGCTGACCTAATTTATGCAGCCTAACAATCCTTTAATGGATTTGAAAATATAAATTAATAATGTGTTATGTGTATGCCAGGGTAAAGAGATGCGTTTTTTAGTCTAGATTTAAACTGACAGGGTGTGTCTGCTTCCCGAACAATGCTAGGAAGATTGTTCCAGAGTTTAGGTGCCAAATAGGAGAAGGATCTACCGCCTGCGGTTGATTTTGATATTCTAGGTATTATTAATTGGCCTGAATTCTGAGATCGCAATAGACGTGAAGGACTATAATATATTAAGAGCTCACTCAGATACTGGGGAGCTAAACCATTTAGTGCTTTGTAAGTGATTAGCAAGATTTTAAAATCTATACGATGTTTAATAGGGAGCCAATGCAGTGTTGACAGAACCAGACTAATATGGTCATACTTCCTGATTCTAGTAAGAACTCTAGCTGCTGCGTTTTGGACCAGCTGTAGTTTGTTTATCAAGCGAGCAGGGCAACCACCTAGTGGAGCGTTACAGTAATCTAGCCTTGAGGTCATGAACGCATGAACTAATGAACTAACCGCATGTTTCATTGAAAGCATATGTCGTAGTTTAGATATATTTTTAAGATGGAAGAATGCGGTTTTACAGATGCTAGATATGTGACTTTCAAATGAGAGATTGGTATCGAAGAGCACACTCAGGTTCCTAGCTGACGACGAAGACTTAACAGAGCAGCCATCAAGTGTTAGACAGTATTCTAGGTTATTATGTGCAGAGGTTTTTGGTCTAATAATTAGAATCTAATTAGAATAATTAGATTGTTTTTTTCTGAGTTTAGTAGTAGGAAATTACTGGTCATCCAATTTTTTTTATTATTATTATTTTTTTTTTTATATCAGCTATGAATTCCATTAAGTTTGTGAATTGGTAAGTTTCGTCAGGGCGCGAAGAAATATAGAGCTGAGTACCATCAGTGTAACAGTGAAAACTAATGCCATGTTTCCTAAGGATATCTCCCAAGGGTAGCATGTACAGAGTGAAAAGCAGCGGTCCTAGTACTGAGCCTTGTGGTACTCCATATTAAACTTGTGATCGATATGACATCTCTTCGTTTACTACAACGAACTGATAACGGTCAGATAAGTTAGATTTGAACCATGCCAATGCAATTCCACTAATGCCAACATAGTTTTCGAGTCTATTTAAAAGAATGTTGTGGTCGATAGTGTCGAATGCAGCACTAAGATCCAGTAATACTAATAGAGAGATACAACCACGATCTGGTGATAAGAGCAAATCATTAGTAACTCTAATGAGAGCAGTCTCAGTACTCAGTACTATGGTACGGTCTAAATCCTGACTGGAAATCATCACAGATACCATTTCTTTCTAAGAATATTGCCTACCACATTAATCTGACGTCGCTAGCTTGTAATCTTTGAATCTAAATCGCTGTTACAACGCGTTTGCATCTCGCTAGCTTGTTAACTTGTCATCAGTCTCTCGCGCGCTCCTTTTTCAACGCGTTCATCAAACAGCTGTGGTAACTCGGATCAGTCTACAAACACGGTGAGTCATGTCATCCTTTCCTTGTATCGTGTCGTGTTCCATATGCAACATGTTCAGTATAGCTCTCTCTGTCAGCGATGAGGGATTTACATGTCATAAATGTAGGGAAATAGTCAGGCTGACAGAGAGAATCTCAGAATTAGAGACACGCATCCAAACTTTAATCGAGGATAGTAAGAATGCAAGGGCTTCAGATACTGTTTTGGATGCGACTAGCTTAGTGAACTCTGTACATTGTTCGGTTCCGGCTGTAGAGCCCGCGCAGCAGGGCAATTGGGTAACGGTGAGGCGGCCTAGCCGCGGAAAACACCACTCTTCCGTTCCAATTAGAACATCAAACAGGTTCTCCCCACTCAGTGACGCACCCACTGAGAATCCTGTTGAAAGTGCCCTAGTTATTGGCGATTCTATTACACGGAACGTGAAAATAGAGACACCAGCCACCATAGTCACATGTTTGCCGGGAGCCAGAGCACCTGACATCAAAGCAAATTTAAAAGTGCTGGCTAATGCTAATCGTAAATACACTAAAATTGTTATTCACGTCGGCACTAATGATGTTCGACTTCGCAGTCGGAGATCACTAAAATTAACATTAAAGAGGTGTGTGAACTTCGCAAGTACAATGTCAGAAGAAGTAATTTGCTCTGGCCCTCTTCCTGTTCATCGGAGTGATGAGATAGTTAGCAGATTATCATCACTCAATGGCTGGCTGTCTAAGTGGTGTCCGCAGAATAATATAGGTTTCATAGACAATTGGAAACGTTTTTGGGGCAGACCTGACCTGTTGAAAAGAGATGGTATTCATCCCTCCCGGGATGGTGCTGCTCTTCTCTCTAGTAATACGGCACATAGTCTTAGAACTAAAACATGGCAAACTGGGGTCCAGGTCAGGAAGCAGACAGACTGGCTAAACCGACCGTCTGCTAGCTGCCTCACGTTACAGAAGTCAGATAATTCCCAACACATAGAAACTCTTACACCTAGATATTTTCACATAGAGACTGTGTCTGTACCCCGAATTAGTAAAAACAAAAAACTTCCAAACCCATTTAATGGTAAAAATTTAATTGATGTTCAACAAATAAAAAATAGAGATAAAAATGATAAACAAATGATAAAGCTTGGGTTGTTAAATATTAGATCCCTTTCTTCAAAAGCACTTATTGTAAATGATATTATCACAGACAATAATCTAGATGTGCTGTGTTTGACAGAAACTTGGCTAAAACCAGATGATTACATTACTTTAAATGAGTCTAGCCCGCAAGGTTATGATTATCGACACAATCCTCGTCAGAAAGGCAAAGGGGGAGGTGTTGCTGTAATTTATAGTAACATTTACAGTATTAGTCAAAAGTCTTCCAAATATAACTCCTTCGAAGTGATGGTGCTTTACGTAACATTATGTAAGTTGACATTTGTGCTGGCTACTGTATACAGGCCACCAGGGCACCATACAGACTTTATCAAAGAATTTGCTGCTTTTCTTTCAGAGTTAGTACTGACTGCAGATAAAGTCCTTGTTGTTGGTGATTTTAATATCCATGTAGATAATAAAAAAGACTCATTGGGATTGGCATTTACAGACATTCTAAACTCTATTGGTGTTAGACAACACGTGTCAGGACCCACTCATTGTCGTAATCATACTTTAGATCTAATATTGTCACATGGAATCGATATTGATGCCGTTGAAATTCTGCAGCAGAGTGACGACATCTCAGATCATTATCTAGTCTCGTGTATACTACATTTAGTTAAGGCAGCTAAACTGCCTCCCTGCCATAAATATGGTAGAACCATCACGTCTACCACTAAAGATCGCTTTCTAAATAATCTTCCTGATCAGTTTCATCGCCTTAGCATACCAGATAGCTTAGAAGACCTCGATGTTGAAACAGAAACTATTGCCTCTGTCTTTTCCAGCACATTAGACTCGGTTGCTCCTTTGCTTAAAAAGATTAAGGAAATTAATCCAACGCCGTGGTACGATGAGCACACTCGGGCCCTAAAGGTAGCAGCCAGAAAAATGGAGCGCAGCTGGAAGAAAACAAAACTAGAAGTTTTTCGCATTTCATGGAGAGAGAGAATGATTGAGTACAGAAAGGCTTTAAAAACTGCTAGATCTGCCTATTTTTCAAAACTTTTAGAAGAAAATAAGCACAACCCTAGGTATTTATTTGATACAGTGGCTAAATTAACAAGAAATAAAGCTTCAACTTCTGATGTTTCCAAAGAGCACAGCAGTAATGACTTTATGAACTTCTTTACTTGTAAGATTGATAATATTAGAGAGAAAATTATAACCATGCAACCGTCTACTACAGTACCGCGTCAGACAGTGCATTGTAGTGTCCCTGAGGAAAAATTAAATTCATTTACTGCTTTAGGAAAGGAAGAATTGTCTAAACTTATTAAATCATCAAAATCAACAACATGTATGTTAGACCCTATACCGACTAAACTATTGAAAGAGATGCTTCCAGAGATCATAGATCCTCTTCTTAATATCATCAATTCATCTTTATCACTAGGATACGTACCAAAAAGTTTTAAGCTGGCTATTATTAAACCTCATATTAAAAAACCACAACTTGATCCTAGAGAATTAGTCAATTACATGCCGATCTCAAATCTCACTTTTCTGTCAAAAATACTAGAAAAGGCAGTATCATCACAACTATGTTCCTTTTTAGACAGAAATAGTATCTGTGAGGATTTCCATTCAGGTTTTAGACCGTACCATAGTACTGAGACTGCTCTCATTAGAGTTACTAATGATTTGCTCTTATCATCAGATCGTGGTTGTATCTCTCTATTAGTGTTACTGGATCTTAGTGCTGCATTTGACACTATCGATCACAACATTCTTTTAAATAGACTCGAAAATTATGTTGGCATTAGTGGAACTGCATTGTCATGGTTCAAATCATACTTATCTGACCGTTATCAGTTTGTAGTAGTAAACGAAGAGAGGTCATATCGATCACAGGTTCAATATGGAGTACCGCAAGGCTCAGTACTAGGACCGTTGCTTTTCACTCTGTACATGCTACCCTTGGGAGATATCATTAGGAAGCATGGCGTTAGTTTTCACTGTTACCCTGATGATACTCAGCTCTATATTTCTTCGCGCCTGACGAAACTTACCAATTCACAAAATTAACAGAATGCATAGCTGATATAAAAATTGGATGACCAGTAATTTCCTACTTCTAAATTCAGAAAAACAGAGATTCTAATTTTTGGACCAAAACTTCTTCACGTAATAACCTAGAATACTGTCTAACACTTGATGGCTGCTCTGTTAAGTCTTCGTCGTCAGTTAGGAACCTGGGTGTGCTCTTTGATACCAATCTTTCATTTGAAGGCCATGTTACTAGCATCTATAAAACCGCATTCTTCCATCTTAAAAATATATCTAAACTACGACATATGCTCTCAATGAAAAATGCAGAACAGTTAGTTCATGCGTTCATGACCTCAAGGCTAGATTACTGTAATGCTCTACTGGGTGGCTGTTCCGCTCGCCTGATAAATAAACTACAGCTCGTACAAAATGCAGCAGCTAGAGTTCTTACTAGAACTAGGAAGTATGACCATATTAGCCCAGTTCTGTCAACACTGCATTGGCTTCCTGTTAAACATCGTATAGATTTTAAAATCTTGCTAATTACTTACAAAGCACTAAATGGTTTAGCTCCCCAGTACCTGAGCGAGCTCTTAAAGCATTATAGTCCTTCACGTCTATTGCGATCTCAGAATTCAGGCCAGCTGATAATACCTAGAATATCAAAATCAACCGCAGGCGGTAGATCCTTCTCCTATCTGGCACCTAAACTCTGGAACAATCTTCCTAGCATTGTTCGGGAAGCAGACACACTCTGTCAGTTTAAATCTAGACTAAAAACGCATCTCTTTAACCTGGCATACACATAACACATTATCAATTTATATTTTCAAATCCGTTAAAGGATTATTAGGCTGCATAAATTAGGTCAGCCGGAACCGGGAACACTTCCTATAACACCAGATGTACTCGTTACATCAGAAGAAGAATGGCATCTACGCTAATATTAGTCTTTCTGTTTATCCCGAGGTTTACCGTAGTCAACCAGATCCGGGCCGTATCCAGGTGAGACCGAGGACCGGCGCCTTGACACGACCACAACGCAGCCCTGAAGTGTCAGCAGAGATTGAGCCAACTAGATCATCCATTGTGAAGGCCTCATCGACACGACAGCCAGTGGCACAGCTCCTCAACAAACCATCCATACCGGTGTGATGAATACGATCCTCAACTGGACTGAACTGGAATAAATACTTTGAATGTTGCGATCCTATCAGACATATGATAGCAACCTGAATCGTAACAAAGCACTGTTCGCCAGAGGAGAACTGGCCCCCCGACTAAGCCTGGTTTCTCCCAAGGTTTTTTTCTCCATTTTAACACAGAAGTCTATTTGCCATCTGATGTCACCTGTTGGAGTTTGGGTTCCTTGCCGCTGTCGCCTTTGGCTTGCTTAGTTGGGGACACTTGACATTTGATATTCAACAGTGCTTTGATCTGCCGACATTGACACTTGATATTCAACAGTGCTTTGATCTGCCGACATTGACACTATTCTTTAAGAGCTGCTGTGCAGCCAAAATTATATACCAGTTATCAATGTAAAGCTGCTTTGACACAATCTGCATTGTAAAAAGCGCTATATAAATAAAGGTGACTTGACTTGACTAAGAAGGAACATAGTTGCGATGATACTGCCTTTTCTAGTATTTTTGACAGAAAAGGTAGATTCAAGATCGACCTGTAATTGACTAATTCTCTAGGATCAAGTTGTGGCTTTTTAATAAGAGGCTTAATAATTTGATTTTGATGATTTAACAAGTTTAGACAATTCTTCTCCCAAAGCAGCGAATGAATGGAATTTTTCATTTTTCCTCAGGGACACTACAGTGCACTGTCTGACATAAGTCTTGGTTTTTTTTTTTTTTTTTTTACATTTGCTTACTACCAAATCAGTCATGATGAGAAACCACTATATCATGTAACGTTGACATATACCTGATCAAAGCTTATTAGGTTCTGTTATCGGTAAGTATCAATACTCCTAGATGACCAATACCAGCTTTGCTGTTGTCTGATACATGACAATAATCTGTACAATATTGTGATCTGAGCACAGTGTTACATATTGTTAGCTAATGTGTATCTATAAGCTAACACTTGTCTCTCACCAAGACACCTGCCCTGTTCTCCACTGGTTCTCCTCACACAACAACTCAATTTTTCTCTTCTGACCATTGTTCTATCTAATCCTGGCCTGTCCCTGCTCTCTTGGCTGCATAGCAGGCTAATTGTATGGCCGTGGTCCGTCATATGAGTATGAATAAACATTTACCTCAGCGTCCGAACTGTCATTGTGATCCATTGTTTTCCTGTTGTTTAAATTGACCGCATCCCTTCCATTATGTCACTTCCTGTTTGGCATTTTTTTTTCAGATGCAGAAGTCAAATTTTCTCACAAAAACGACTCCAGAAGCCTCAGTATCATATTTATAAGTATATTTTAAAGAAAATCTAGTTACTATTTTTCTATACATTGACTCACTGGGGCTCTAACCTGCAATATGCCCTTTAATAATTTTAACAGACAAGATGATTATGTACAATAGATTTCATGCAGGGATTTTGCTAGCACGGATTTCACAGGACATTTCAGAGTGGTATTTTTTTTTTTTTTTTTGTTATACATTTTAGATATGATGTTATACAGCATTTAATCATGATATTTGACGGAAAACCATGGTAATACAAACAATAATCAATCACAAAACCATGGTTAATTTACACTACCAGTCAAAAGTTTGGAATTGGTAAGATTTTTAATGTTTTTAAAAGAAGTTTCGTCTGCTCACCAAGGCTGCATTTATTTCATTAAAAATACAGTAAAAACAGTAATATTGTGAAATATTATTACAATTTAAAATGACTGTTTTCTGTTTGAATATATTTTATAAAGTAATTTATTCCTGTGATGGCAAAGCTGAATTTTCAGCATCATTACTCCAGTCTTCAGTGTCACATGATCCTTCAGAAATCATTCTAATATGCTGATTTGCTGCTCAAGAAACATTTGTGATTATTATCAATGTTGCAAACAGTTGTGTACTTTTTTTCAGGATTCCTTGATGAATAGAAAGTTCAAAAGAACAGCATTTATCTGAAATACAAAGCTTTTGTAACATCATACACTACCGTTCAAAAGTTTGGGGTCAGTAAGAATTTTTATTTTTATTTTTTTGAAAAGAAATTAAAGAAATGAGTACTTTTATTCAGCAAGAATGCATTAAATCAATCAAAAGTGACAGTAAAGACAGTTATAATGTTACAAAAGATTATACAAATAAATGCTGTTCTTTTGAACTTTCTATTCATCAAAGAATCCTGGAAAAAAAAATACAAATATTTTGTACAATTGTACACAATAAATGTTTCTTGAGCAGCAGATCAGCATATTAGAATGATTTCTGAAGGATCATGTGATACTGAAGACTGGAGTAATGATGCTGAAAATTCAGCTTTGATCACAGGAATAAATTACTTTATAAAATATATTCAAACAGAAAACAGTTATTTTAAATTGTAATAATATTTTACAATATTACTGTTTTTACTGTATTTTTAATTAATAAATAAATGCAGCCTTGGTGAGCAGAGGAAACTTCTTTTAAAAACATTAAAAATCTTACCGATTGCAAACTTTTGACCGGTAGTGTACATAAGGGGCAGTGAAGAGCCTTACAAAAGCAAGAGCTTACAAAAGCAAGAGCTTACAAAAGCTACAATAAACACTATATCAATACTAATGTTGGTGTCTCCGCAATTCCCTCCTCTGACCATCGGAGTGAGCCCTCTCCTGAATACTAACACACACACACCCCACCACACACTACGTTTCCCAGAAGCCCGTACCTTGGACCAATCACCGCTCAGCTGTTACCTATCACCCTCAGTCTTGTATTGCCACGGTGTACATTTCTGAGCGTTTTCTTGTTTTGTCTGCCTGCCTGTTATCGATCTTGTTTGCCTCTCGTGTACGATTCTCTGCTGCCTGCCCTTGGAACCTTTTGATTGTTATCTGGACTGTGAGTGTTATCTGCCTGCCCTGACCATTTGCCTGTACCCTGAACACGATTCTGTCTGTCCCTTGCCATTCCTGTTTGCCTCTGTCCGACCTTGCCTGTTGTACTACGCTTTCCTTTAATAAAAGCCTGCTGATGGATCCCAGTCTGAGTGAC
Organism: Hypophthalmichthys nobilis; assembly: GCA_037950665.1. Lineage (NCBI taxonomy): Eukaryota > Metazoa > Chordata > Actinopteri > Cypriniformes > Xenocyprididae > Hypophthalmichthys > Hypophthalmichthys nobilis. The sequence continues at coordinate 32,461,321 of CM075468.1, read as the reverse complement.
GAATCATTACAGAAGACTTCGCCTCTACAGGATCCAGCGGCTTTCACCCATCTGTGTTCGATCATGTCAGCCCAAGCCGGCCAGGTCACGGCTCACCAACATCAACTCAACCGCCTCACATCGCTTACTGAGGAGCTGGTGAAGGCACTTCAAGGTCTCCAGGCACCTGCCCCAGCGGCCTCGCTACCACCCGCCGTGGCCGCCATTACCCACGCGGTTGGAACGCCATCACAGGGGAATCCGCGCCTCTCTCTCCCAGAGAAGTTCGACGGCGACCCCACCAAGTGTAAGGGGTTTGTTCTCCAATGCTCCCTCTTCATTAATCAACAACCCTCCTTGTACACCACGGAAGCTTGTAAGATCGCCTTCGTCTGTTCACTGTTTACTGGGAAAGCTTTGGAATGGATTACTGCAGTCTGGGGCGATGATGGGGCTGCTGTCCCTTCGTTTGAGTATTTCATGCAGAGATTCCGAGAGGTCTTCGATCACCCCAGTGACGGTAAAGGGGCTGGTAATCGGTTAATGGAATTAACCCAGGGGTATAGAACAGCGGCTGAATATGCTCTTGCCTTCCGTACACTTGCAGCACAAACAAACTAGGTGAGTGATACGCTTAAAGTATGTTTCCGAAGAGGATTATCTCATGAATTACAAGTGGAGCTTGCCTGCCGTGATGAAGGTAAAAGTCTGGATCAATTTATTGAACTCACCATTCGCATTGACAACCTCATTCGCTCCCACAAAGCCAGTCGAGGACGCAGCGCTCGTCCTTCTCCTCCTATGGAACCAGAACCCTCAGAACCCATGCAAATCAACTCCTACCACTTATCTGAAGAGGAGAGAGGTTCAGGTTCACTCACCGTCTTTGCCTTTACTGTGGCAGCCCCGGACATATGAGAAACAACTGCGCAGTGCGATCCCGTCCTGAGAATCCACGGTCGGTGAGTGATACTAAACCCCATGACAACTTTGACTTATGTGTATCTGTACACATTACGCTGCTATCTGATACCCGACACTTGACCACCTCTGCGTTACTGGACTCAGGGGCAGCGGGAAACTTCATGTCCCAGAACTTTGCTCAAGAAAATAACATACCTTTAATTGAGTGTTCTTCTTCTCTCACAGTGGAAGCAATAGATGGCCGGCCGCTGGGGTCCGGACGAGTAAATGCTATTTCACAACAGCTCACCATGATAACCGGTCTATTCCATACTGAGACGATCCAGTTCCACATCCTACCCACTTCCACTTCTTCCATCATCCTAGGTCTGCCCTGGTTGCGCACTCATAACCCCCAAATCTGCTGGAGAGAGGGCCAAATCACGCACTGGAATGAACTCTGTCAAACTAAATGTTTATCTCACTCACCTCCCCTATCTGTCAGAACAATCCAGGCTGCTGATCCCGACGTCCTCGCCGATTCCGCACCAGTTCCCAACTTACCCAGCCAGTACCAGGACGTAGCAGTAACATTCAGCAAGGTGCGGGCCTCCCAATTACCCCCACATCGAACCTATGACTGTGCCATAGATCTCATTCCAGGGACCACACCACCCAAGGGTCGTATATTTCCCCTGTCACAACCTGAAACGGAAGCCATGAAGAAGTATATTGAAGAGGAGTTAGCCAAGGGCTTCATTCGTCCCTCTACCTCTCCCGCCTCCGCTGGATTCTTTTTTGTGAGTAAGAAGGATGGAGGGCTTTGTCCCTGCATTGATTACCGAGGTCTAAACGACATAACTGTAAAGTTCAGATACCCCTTACCTCTGGTCCCAGCAGCGCTGGAGCAGTTACGCTCCGCCAAGTACTTCACCAAGTTAATTCTCCGCAGTGCCTATAATCTGATCCGTATCAAGGAAGGGGATGAATGGAAGACGGCTTTCTCTACAATCTCCGGTCACTATGAATATCTTATGCCCTTCGGGCTGGTCAATAGTCCTTCTGTCTTTCAGGCCTTCATCAATGACGTCTTCAGAGACATGCTGAACAGATTCGTGATCGTTTACATTGACGACATCCTGGTCTACTCAGACTCCATGGAGGAACACATCCAACAAGTCAGAATGGTCCTCACACGCCTTATACAACACCAGCTGTATGCCAAAGTTGAAAAATGTGAATTCCATACAACTTCTACTTCATTCCTGGGTTACATAATCAGTCCAGACGGAGTGGCAATGGATGAAAAGAAAGTTTCCACCATCCTTAACTGGCCTCAACCCTCTACTCTCAAGGAACTACAGCACTTCCTGGGGTTCTCTAACTTCTACCGTCGGTTCATCCGCAACTTCAGCACCATAGCATGTCCACTCACAAGTATGGTGAAAAAGGGACTTAATCACCTTCACTGGACTCCTCCCGCGATCCAAGCCTTCCAGCTTCTCAAGAGCCGTTTCACTACAGCCCCTATGTTACACCATCCCGATCCATCTCTACCATTCACTGTGGAGGTTGACGCCTCCAATTCCGGTCTCGGCGCATTGCTCTATCAGAGGCAAGGTAACCCACCTAAACTCTTTCCATGTGCTTTCTATTCCAGAAAACTCAATGCAGCAGAACAAAACTATGATGTTGGGGACCGAGAATTACTGGCAACAAAGGCAGCATTCGAGGAATGGCGTCATTGGTTGGAGGGAGCCACACATCCCTTCGTGGTTTCACAAAAACCTGGAGTACCTACGCACTGCAAAGAGACTCAATCCACATCAAGCTCGCTGGTCATTGTTCTTCTCCCGCTTCCACTTCACTGTCACCTACCGACCGGGCTCCAAGAACGTTAAAGCAGATGCTCTCTCCCGCCAGTATGAAGGTGAACTTCCCCCACAAAACCCTGAAACTGTCTTACCTGCCTCTCTTGTCATTGCACCTATACAGTGGGACATAATGACCGAGCTGGAACAGAACAACGCCCAGAACGATATCCCGACAGATTGCCCACCTGACAAGGTCTATGTTCCTGAGAACTTCCGTGGTCGCGTGCTTGAAATGGTCCACAGCCTGCCGGCGTCTGGTCACCCAGGAATCACTGCCACCATTCACCTGCTGCAGAATCGTTTCTGGTGGTCCACATTGAACATTGATGCCACCCAATTTGTCAAGCAGTGCCCCACCTGTAACAGAAACAAACCTTCGCACCAGCTACCTGCCGGTCTCCTGCAACCCTTACCTCTGCCTCAGCGCCCCTGGTCCCATATCGCCATCGACTTTGTGACTGACTTACCCATCTCCAAGACTCATACCACCATACTCATCGTCATAGACCGCTTCTCCAAGGCGTGTCGTCTCATTCCTCTGGCCAAGTTACCCACAGCCATGCAGACAGCAGAACAGCTCTGTAACAGGGTCTTTCGCATCTACGGCCTACCTGAAGATATAGTGTCCGACCGTGGCCCTCAGTTTACCTCACGTCTGTGGTCAGCCTTCTGCCAAGCCCTCAACATAAACGTCAGTCTAACCTCTGGTTATCACCCACAATCCAACAGCCAAATCGAACATCTGAATCAAGAACTAACCCGATTCCTCCGTTCATACTGCAACCATCACCAAAACGATTGGTCCAGATACCTTCTATGGGCCGAGTATGCTCAGAACTCCATCCGCAAACCAGCAACCGGAATTACCCCGTTCCAGTGCATCCTGGGCTCCCAACCTCCACTGTTTCCCTGGTCCGGTGAGCCCACTAACGTACCCCCGGTAAATGACTGGATGAATCGGAGCGAAGCCATCTGGAACAGAGCACACACTCACCTGCAGCACGCAGTCCGCCGTTTGAGGGAACAGGCTGATCGACACCGCTGCCCTGGTATCGTCCTGGTCAGTGGGTTTGGCTCTCCACCCGAGACTTACGTCTCAAGCTCCCCTGCAGAAAGTTAAGTCCAAGGTACATTGGTCCATTTCAAATCACCCGTCTCTGTCACGGAGACGAACTCCGCAATTCCCTCCTCTGACCATCGGAGGGAGCCCTCTCCTGAATACTAACACACACACACACACCACACACTACATTTCCCAGAAGCCCGTACCTTGGACCAATCACCGCTCAGCTGTTACCTATCACCCGGACTATAAAGGACTCTCTTTCACTTGTCATTGTCGCGAAGTCTTGTATTGCCACGGTGTTCATTTCTGAGCGTTTTCTTGTTTTGTCTGCCTGCCTGTTATCCATCTTGTTTGCCTCTCGTGTACGATTCTCTGCTGCCTGCCCTTGGAACCTTTTGATTGTTATCTGGACTGTGAGTGTTATCTGCCTGCCCTGACCATTTGCCTGTACCCTGACCATGATTCTGTCTGTCCCTTGCCATTCCTGTTTGCCCCTGTCCGCCCTTGCCTGTTGTACTACGCTTTACTTTAATAAAAGCCTGCAAATGGATCCCAGTCTGAGTGACGAATCATTACAGTTGGCTAGAAAGTGAGAAGAGGCAAAGCTTTGCCCTTTGTTTACATCGTAGCAACATAAAACATAAAACATATAATTAGAACTGTTAATAGAAAACACAACTACAAATAAAAAGACATACTTACAAGTTGTGATCCACAAACAACAGATTGTCCCGACAAAGTGGGAACTGCTTTTGTGCTTAGCCACCATTGTACTCTCTTAGTTTTTGGAAGCTTTTTTTGTTTTTACATATTCCGTAGGTGGGGACTATTTAAATGAGTAACATTGTGACTTCACAAAACCAACATTTACTAATACATTATTAAAATCAAGAGTTGTATTAGTTAACATTAGTTAATGCACTGTGAACTAACATGAACAAACAATAAACTGCTGTATTTTTTTTAACTAACATTAACAAAGATTAATAAATACAGTAACAAATGAATAGTTCATGTTAGTTAATACATTAACTAATGTTAATAAATAAACCTTATTGTAAAGTGTAACTGGAAAATTAATGCTGTAGACTACTCTATTCTGAGTTCTGAGCAAAAAGTATTATATAATAATCAAAATCAAATAATACAATATCATAATTTTTTTTGATGTGTGTGACATGTTTCAAGATCCTCTTTATCATGCTGTGGTGAGACTGCAGTCAGTGAATCTCATCTGGCATGAGAAAACTGAGTTGAAAAGATTGCTAAGTGACTGAAGTAAAGAAACAATGAAATATGAGAGTGATGTATTAAGTAATGATGTATTAAGTTCCTTAAAATGCAGTCTAAAATATTTTTTAGCATTGGTGTGAAGATGTGACACAGGCATTTTTAGGGTAATTGGAATATTTCCTGCATTTAATCTCATTATGGTGTTATGTTGATTTCAGAAAGAGCTGAGTGATTATTATGTAGAGCAGACTGCACTCTAAAGAAAACAAAGCAAGTGAAATTATGTTGAGGACGAATGTAACTGTCTGAAAATGCTGTGCTGAGCAGAGAGCAGGTCAGTGCTTCTACAGTGTACCCTGAGGTGCTAAATCGTTCCGATCACGTCCCCAACTCTAAATTGGATTTTTTTTTTTTTTTTTTTTTCTATAGCATCTTCAATTCTGGAGCTCATTCATACTGAATGCAAAAGTGAATGTGAATTTTTGTTCTGCAATTTATGTGATTTAATATTTGATGAAAACACTTCAGAATGTTTGGTCTTCTAGTGAAGAGGAACAGCACACAAGCAGGGATATTCAGGCACAGAGGAATCTGTGCCCTCAGAACTCTGTAGAATGCTCCACATGTTCTACGCATCACCCATAAATGTTTAGACTAAACAGTTTGTTTTTAGCACACTTCTAAGTGTGGCACAGTGGTACAACCACATCTATTTTACATGTTAAAAGGTTTTCTCCGAAATCAGCACAGAATCAGTCCACAGTGGGCCTTGAGGTTTTTTACAAAAGTATGTTTGTGTAAGTGTAATGTATGCTGTAGCATATGCTCACTGGTGGGTCGTCCTGCCGTGGTAGGAAATGTTTCCGGTTGGTCCAGTAGCCAATATCCTGTCAGTCAGCCCCTCTCTGGGGAAAGAAACTTCATTAATATGTCATTGTGATTGTCATACTATATTAAGATCAGCTGTGCTTAATAACATCCTGCCCTGGGGCTGCTGTCCAGCTGCCATAGTGTTCTCACTGACCTTCACTTACGATCTTTATTGAGTCCTGACCTACAGTAGCGTAGGTGGAGTCAAGAAATAACATAGACATGGATGTTTGTCTGGTAGTTTCTGTGTTGATATAAATCTCAAACACTCTACTGTTGCTCACAGTTTCACTGGCTGAAATACACTTTTACAGCTGTTTGAGTGACCTGTGAAAGACTGGTGCTTGTCTGGAAAAACATTTTACACTATACCCTATTTTTGCAGTTTTGTTTAATGACACTAGTACAGTGGACAATAATTGCACAGCTTTAAATAACAACCCAATGTACATTAGAGCATTAACTGATAACAAAAGTAAGAAGAAACACAAATATTAAAAAAAATATATAATCAAATGTGATACATGGATTTCTGGTCCTTTTATTTCTTTTCTCTGGGAATTATTATGGGAATTATTATAATAGAATAGTAAAGTAACTATATGGTGAAGTAGCTTACAGTTAACCAGCTGGCTGTTTTTTTCTTTATCATTTATACATTATACTTTTAAGTTACATTTATATTTTTACAATATTAATAATGATGTTTACATGTGACACTTTGTCTCTGATTTTGACTGTCTGCTAAACAATAAACAGGACATGGGCAGCTTATCCCTTGGTCTAATGGTGAAAGTCCCTTCCTCTGTATAATGTCGGCTCACACTGGCAGCAGCAGATCAGTCCAAGACGTTGTGTCCACTGACACTAATGACTCTTCTGGCCTTTGGGCCACTGGGAAATAATGCCCAGTGTTTGTTACACCGGCTGCTTAACCATCCTGTGTTGATTCTTGTTGTGCCTTAATAAGGACTACTTAATAAGGACTACTTTTCACTAAAGGACAACTATGGAAAGAATGCATGTAGTTTGAGAAGCAAGAGGATATTGTTATTTTTAAAAGGTTATTGATTGGTAAAAGCAAAGTTGTTAGGCAACTTCTGTTAGGCAACTCTGTTTTAGTGTTAAGAAATGCTCATGAAAATTGCACAAGACTTTAAAATCCTCTGTTGTGCAAAGACACCACATGGTGAGGTCTGTAAAAGTAAAGTTTGAGCAAGGCTGTGCTTACTTGTGCTGTACTATTTTTATGAAAAGCACCCAAGAGGCTCAGGCTGGCAGTGCCTGCAAATGAATAAGGACACTTGTAAAACCAACATGAAATCAAAATTATATTTACTTTTTTAATGCATGTTCTTATTGTAATTTATCACCCTGCCCTAATCGACAGACAGTCAGTTATCATGCGTTTGAACACAGATTTTATTCCTTAAAAAGGGATGAGAAGCATCCATGGGATGTCAGCATGAAATTAAAAGCTGCCTTTTTGTTAAAAATTCATTGATGCATATTATTCCAAAAAAATAAAAATAAAAAAGTGTTTATTATCTTTAATCAAAATGTAATTACCTGCTCTACCTCTGAAACAACCCTCCTTTTTGGCTGACTTCACGCATCCCTTTTACTTCAACCCTTCTCCTCCCAACTTTATAACAACCACTTTTCACAATACGATCTATTCCAGATTCATAAAATCCTGTCGTACAATTTTTTTTAACATGTTGAAATTCCTGTTTTGCTGAAACGTGCCACATGGGCATAAAATGAGGACAACAGTTTTTATGGTGACTTTACCTCATGCTGAGATTGTTGCTGATATGCACCTGTCAAGGGTACTCTCATCATCACTTGAATATCTTCAGTAAAGTTCAAAAGAAGATTCAAATCAGTGTGCTTGAGATATGATTGCTCTTGTGGTGAGTGCATTTCTTTCAGCAATTCCTAGAAATCTATTGTTTTTCACTTTTCCCACCTGCCTATTTCATATACTGTGTGATCTTCACCAGGGATTTCAGACCTACACTTCTCATTTCACACAATCTTTTATTTCATGTTTTATGCATATCCATACAGAAAGGTAGCATATCCTGTATAATCTCTTTCCCCATTTCTTCTCTCCATGCCCCAGGCAGTATGGAAGTGTGGGGGAAGTTCAGAGCCGTTTGTTGGATTAGCTTACCTATGTGACTGTTGGCCCAGTCTGTTGTTGAAATGTCTAAAAGGGGCAAATTCACTTAACAGCCATTTTTCAAGCTGCATTTAAGCACATAAATCTCTGCCTCTTATTCAGTGACCACCTGCAGTCCAGTTTAAACCAGTTGCTTTGTGCTGGTATAGCGCCGCCTCGTGCATATTTAAATTATATTTTAGTTATTTCAATACACGCGCCTACTTTCTGTGTAAATAAGGCTTATTAGATTGCTTCTTATTCACGAAACTCAACACTATTTGTCTGGTGTTATTACTGCCCACGGAAAGAAGATGGTAAATGCAATTAAATTTAACCCTGAAACATTTAAAATAGTAAAGTCTAAAAAAAAAATGTATCAAAACAGTTTGTTGAAACTTTAGACTAAATAAAAAAATAAGTATTTTAAAAGCTTGCAATGCATAAAAGCCTGATGTATCAAATATCTTACCTAAAACAAAAAAAAAACCTGGGGCATGTTTTTTTTTTTTTGTTTTTTTTGTTTTAGGTAAGATATTTGATACATCAGGCTTTTATGGCTCATACACATAAGTATAATATAGGAGAATATGGAGCTCATATCCAAGGAGGAAAAAAAACCTTAATTTCAGATGTCCAAACTGAGCAAAAATATGCAATTCAGTGTAGTTGCTCATATTTTTATAAGTTTCACGGAGTCACAGCCTGCACCCTCCAATAACAACACATTGTCACCAGATCAGCACGCTCCTCCAACTTGTTCACAATCCCCAGAGTTCTGAGCACCTGCACCTGCACCTTATCATCACCTCTCCCTATAAAGACTCACTTCCCCTGCACGTCTTCGTCTGGTCTCGTCCATACGTACCACACAGACTCCTTACCTGTTCCTTACCTGCCGTTCCCATCTGCCTTCCAATCTTCAGTCATCAGCCATCCTTCGTCTGCCTTCCAAGCCTTCTCCATTCCATTCCTGCAACGGAGACATTGTCATTACCTCACCAAGCTAAGTGACTGTTCAACGTTTTTTTGTTTCTACTCACCTGCAATTCCATCTGCCATATCCGCGCTTCTGTCATTCAAATAAAGAACTGGTTTATACTTACCTGTTTGCCTCCGTCTGTGTCCTGACAGAAGACCAGACATAACATGCAGAGCACAACGGATACTGGCGCGGACCAAACTCCTAATCCATTCGCCGACCTGGTCAATGCTGTGTGATCGTCGCCACAGTCACCATCATTACCCTCCTCACCTGCCATCCCCGCTGATCTCATCAACGCTGTTCGCCAGTCACTCCTGCACTCTGCACCCGCTGCTTCTCATGCTGTCTCTGCCAGTCCCATGGCCCGAACAGCGACATTCTCCGGTGTGGCAGAGGATTGCAGTGGGTTTCTACTGCAGTGTTCATTGTACTTCGAGGCTCAATCTCATCTATTTACTATGGAGCGTGCCCGAGTGGTGTTCGTCATTTCTCTGCGCTCCGGCCGTGCGCTGCAATGGGCTCACAGCCATTATGGGACGCTCCAGTTACGTCATGACTCACCGCGTTCTTTAGTCACTTCAAAGAAGTCTTTGGACAAAGCACAGCGGAGCTCTCAGCGCACGACCAGTTGTACTCCATACGCCAAGAGGTGAGTATGTACGCCCTCCAGTTTCGCACTTTGGCGGCTCCTAGTGGCTGGAACGAAACTGCGTTGATTACCGCCTTTCTACAGGGTCTTAACCCGGATATCAGACATCTTATGGTAATATACGACGACGTAATGGGGCTGGAGAATTTAATTCAGAAGACGATCCGTGTGGCTCAACATTTTTCCGCGTGCAACTTTACCAACCCCACTGCAAATCCTCTGCCCGCCGTTCCATCAGTCGCCCTTCCAGCACCTGAACTTGTGCAGGTTGATTCCTATCGCCAGACTCATGCGGAGTGTCACCGGAGGATCCTGAACCGCCTATGTTTGTACTGTGGGGGAGAAGGTCACGTCATCGCTGCCTGCCCAGTTCGACCACCACGCCCAGCGGTGAGTACTATTCAGCTACCACCTCATATCGCTCATATCGCTCCTTTAACCAGAACTCCTGTAATCATTCTAACCCCACGCACCTGTGTTTCAGCGCAAGCCCTTATAGACTCCGGTTCTGCAGGGAACCTCATCAGCCACCAAATCCTCCAAAAACTGAACGTTAAACGGAAACGCTGCTCTCAAGACCTCAGGATACAAACCATCCAAGGAAAGCCGCTGGGTCGTGGTCACATTCGGCACTTTTCCCTCACACTGACGCTCTGCATCGGTTGTCTACACCAGGAGGAAATCATGTTCATGGTGCTGGAAGGATCCACCGCTGAACACATAGAAACACATAGAAACTCTTACACCTAGATATTATCACATTGAGACTGTGTCTGTACCCTGAATTAGTAAAAACAAAAAACTTCCAAACCCATTTAATAGTAAAAATTTAATTGATGTTCAACAAATAAAAAATAGAGATAATAATGATAAACAAATGATAAAGCTTGGGTTGTTAAATATTAGATCCCTTTCTTCAAAAGCACTTATTGTAAATGATATTATCACAGACAATAATCTAGATGTGCTGTGTTTGACAGAAACTTGGCTAAAACCGGACGATTACATTACTTTAAATGAGTCTAGCCCTCAAGGTTATGATTATCGTCACAATCCTCGTCAGAAAGGCAAAAGGGGAGGTGTTGCTGTAATTTATAGTAATATTTACAGTATTAGTCAAAAGTCTTCCAAATATAATTCCTTCGAAGTGATGGTGCTTTACGTAACATTATGTAAGTTGACATTTGTGCTAGCTACTGTATACAGGCCACCAGGGCAACATACAGACTTTATCAAAGAATTTGCTGATTTTCTTTCGGAGTTAGTACTAGCTGCAGATAAAGTCCTTGTTGTTGGTGATTTTAATATCCATGTAGATAATAAAAAGACTCATTGGGATTAGCATTTACAGACATTCTGAACTCTATTGGTGTTAGACAACACATGTCAGGACCCACTCATTGTCGTAATCATACTTTAGATCTAATATTGTCACATGGAATCGATATTGATGCCATTGAAATTCTGCAGCAGAGTGACGACATCTCAGATCATTATCTAGTCTTGTGTATACTACATTTAAACTGCCTCCCTGCCATAAATATGGTAGAACCATCACTTCTACCACTAAAGATCGCTTTATAAATAATCTTCCTGATCAGTTTCATCGCCTTAGCATACCAGACAGCTTAGAAGACCTCGATGTTGAAACAGAAACTATTGCCTTTGTCTTTTCCAGCACATTAGACTCAGTTGCTCCTTTGCGTATAAAAAAGATTAAGGAAATTAATCCAACGCCATGGTACAATGAGCACACTCGGGCCCTAAAGGTAGCAGCCAGAAAAATGGAGCGCAGCTGGAAAAAAACAAAACTAGAAGTTTTTCGCATTTCGTGGAGAGAGAGAATGATTGAGTACAGAAAGGCCTTAAAAACTACTAGATCTGCCTATTTTTCAAAACTTTTAGAAGAAAATAAGCACAACCCTAGGTATTTATTTGATACAGTGGTTAAATTAACAAGAAATAAAGCTTCAACTTCTGATGTTTCCAAAGAGCACAGCAGTAATGACTTTATGAATTTCTTTACTTGCAAGATTGATAATATTAGAGAAAAAATTATAACCATGCAACCGTCTACTACAGTATCGTGTCAGACAGTGCATTGTAGTGTCCCTGAGGAAAAATTCAATTCATTTACTGCTTTAGGAAAGGAAGACTTGTCTAAACTTATTAAATCATCAAAATCAACAACATGTATGTTAGACCCTATACCGACTAAGCTATTGAAAGAGATGCTTCCAGAGGTCATAGATCCTCTTCTTAATATCATCAATTCATCTTTATCACTAGGATACATACCAAAAAGTTTTAAGCTGGCTATTATTAAACCTCTTATTAAAAAACCACAACTTGATCCTAGAGAATTAGTCAATTACAGGCCGATCTCAAATCTCACTTTTCTGTCAAAAATACTAGAAAAGGCAGTATCATCACAACTATGTTCCTTTTTAGACAGAAATAGTATCTGTGAGGATTTCAGGTCAGGATTTAGACCGTACCATAGTACTGAGACTGCTCTCATTAGAGTTACTAATGATTTGCTTTTATCATCAGATCGTGGTTGTATCTCTCTATTAGTGTTACTGGATCTTAGTGCTGCATTTGACACTATCGATCACAACATTCTTTTAAATAGACTCGAAAATTATGTTGGCATTAGTGGAACTGCATTGTCATGGTTCAAATCATACTTATCTGACCGTTATCAGTTTGTAGTAGTAAACGAAGAGAGGTCATATCGATCACAAGTTCAATATGGAGTACCGCAAAGGCTCAGTACTAGGACCGTTGCTTTTCACTCTGTACATGCTACCCTTGGCAGATATCATTAGGAAGCATGGCGTTAGTTTTCACTGTTACCCTGATGATACTCAGCTCTATATTTCTTCGTGCCCTGACGAAACTTACCAATTCACAAAATTAACAGAATGCATAGCTGATATAAAAAATTGGATGACCAGTAATTTCCTACTTCTAAATTCAGAAAAAACAGAGATTCTAATTTTTGGACCAAAAACTTCTTCGCGTAATAACCTAGAATACTGTCTAACACTTGATGGCTGCTCTGTTAAGTCTTGGTCATCAGTTAGGAACCTGGGTGTGCTCTTTGATACCAATCTTTCATTTGAAAGCCATGTTACTAGCATCTGTAAAACCGCATTCTTCCATCTTAAAAATATATCTAAACTACGACATATGCTCTCAATGAAAAATGCAGAACAGTTAGTTCATGCGTTCATGACCTCAAGGATAGATTACTGTAACACTCTACTGGGTGGTTGTTCCGCTCGCCTGATAAATAAACAACAGCTCGTCCAAAATGCAGCAGCTAGAGTTCTTAGTAGAACTAGGAAGTATGACCATATTAGCCCAGTTCTGTCAACACTGCATTGGCTTCCTGTTAAACATCGCATAGATTTTAAAATCTTGCTAATTACTTACAAAGCACTAAATGGTTTAGCTCTCCAGTACCTGAGCGAGCTCTTAAAGCATTATAGTCCTTCACGTCTATTGCGATCTCAGAATTCAGGCCAGTTGATAATACCTAGAATATCAAAATCAACCGCAGGCGGTAGATCCTTCTCCTGTTTGGCACCTGAACTCTTGAACAATCTTCCTAGCATTGTTCGGGAAGCAGACGCACTCTGTCAGTTTAAATCTAGACTAAAAACGCATCTCTGTAACCTGGCATACACATAACACATTATCAATTTATATTTTCAAATCCGTTAAAGGTTTATTAGGCTGCATAAATTAGGTCAGCTGGAACCGGGAACACTTCCTATAACACCAGATGTACTCGTTACATCAGAAGAAGAATGGCATCTACGCTAATTTTAGTCTTTCTGTTTATCCCGAGGTTTACCGTAGTCAACCAGATCCGGGCCGTATCCAGGTGAGACCGAGGACCGGCACGTTGACACGACCACAACGCAGCCCTGAAGTGTCAGCAGAGATTGAGTCCACTAGATCATCCATTGTGAAGGCCTCATCGACACGACAGCACAGTTGGCCACCCAATTACCACCTCATCGGCCATGGGACTGTGCTATCGACCTGCTGCCTAGGGCTACCCTAGGGTTTTCCCATTGTCCATCCCGGAGCAGAAGGCCATGGAGGAGTACATCCAGGAGGCCCTAAAACAACGATTCATACGACCATCGACATCCCCTGCCGCTTCAAGCTTCTTTTTCGTGGCCAAGAAGGACGGAGGCTTGAGGTCATGCATTGATTATCGTCACCTCAATTCCCAGACTCTGAAATACAGCTGTCCCCTTCCTCTGGTCCCGGCAGCTCTGGAGCAGCTACGGGGTGCTCGCATCTTCTCCAAGCTGGACCTGCGGAGCGCATATAACCTCATTCGTATACACCAGGGGGATGAGTGGAAGACCGCCTTCATCACACCTTCTGGACACTATGAGTACCAGTCATGCCGTATGGCCTGTCCAACTCTCCCTCCGTCTTCCAGGGCTATATGAATGAGGTGTTCCGGGAGTTCCTCCAGTGATTCATCATTGTCTACATCGACGACATCCTTATCTACTCCCGGAACCTGGCCAAACACCGCCGCCATGTCTAGCAGTCCTGGAGAAGCTCCGCCAACACCAGCTTTACCTCAAGCTGGAGAAGTGTGAGTTCCACACTACCTCCGTACACTTCCTGGGCTACATCATCGACCAACAAGGCATCCAGTTGGACCAGAAGAAGGTGGAGACCATCCGGAGCTGGCCCTTACCCATGACAGTGAAAGAACTCCAACGCTTCCTAGGATTTGCACATTTCTACCGCCGTTTCATCCACAACTACAGTCTTCTCAGCTCACCACTTACATCTCTTCTCAAAGGCCGGCCCAAGTCTCTGTCCTGGACTCCATCTGCCCGAGAAGCTTTCCATCGACTCCAGGAAGCCTTCCTCACCGCTCCGATCCTGGTGCATCCGAATCCTGATCTCCCCTTTGTCGTCGAGGTAGACGCATCATCCACCGGGGTCGAGGCGGTTCTCTCCCAGCGGCAGGCAGATCCTCCACGACTCCATCCATGTGCCTTCTACTCCAAAAAGCTATCCCTGGCAGAGCAGAATTATGACATCGGAAATCGTGAGCTCCTCGCCATCAAGTTAGCTCTGAAAGAGTGGAGACACTGGCTGGAGGGAGCGAATCACCGTTTCCAAGTCATCACTGACCACCGAAACCTCGAATACCTCCGAGAAGCCAAAAGATTGAATCTACACCAAGCTCGCTGGGCTCTCTTCTTTACCCGGTTCAACTTCACAGTCTCCTACCGACCAGGGAATAAGAATTGCAAGGCTGATGCCTTATCCCGTCTACATCAACCCGAACCTGAGAACTCCTCTCCTGAGTCCATCCTCTATGTTCCACCTACTCTCCGTCAGCCCCTCATGGACTTGGCTCACACATCTCCGGGCTCTGGACACCAAGGCAGTTCACGTACCATCTCGCTCCTGCGTCAACACTACTGGTGGCCCTCCATGACTCAGGATATCTCCCGCTACATCAGAGGGTGCTCAGTCTGTGCCGTTGTCAACACCCCTCGGAGACTCCCCGAAGGAGATTGGAACGAGAATATGCCTCGTTGACCATGGTCTCACCTCAGGATTGACTTTATGACTGACCTCCCATTCTCAAACAACTGCACCTGTATGTTTGTGGTGGTGGATCGTTTCTCCAAAGCCTCCAAGTTGATTCCCCTCAAGGGTTTACCTACGGCTTTCAAAGCTGCCGAAGCTCTGTTCACTCACGTCTTCCGCCACTTCGGCATCCCCGAAGACATCGTATCAGACCACGGACCTCAATTCATTTCCCGAGTCTGGCAGGCCTTTTTCAAACTCTTGGGAGTTTCAGTGAGTCTTTCCTCGGGTTATCACCCCCAAACCAACGGCCAGACTGAGCGCAAGATCCATGAGATAGGGAGGTAACTGAGGTCTTACTGCCACCGGAAACAGGACAGCTGGAGATTGAAACCTTTGAGATTGATACCAGTTATCTAAAAAGATATGAGAAAAAAAAAAAAAACTCTTTCTTTGAAAAACTAAAATCTGAATGTTTATTGTACTAAAATCCTACTGATATGTCACTTGCATAATAATTTGGAACACTGTAAATATTAAAGTAACTATTGTAGTACAAGATCAGAAATACTTTTTCCTGTCCTGCGCTTTCGTGTTCTATTTTCTGGTCATGAATATCATGCATAAGGACATTTTAAAAGAAGTCTAGCCAACTTCCCACAAATCCAAAGTCAACCACTCCCTGGAGGACCGTCAATGACTTCTCTTAGGTCTGACAGATTAGATACTGGCCTTTCCAAACCACCCCAAACGTATCCGCTGCACAGTATCTGTTTTTGAAGAGGTCCCATGAGGGAGAAGAGAGGGTATCACAGTGTTCCATCCAGAGCCTACATATCATTTTTATGTTGTGTTGGAAACATATGATTGATTTATGCATTAGTTGTTGAATGTTCTCCCAGCAGCTGGGGGTCCAGAAGTCTGAAAATACACTGAAAATCTGGGGTAAACAAATTTAAATCTGGAAGCAAACAAAGATTTTTAAATTTAAAACTTTTATACTATTAAAAATATAATACAATTATTAAGAAATATTAACTATCATATTCAAATAAGCAACTTTGTTACATAATTTGAACCTGTGTTGCATTTGCATTACATTTTACATTAGCAGACGCTTTTCTCCAAATCTACTTACAAATGACAACACAATATATATATATATATATATAGATGGAGAGAGAGAATAGAAATAGAAAAAAAGAAAAAGTAAGTGCGTACGCTCGATTTACTTTTTTTTTTCTTGCATGTCATGTGCGGGGCTCCGTAGATACATACTGTAATAATCTTGTTAAAAACATTCACATTTGAAGACTTGTAAATGATGATGAATTGCTAATTTGGGTTGTCAGTTGATTTATTTCAATGGATTGTTTGAAAGTTGGGCTTCCCAATTCTATTGCCATTTTCATCATAAATCGTGATCCTGATAAAATATCTTTGTTATAATGTTGTTATTCCAATGTTGCAAGACAGAAGTGTAGTGGGTTCCTAGCCGCTGTCACCTCTGGCTTGCTTAGTTGGGGGACACTTGATTTTCAACAATGTTTTTGATCTGCCTGCATTGACATCACTGTGTGTGAACTGGTGGACAAATAAAATATAAATTAAGATATTTACATTGTTGATCAAGGAAAAGATCTTGGAATGCTACTTGCTATAAAGACCTTGTAAAGTAATCCCAGAAGGGTGCCCTTTGAGGTGTTCTTGGGGTTGTTTGTTTAAGGCATGTATATGCCAAAGATATATGAAACTTGCAAATTGCTTGCAAAATAAAGTGTTCTTCATCATTCTAACACCTTGTTGACCAATGTGACCAGAACTGATGATTTCCATATAGCAACTACTATTTACTTTGGCGTTTCTGTCAGCTTTCTGAAGCGCAGATGCCGAACTTCCAGTGAAAAGAACTTAGAGTGTCTTGTGTTCAGACACAATATAACACACGTTTTGTTTTTTTTTTTTTTTTCTTGTTTTCCATGGAAAAAAATTTAATTGAATGCTTCTTGTTTGCTGAT
The DNA here is from genome assembly GCA_037950665.1 of Hypophthalmichthys nobilis. Taxonomy (NCBI): domain Eukaryota; kingdom Metazoa; phylum Chordata; class Actinopteri; order Cypriniformes; family Xenocyprididae; genus Hypophthalmichthys; species Hypophthalmichthys nobilis. The sequence goes on along the minus strand of CM075468.1, from coordinate 32,443,991 downwards.
TGGCTGCAGTTTCTGATAATCTATGTAATTAAAGTTTCAAAGCCAAATTCTATACTGTTTATTTAACAAAATAACTAATGATGATTTTTCAGTAACAATAAGATTTCATTTTTTAACATTATTTAACTACATTAGCTAACATGAACTAACAATGAACAATACTTCTACAGCATTTATTAATCTTAGTTCATGTTAGTTTCTACATAGTTTCTACATGTTAGCACTTACTAAAACATTAAGATCAAAAGTTGTATCTGTTAACATTAGTTAATGCACTGTGAACTAACATGTACATTTTTATTATCTAACATTAACAAAGGATAATAAATGCTGTAAAAAGCATATTGCTCATTGTTAGTTAATGTTAGTTAATGCATTAATGTTAATAAAAGAGACCTTATTGTAAAATGTTAACACTATACAGTCAAATCCAATGTTATGTGGCATTCAGTGACATGCTATTTAAATGATATATAGATTAATAATAGCAATAATAATAATAATATACACTAAAATATATATTATAAATAAAAATGGTAACACTTTAGATCCATTAGTTAACATTATTAACTACATTAGTTAACATGAAATGATAATGAACTGCACTTCTACAGCATTTATTAATCTTTGTTAATGTTAATTTCAACATTTACTAATACGTAATTAAAATCTTGTTAACATTAGTTAATGCACTGTGGAATAACATGAACAAACAATGAACAACTGTATTTTCATTAACTAACATTAACAAAGATTAGTAAATACAGTATCAAATGTATTGCTCGTGGTTAGTTAATGTTAGTTAATACATTAACTAATATTTAACTAATGAACCTTATTGTAAAATGTTACCACAGATCAAAATTTTGGGATCGGTAAGGTTTTTTAAAAAAATGTTTTTGAAAGAAGTCTCTTATGCTCACCACGACTGCAATTATTTGATCAAAAATACAGTAAAAAACAATTTCTATTTAAAAACATTTTAAAAAATATTTTTTTTTCTATTACGCCACTCTTCAGTGTCACAAGATACTTTAGAACTTATGCTAATATACTGATTTGATTCTTAAAAAAACATTTCTTATTATTAGGTAAAATTGGTTGAAAAAGTATAATGTATGGAGATTTTTTTTTTTTTTTTTTATCAGGATTTTTTGATGAACCGAAAGATTGAAATATAAATATGAAATGGAAAATTGAAATGTGAATAATTTTAAATTATTTAAAATAGAAATGTTTATTAACACTATAAATGTCTTTACCATCTTTTTTTACATTTTGTTGCACATTTTGCACATTTACAAAGCAGTACAGAGACAAATCACAGTAGTAAAAAAGCTTTTCAAGAGTTTCAGGAAAGGAAGAACAAACTGAAAATTCTTCTGTAAATATTCCACATATATCCTAAACAGAATTTTGTAACAAGTCTCTTTAAACTTTGGAGCAACAGGGTATGTCAGATAGAATTTTAAAGACACCTCAACATTGCCAAAGGCTATGAAAGCACTGAAAATCACCAATAATACTATGCATAAAACTTTATAAATCAAATTATTACAATTATTATTCAATCAATTTAATGGATCCTTGCTGAATGAAAGTATCAGTTTGGCCTAATTACAATTAATAATTGCCCTAATTATAATAAACAGAATGATAATAAACATTAATATTTAGGGAAGCCAATTTACACTACATTTTATTTGATTGGGGCAGTAAGGGACTTAGATAATGAGAAAAGGGGGCGTTGGCCCAAAAAAGGTTGAAAAGCACTGCTATACAGGGTCACAAAGTCAAGAAATTTCAAATTTGCTTTATGTTGATGCTGTTGTTGAAAGATATTGTCATATTTTGTGTCTAAACGAATCACAAAAGGCTACGTTTATAATCTGACCTGGCTGAATTTTCAGCATCACTAGACCTAAAACAAATGATACCAGACTTTTTGGTGTTTTGCTGGCTGTCGGATGATGGTCTGTCAGAATCTTCCTCTCAAAGCAAAGACAAAATGTATTGTGAAAAAGACAAGAGTAATGTTCAGTGTGCAGGCTGTATCATCCTGTGAGTATTAAGTTTTGTCAGCGTCAGTCCTGTTCTCTCCTGCTGCGATGGCTCTGGCCTTTGCACTGCTTTCACTTCTGTGGCTCCATGTTTCTAATTATCCTCCCTGTGACTCACATGCAATGAGGTGTCAGTCTTTGACAAAGCGAGGCTTTTTTTTTTTCTTCACAAGGCAGAGGAGCAACTTCTCTGCAGGGGATTTATCAATGTTTGCCTGATAATGGAGTGCATGGTCTGATAATAAAGTGTGTGTGGTGAGTTTGAGTTTTCTGCTACACTAAGGTTTATTCATCAAGATAATACCTTCATAAGTTATGTTCAGTACTGAGACTTCAGTTAACACACATGGATAGCAAGAAAGGAGCTTATAGAATGTTAAGTTATGATTATGAAAGAGAACCAGTTTGCAGGAATGCACCTGTTTTAAGATTTCCGTTTTATTTTATTGCTGTCTATGAAAACAGATATTAAAGAGGTCTTGTTTGTTTTTCTGTTTGAGAAAATCTTGGCAGGGGATTGAATTTGGGAAGACTGAAGTAAAGAGATATAAGAACAAAACTTGCACTGCTGAACAATGCTTTATTTTATCTGGATAGGTTTGCACTTGGAAAAAAGCCAAAGGATGCATTAGACCATCAATGTCTGTAGCAAGCTGGTGGTGGAGTACAGGATGGACTAGGGCTGCATAATTTTTGGGGAAAAAACTAATTGCCATTGTTCTGATAATAATTGTGATTGCGATTTAAAATGTTTTTTTTTTTTTTTTTAAAATAATAATAAAGATAATAATAATAATAAAATTCTCTTTTGTTGATAAGCATTTCTCATTACAAGCATGGGAAGATGGTTGGTCTCATTTTGCATTCCCAGATGCATGTTAAAGTGACCCAAACTCAGAGCACATGCAGAGATAGAGCTTGTTTGGAGCAGCATTTACTGTGAAGCGAGTCGCTCTGAGACACTGACACCAGCAGATCATGTGGAAGACCAGTGCCACACTTCACTTTGAAACGCGCAGTGCATATATTTTATTTAATGAAATCACAGCCTTTGTGATATGATAATCACACTAAGCCATATCGCATTTTCGGTTTTATTTTGTTTAGTCATGCAGCCCTAGGATGTTATTGGACTTGATGATTGAGCTGTATGATTGTATAACAACCAAGAAATATGGAGCTGTTTTACAGAAACACATTCCCACATGATGTTCCCATATTCCAGGATGGTAATGATCCCATATGCACTGCTAAACAAATCAAACACATTTCACAACCTTGTCAGTCATCAGATCTACACACCGTTGTATCTCTCTGGGACGTTCCGGAGCACAGAATGTAAATGAGATTCTTCATACCTCAAACAACTGGAGGCTTTTCCTCTTGAAAAATGATGTATCCCAATGCATACAATGACAGCATTTCAAGAAGAAATTGAAGCTGCTCTGCAAAGTGTGTTCTACTTATTACATTTGTTAGTTCTTATTACCCTTTTTTTATGAGATTTTTTTCTTACTTCAATGATAAGAACTGTTGACAAACCCCTGAAGGGAATCAAGCAATGCAAAATCCTTTTGAGTGCAGTTGTGCATTGAGTTTGCAGTAAATGGTTTATTGAAATGTCAAGCATGACATACTTATTCTAATTAGTTCTAATTCTTTTATTTGTTTATCATTGTTTTTTTTTTTTATTATTTCATATTGAGAGACTACATGAAATATTTGTCACGATGAAGGACTATTATAGGGATCATCCACCCAAAAATTTAAATTCTTTCATCATCTACACCTTCTTTCTTCTGTGGAACTTAAAGGATTAGTTCACTGAAGAATTAAACTTTCCTGATAATTTACTCACCCCCATGTCATCCAAGATGTTTGTCCTCCTTTTTTCAGTTGAAAAGAAATTAAGGTTTTAAGGAAAACATTCCAGGATTTTTCTCCATATAGTGGACTTCAACAGCTACCAACTGGTTGAAGGTCCAAATTGCAGTTTAAATGCAGCTTCAAAGGGCTCTACCGTGGAATAATGGTCTTTTCTAGCGAAATGATCTGTCATTTAAAAAAAAAAAAAAAAAAACTATATACTTTTTAACCACAAATGTTCGTCTTGCACTAGCTTTGCGATGCACCAAGCATTACGTAATCACGTTGGAAAGGTCACGCATAACAAAAGTACCGAGCAAGTGTTTACAAAGCGAACGTGCAAAGACTAAGTCAAACTGCCTTTACAAAAAAAAAGTGTAAAACAACGATGTTGGACGATTTTGAAGTTGAAGGAGAAAATATGATGGAGTTTTTCCACTCCAACCGCGGTACTTTTCCAGTGTGATTACATAATCCGTGGCACAACACAGAACTAGTGCAAGACGAGCATTTGTTGTTAAAAAGTATATACATTTTTATTATTTTAGAAAATGACCGATCGTTTCACTAGATAAGACCCTTATTCCTCCTCTGGGATCGTGTAGAGCCCTTTGAAGCTGCATTGAAACTGCAATTTGGACCTTCAACCCAATGGTAGCTGTTGAAGTCCACTATATGGAAAAAAATCCTGGAATGTTTTCCTCAAAAACCATAATTTCTTTTCGACTGAAGAAAAAAAGACATAAACATCTTGGATGACATGGAGGTGAGTAAATTATCAGAATTTTAATTCTGAAGTGAACTAATCCTTTAAAATAATAAGTTTTGAAGAATGTTGATAACCAAACAAGACTGGAGCCTACATTTTAATTTAATTGGGGCAGTAAGTGGACAAAAAAACATTTCTCAAAATGTATCATTCCTGTGATAAGGGAGTCTTAGGATCCATGTGCCCAGATCTCTTTTGAAACATAAGAAGTAATGTGGTTTGCCCTGTCCTTTTAAGCCCTTAAGATATAACTGGCTGTTTACATTAATTTTGCATCATGTCAAGTCAAGTCATCTTCATTTATATAGCGCTTTTCACAATACAGATTGTTTTAAAGCAGCTTTAAAGTGATAATAGGAAAATTAATTGACAGAGATTGTTTTGGCTTTACAGCAGCTCTAAGAAAATATTATTATTGAGCTAAAGTAGGTTTTTGATTGAATCACTTCCGTTGTAAAAATGGTTAATTATTAACTTACTTAGGGGCCGCTTAAATGACAGCTTTCCTACTGAAAATCGAAGACCTTTAATGCATTCTTGACATTCATTTACGTGTTTGAATGTGTATGTGCGCAGATGCTTGGTCTTTTTTACAAAGTGATATTACCAAATTACTTGTCTGGTCCGCATAATACAGAAAAATTAGGCGTGTCCACGGATCTATGCGAACTGGAATAATTTTGAAAATAATTATGAATTATGAATTATAGAAGTAGATAGTGTGTTATGTGTATGCCAGGTTAAAGATATGTGTTTTTAGTCTAGATTTAAACTGACAGAGTGTGTCTGCTTCCCGAACAATGCTAGGAAGACTGTTCCAAAGTGTAGGTGATAAAAAGGAAAAGCCTGCGGTTGATTTTGATATTCTAGGTATTATCAACTGGCCTGAATTCTGAGATCGCAATAGACGTGAAGGACTATAATGCATTAAGAGCTCGCTCAGGTACTGGGGAGCTAAACCATTTAGTGCTTTGTAAGTAATTAGCAAGATTTTAGAACGACTTGCGCGAGTGCTTTTACTTTAATTTAACTTTTATTTCTCATCTCCATAAATATATCTAGTAGTAGAGCTAATGCAAGGACTAGAAATCAATTTTTCTTTTGCTGAAACTTCCTCGTCATTGTGGAGAGCACAGTTCATGGTTGCATAGCAATGACAGACGCCACGGGAGCGAAAGCGCTTTGGAAAGAAGGAGAAAGCGGCGCGGCTGCTTATGTGACGCGATATGTGAATGGCTCCTTAGAACGGCGACTTTTTCTTTGCATATGTAATTTGGTACGAGACAACTAGAGAATAATAATAATAATAATAATAATTTAGCGGGCCGGATTATGTTTTATTTTTGAGATCAGTTGCGGGCCGGGTGGAGGGGGAGGGGGGGGTGCGTAAATGGCAGTTTGAGACCACTGCAGTAGAGCGTTACAGTAGGTCATGTAACGCATGAACTAACTGTTCCGCATTTGTCATTGAGAGCATATGTCATAGTTATATATATTTTTAAGATGGAAGAATGCGGTTTTACAGATGTAGAAATGTGACTTTCAAATGAAAGATTGGTATCAAAGAGCACATCCAGGTTCCTAACTGACGACGAAGACTTAACAGAGCAGCCATCAAGTGTTAGACAGTATTCTAGGTTATTATGTGCAGAAGTTTTTGGTCCAATAATTATAATCTCAGTTTTTTCTGAATTTAGTAGTAGGAAATTACTAGTCATCCAATTTTTAATATAAGCTATGTATTCCGTTAATTTTTTGAATTGGTCAGTTTCATCAGGGCGCGAAGAAATATAGAGCTGAGTATCATCAGCGTAACAGTAAAAACTAACGCCATGCCTTCCTAATTATATCTCCCAAGGGTAGCATGTACAGAGTGAAAAGCAACGGTCCTAGTACTGAGCCTTTGCGGTACTCCATATTGAACTTGTGATCGATATGACATCTCTTCATTTTCTACTACAAAACTGATAATGGTCAGATAAGTATGATTTGAACCATGCCAATGCAATTCCACTAATGCCAACATAATTTTCGAGTCTATTCAAAAGAATATTGTGGTCGATAGTGTCAAAAGCAGCACTGAGATCTAGTAACACTAATAGAGTGAGACAACCATGATCTGATGATAAGATCTAGCAGTTTTTAAGGCCTTTCTGTACTCAATCATTCTATCTCTCCACGAAATGCAAAAAACTTCTAGTTTTCTTTTCTTCCAGCTGTGCTCCATTTTCCTGGCTGCTCTCTTAAGGGCCCGAGTGTGCTCGTTGTACCACGCCATTGGATTAATTTCCTTAATCTTCTTTAAGCGCAAAGGAGCAACTGAATCTAGTTTGCTGGAAAAGAGAGAGTCTATAGTTTCTGTTGCAACATCGAGTTCTTCTAAGCTATCTGGTATGCTAAGGCGATGAAACTGATCAGGAACATTATTTATAAAGCAATCTTTAGTGGTAGAAGTGCTAGTTCTACCATAGTTGTGGCAGAGAGGCGGTTTTGTAGCCTTGGCTAAATGTAGTAAATGTACACGAGACTAGATAATGATCTGAGATGTCATCGCTCTGCTGCAGAATTTCAACAGCATCAATATCGATTCCATGTGACAATATTAGATCTAAAGTGTGATTACGACAATGAGTGGGTCCTGACACGTGTTGTCTAACTCCAATAGAGTTTAGAATGTCTGTAAATGCCAATCCCAATGCATCTTTTTCATGATCTACATGGATATTAAAATCACCAACAATAAATCACCAACTTTATCCACAGCCAGTACTAACTCCGATAGAAAATCAGCAAAATCTTTGATAAAGTCTGTATGGTGCCCTGGTGGCCTGTATACAGTAGCCAGCACAAATGTCGAATGGGATTTGTCACTTACACTACATAACGTTACGTAAAGCACCATCACTTCGAATTAATTATATTTGAAAGACTTTCGAGTAATACTGAAGATATTAATATAAATTACAGCAACACCTCCCCCTTTGCCTTTCCGACGCGGTTCGTGTTGATAATAGTAACCTTGAGGGCTAGACTCATTTAAAGTAATATAATTGTCTGGTTTTAGCCAGGTTTCTGTCAAACACAGCAAATCTAGATCATTGTCTGTAATAATATCATTTACAATAAGTGCTTTTGAAAAAAGGGATCTAATATTCAGCAACCCAAACTTTATCATTTGTATTTTCAGTATTATCTCTGTATTTTATTTGTTGAACATCAATTAAATTTTTACCCTTAAATAGGTTTGGGAGTTTTTTGTATTTACTAATTTGGGGTACAGACAAAGTCTCTATGTGATGATATCTAGGTGAAAGAGTCTCTATGTGTTGGGATTTATCTGACGTCATAAACCCATTTTGACATTAAACCTCTTACATGGAGTCGCACACAAGCCGTATGCGTGAGCACTCTTCACAAACAAATCGCGCGTCAGCATTTGAAATTGAAAGCAGCCTTCTGTTAGTGAGTTTCATATTTTAAATATACAAGTCCACTGCATTCCAAACGACAAAATGATGACTTCGTAGTGCATTTGTAAGAAAAATACCGACGGGCGAGATCGTGCTCTGCAAGAGTAACACGAAACAAAGCACGCATCTCTCATCGTCCATCCTGTGCAATGAAGCCCGTGAATGTCCTTGTAATTCACTTCAACCTTTCCAAACTTTATGAAAGATTAGTTTATGGAAGGCTCGAGTGGTGTTTGTGTGTGAGGAATTGGAAGCAAGCAGAATACGGGTGTTTCTATAGCACACTCAGCGTCATCGCGCATCTGGTTAAAAGCTAAGTTCAGAATCGATTCTGAAATACTCAGAATCAATCCAGAATCGTTGGAGAGAGAATCGCAATGCATCGATGATCTAATTTTTTCCTCCCACCCCTAGATTCAGAGACCAGTGTACAGGTTGTTCACTTTCCCAAATGACCCCGTCCCAGTTGTGAGCATAGTCTGTTAACAACACGCACACAAAGCTACCTTGGCCTACCTACATGCTACCAATTCTTTTAACTTTCCACTAAATCTTATTTTGTGTTGTCTTTTTTTAATTTTGGGTGAACCGGTGACAGTTGCAGCACATAAAAAATAAACTTTTCCTTAAATAGACCCAAATAAAAGTAGAAAAGTCATGGTACCATATATGAATGTTTGAGTTTATCTCACTCCAATAGAGACTTTACAGAGTGATCTGCAATGTTTGTCTGCCTGCACTGTTTGACACTGTAAAATCAAAGTATGTATTTTTGGAAGCTGAAATCCTCTAGAGATGCAGCTGTGATATAGTGCATAACACTCATCTCACGTTTCAGTTTCTTTTTTCTCTCCGTTATCTCTCTCTCCAACAGGTATTAGGTGGATCAGGACATATGTACACGTGCTTCACGTCCTGTCACTACTGCCCATGCCCCGCCTTCTCTTTCTCTGTGCTCAGGAGAAACGAGAGTCTGACGGTGAGGTCACATCCTCTTTTTGCTCACAAGCACTCACAGACCCTGAGACCCACATCTTATTTCATTATTTTTTATCATTTCTGCTTGCTGATATCAAACCATAAGCAATATCACTGCTGATGTGTTAGTTGTCAACTAAAAATAGTTGACAACTAATATTACCAATTAGTTGTCTAGTGATTGTGTTTTAAACCCTTTTTGCACTTACATTATTTGACATGCATTTAAAAAACATGTGGAAAACATTTTTTTAATAATTATTCATTTATTAATCAAAATAGAGAAATTTGTTATTAAATACATTTTTAGTAGCAACACTTTTTTTATTTGCTTGCTTTCGTTTTAAGTGTCTTCCTTTACTCTCTTATTCAGCTCCCTGTTGCTGTGGTTATTTCAGGGGTTTTATTTGTTTTCTGGTCTCCATTGACTGTCTGCCCATTGTTGTGGCCCTGTTTCAAAAGGAGACCCAGTATCTGTTGCCACACAGTTGCATGTGCATCAGCCTGCTTTTGAGCCCAGGGGAGGGAATGAGACTAAAATTAGTTCTCCAGTCTGAGAAAGAAAAATCCAGAGACAACCCCAAAATGCACTGCTTCACTCTTAATAGCATGACCTCACTTTATTATCGAGCTGCAACAAAATATGAATGCATTTAATACCCATGTGATCTGAGAGGAAAGGTTTCCTTGTTTATTTATAGTCCTCTGTGTAATGTAATAGAGTTTAGTTGATGCGCTAGAAAACATCTGATTAACCTGTGATTAACCTGCCTGCTCTCAGTGGCCGTCTGAGTGTATTGGAACCCCCCCAGTAAAACATGATGTGGGATTCCCATCAGACATGAGTTGGTGGGATGGTGGTGCTCTATATTGGGGTCTAGGGTGCAGTGGGAGATTCCAGATGCAGTCAAGCGTGTAGACCAACAATGGAGGTTGAATGTCAATAATAATAAAAACAATCTGTTCTTTATTGTATAATGCCGCAACGTTAATACATCTGTTAAGTGCACATTTTATTTCCCTTTTAGCTGTTTGATTGTCAATCTTTTCGTTTTGGGCAGCACTAATATTCTCCTTCATTGTGATTCTTTGACTATGCATCCCGCTGATGCATTTTTTATGACGGCAGAGCTAGTGACTGTAAATTGAAGACAGATGGGTGCTTTGTGCATTTACTATCATTCATTACACACAATAAATAGTTTGAAACATATCTGATCTTGAGCCTATACTGTTTCTCTCTTATATAACCAAACTGGTGTAAGAATAGTTCAGATGTATAACTTTCATGTTTATTTCTGTCAAACCAATGCTCTTCTCTTACCATTATTAAGTGTCATTTTATTGAAATGTGTTTTCCACATCTGTGTTCTCTAGTGTAAGCACCTCCTGGCGGCTTGCTTGAGTCAGGCTATGGGTTTGTGCCAGCAGGAGCAGGTCTCAGATCAGCAGATGACCCATATTCTCTCAGGGCAAACTGAGGCCAGCACATAAATAGCTGATCCTGAAGTAGAGAGGGACTCTGATAACAACTTCCATGCAGCAATTTAGGTATTTATAGTCATTATGGATTAGACTGGAGTTGTCATTTGTCTATGAAATTAAAAGTTTGGAAATTGTTGTGCACTTGCATTAAAAAGTAAATAAATGAGCAAAGCTGAACCCTAAATACCAGATATTTGTATATGTGTTCTGCAAAAATATTTTATCTGTTGCCAGAGATTGTACATCTGTTCGTTGAGCATGATTGCGTTTAAATTTGGAGTTTCTGTTTGTTTGAAGATTTAGCACTCTAGACTGAGTATCAGCAACAAACAATGAGATCTCTCAAATACTGTACTTTTAATCTCTTTCTCAGCCAAGTTGCATTCATAAAATAAACCTGTGAACTATTTATTAAACATTTGTGTAGTTATATTTTGTCATGCATTCAAATAAGACTATTAACTTTATTTTTTTTATTTTTAATCACAACTGTATTAAAAACTCTTGTTGTTGTTGTTGCTATTACTATTATTATTGTATTCACACTAATTGGTAAGCCCAAAGAGTCTTTCTAAATGTATACAGTCTTAAAGAGTAACTATTTCTATTGGCAGGAGAGAATTGGCACGTCAATTTGGAGACTTAAGTATTTGCTTGTAAGTCTGTACTTTTTTTCTTATAGGGAATTTTTTTTTGTTTTTACAAAAAGACAGGTGGAGAGTGTGTAAAGCCTGTTTCACAATGGATGTACAAGCAGAGTGGAGGCAGTGCAGAAGCTGTGTGTATGCAGAGTGGGGGCAGCACGCACCCATTGTGCTTTCACACCGGTAGTGTTTGCTGCGCATAGCTGAACCGTGACTTAGTGCTGCAAATACAGACGAGTATCGTCCATTCTGTCACGTTTTTCCGGAGTTCTCCGACCACTGTCTGTCACATGCTTTGATTTATGATGGGTAACATACTTTGGAGCCAAAATATACCAGTAGTGGTCTTTGTAGTGATCCTGAGGTGGAGCCGCAGCATTGCCTATACTCCCGTTCCCACAGACTTAATCACAAGCACAGCTGTCAATCATGACGTTATACCCCATTTTTAATGTAGTTCGGGAGGAGCCTAAACATTCAGTCCTGTCAATCATCATTACGAGAGTATATAAGCAGCAGTCACTGTGTCATCCCAGCGACAATTCTTCCAGCATTTGGCCCCGCCCCGTCGTTTGAATGCATGTACCAACCAAGCAGCAACCTCCCACAGTTTCTCTTGAAGCCAATATGGAAGTGACTTAAACTGCAATTCATCGACTGGCCGCTAGGGACAGGCTCCAAAAAAGAGCAGAATCTCATTGAGTCCCATGTTAAAATGGCCAACTTTACAGCAGAAAAAAACATGTTTACAGCCTGGATCAAATTGTGGTTTTGGTCTATTGGCCCTTCATGACAACTCTGAGGGGGGTGAATTTTTTTATAACTCGTCCATTTAAATTATATTAAGCCTTAAAGTTCTGCATAATTAAGGGCGTGGTCACTTGAGTGACAGGTTTGCCGCTGCTGTCTGTGAGCCGTCACTTTACCTCAGCTAACTGACCCTTCGCAAAGACCCGCCCCTCTTAGTTACTGTTGCTTTGTCTGACAAGCCATGGCGCCGTCAAGCCACACGCAGTGTAAAATACATTGCAGAGCAAAAAGGACACTGACAACATGTCGACAGACAAGACAGAGCATGTTACTTATGATATTAAACAAAGTCCCAACTTTCTAAAAAAAAAAAAAATTCGAAATTCAAACAATAAAAACCGTTTTGTGCTCTTTAATGTGTCGTGACAGATTGCTGTAGTGCCTCAGCTCAAGCGGTTAGTGAACTGATCATCTCTTCCTACTAGTTAATTTATAGCATCAAATAAACATGAATGAACATGGGAAGGGATGTTGTTTAAAATGTGGAAAGACGTAAATACACACCATTTTTCAAGTTCAAGCCCACTCAGGTTAATTTACTAACTCCTGACTGCTTTGTCGGACAAAATGGCGGATTCGGCGTTATGATTGGTTAAATCGCTTCTCAATCAAACTCTCGGCGAAGGGTCAGTTCCAGCCGCTGAATTTGGCATCTCTGCCAGGTTTGTGCTTTTTTTTCGGGATTATTTAATACAATTATAAAATAATAATATGTACAATTATAAAATAATATGGCTTGCTGCGTTAATGGTCGAGACAGATGTGCGTCTGTGTAGATGTACACGCATTGGAAGATAAACAGAACACATGTTGTTGGATCGTGGCATTGGCTAAATGTTTTGTTCCTGAGATTTACTACAATGACAATGGCTAGAGGATATAAAACTCCGACAGCACTGCTTGAATATTATAACTAAAACTGCTGCATTTTGAAAAATTATACTTTGGACGAAGGCTTGTGAGATATATACGATCATATACAGTTTTACAGCATAAACGCTGCTCAGGTTGCATAATTTCTTGAAGAACGATGATGGAGAGCAGATCATTCAGAAGAAATGTGATGCAAACAATGGATAATATATCAATATTTCATGGATTTAACGCTTTTGTGGACAAAAAGTACTGTTTTTTGTTTTTCAATGGACACTCATGAACATTTTATCCATGTGCCACGGATGCATCTCGCGATCGCTATTTCATTATAAAGGTATGAGGTCCCGTTTGATTTTTCATGTTGTTATTTGCACACCTGACACAAATTACAATTACTGGTGCTGGAGCATCTATATTGTAAAAAAGACACCGCAGATTGACAGTAAACCTTTAGAATTTTCAAATGATATAACTTATCTTTATTAATATCTTAGATAGACAGATATCTCCTTTGCCTGCTAATATGATCACGTCACGCTAGCCGGGCGTGGTTTCAGTAACCAACCATGTCAGTTCCATGGTTCCAACCAGTTGTCCCGCCTCTTTGCCCATTTTCAGTTATCCGGGAGTGACGTTCGGTGACGCGCTGCTATGGCAGCTGCCTCATTTTCGCTTCAAAAATGCTCTTCAGAAATCTACAGGTAACGTCACGGACACTACGTCCATTTTTTTTTTTTTTTAATACAGTCTATGGTCCCAACCCGACGAGCTCCGGCAGCATTTTACCTTCAACGAAGAGTGTTCCTCAGAATTCTCTTACGTTTTCAAGTTACACCAGGATCCTCTACCTCTGGTTCCTCTTCCACACATAACAAGGGAATTTGAGCATGTCATTCTTGGCGTCCTCTTGCAAATTTGTTCAGGCGCAGCCATTAAAACCCGCTCCTCCCGCCCTCGGCTAGGCGTCCGCGCACCCCAGCTTAGCCGCTTTCATCTAGTCAAGTGATTTGCCGCAGCGAACTTCCAATTTCCATGAAAGACGAAAAAAATCCCAGCTCTTTTTTTTCCTCGATTCGCAAGCTAGCCTATTGATCCGTCGCTACTCGCGCTTCCTGTCTCTTCCAAGCATTTTAACCCGATGATTTTAATGATTTCATGTTAAACGGTAAAGCTATGATAGACCTCATGGGCCGCTCGTTGCGTTCTGTCTTCCGGGTTGTATTTCCACACACAGCTGAAGGTAAAAGATCTCTGTTTTTATGAATGAACTGTTATGATATCCGCTCCAAACATTACAAAGCTCCTGATAGCTTTCGTTAACTAAGTAATTTCACTTCACCTTCTAACTCTTCATCAGTGGACTAGACTGTGTTTTTCAAAAATATGTTTTCAACACAGCATCATCTTTGCAACACGATCGGATCCAGTAATTCTGGGTACACACTACAAGATAATCGGGCTGATTTTGGGCCGATTTCTCCCCTTCTGACAATCCTAGGTATATCCCGATTGTCTTGATGGTTCTACAGATTATCTTATCAGATTTTCCTGTGGTGTGAGGTGTGTTAAGAGTGGCTGAATCTGCTCAGAAGAACGTCGGAGGCGCCCTGATCGTGAATCGTAAATTTTCAACATGTTGAATATTTACGATCAGAAATCCTGAGGTGTGGGGGGACCCCCGAGGACAAACGTGCGCATGCTATGGAGATTATGACGTGAAACGAAACAATATCCAATCAAAAAGCAAGCTGACAGAGAAGACAGAGACATTTATAGCTTTATAACCTAGCGTGAGGCTGTCTCCGCAAACAGTGCCTGCCTCTGCTCTACCCTTCACTAGCTATCCACTACCTACATTAACTCAAATGCCATCTTACACCACCTTTACAGCTGCCCTAGTACCAACCCCGACCCACAACACCGCTATGGAACTTCTGCTTGTTCTCATTTTTAGGAGCCTAAGCATGGTTCGCTGGATTTTTTTGACCCATATGTTGAGCATTCCAAAGATCTCAGATCCTTCTAAGAGAGAACCGATAGCATCTCGGCTGGTGGTCTGAGTACGGATTGCTTTCAGCAACAGGTACATTTCACTAAAATGTTCATCGTGAAGGCAAATCACTCTTGTGACATTTTTCCATTTGCTAATTCCAACTGGTTTGGTCATCAGATGCTTCTGTACAAATCTTAATCGTCATGGCTGCTGCTTCTGACAGATTCTGACAAATTGTCCGTTTATGTCATACATGTGCCAGCCACATCCAAACTGCAAGAGAGAGCCTCTCGTGTTAATTTTGTGTTAAGTCCACAAGATGATATTTATTGATGATCTTAAACCACTGTGTGAATATTTCCATGCTGATGTCACCATTGCTTTGTGCAATAAATTAACATGATTCAAGGAAAACAATCCAAAATAAATGTGACTAATTATAATAATTTGTGATCTCCTCTTTTAAACTGTATATACAAAAACAGCATCAGTGCTACCGGATCGTTCTATTTCTAAAGATGGACTGCTCCGTTCGGGCTAAGTAAATCACATCTGCACTACAAGCTGGCCGCATGCTGCAATGCTACAAAAGTTCGGCTCGTGATTGGAATCTAAAAAGCTATCTTCATAATGCCATATCTACACCACCAGTGCGTTCATTTTTAACAAACACGTTTGACAAGACAAACATCAGCAGTACAACATCTAATGCTATGAAGAAATATACTTAAAGCAGCCTGTATCATCATTACCTGATATCTCACCTGTTACATTACCGTTACATGCACAGCTTTTTGATTAAACTGTGATACTTAACTGCCGCACCAGAGATTTCTCCCTCCGCTTTTCATGGCCACTACAATGGGCCTCCAAGCATTCTCTTCTATTTGCAACAACTCCAATGCAGTCTATTGCATTAACAGGTCAAGTTCCTCTGAACTAATGCCATTCCTCAGTCGGCTAATCTGGTCTTCCACTAGCGATTAGTTTGTAAATAAAGCAGAACGTATAGCAGAATTAAAAATCAATTTCCCAAATTCTGCCTTTCAGAAATTTAGGACATTGGCTCCATATGCAAGCTCGTCATGCACCCCAGTGCCACTCTACTTGGATCTAACGTTCCAATAAATAGTCTTCTCAATCATCTCCATTTTTTCTACAATATAATTTTTGCCAGCAGAGCTCCAGCTATTAATAGCCCGCAAATTCAAATATCTGAACCCAGCCTTTTAGATTCTCGTTTGTCACCCATAAAGTATTAAGCAAATGGTTATTCTTCCTCTGCAGGAAATCACTAAGAAAACATCACCAGAACAATAAACGCTCTATTCATCCTCATATTCTTCAGATTTTTCAGATGCTCCGAATCTATTTGCAATTCTAAATTCGATCCACCGTGCAGATCCATGTCTTTCTCCAATCTCCAAGTATTATACAGCGACACCATCCACAATATCAAGCTTAGCAAAACGGATCAGTTAATGAACAGCCATTCAAATTTCATTGTTAATTTATCCATACCCCTCCAACCTAACCAGTCTGTTTCCTTATTTTTAGCCCACAGAAATTCCAAAAATTTTAATTTCCTGCTGATGCCCTTTTCGTCAACAATAATAATACTCCCAACTTTTTTGAAACATTGTTCCAAAACACTTTCCAAACAGACTTTAGTTCAAACCCGTCACACATACTCAAGCTCATCAATTACCCATTCAACAATGTAGTTGCTGCGTACCTGTAACACATGAATCAATAACTCCACCTGCTCTCCTCCTTTCCTCTGCAAAAGCTCCATCAGCCTATCTCCATTCAAGTGGTGCAAGACTACCTAGCATGGGTTTCCTTTTAGGCTCTCCAGTAAGACTTTTATTTCTCACTGCCGCAGCAGTGATTTCTCCCCTCATTAAAAATAATCTTTTAGCAAACACCAATGCTAAATTTTCCATATATCGTAATTATTTTTCACAGCTTATAATAATTAATTTAATGAGCCCATTGTTTCTGGCGTAAATTAATACATTTTTGGATAACTCTGTGATTTGTATATGTACATTTCTGAAATACAATACTTGGACACAGTGACCTTTGATAACAGATCGCACTAAATTGTAATGTAGATACATGAATTTCTGTAAAGCTGCTTTGAAACAATATGTATTGTGAAAAGCACTACACAAATAAATGTGAATTGAATTGAATTTTACTACCAGCATGTATTTTGGCCTGCGCTCTTGCAACCGCTTTCAGATTAAACTTTATTCCCCACTGCCGCAGCAGTGATTCCAGCCACAGCTCTCTCAACAGCCTTCAGACTAAAACTTTATTCCCCACTGCCGCAACAGTGATTTCGGCCACCTCTCTCTCAACAGCCTTCAGACTAAAACTTTATTCCCCATTGCCGCAGCAGTGATTTCGGGATTAAAGGGATTAAATCCTTTAAGTCTTCTGTACTTATATTGCTGAACTACTCTTAGTTGACTGCCCAGATTGCTGTCCTTGTAAATATCTTTTTGGGGGTTTAATTTGGAGCTTGAGCCTATTTCGAGGACAGCAAGCCAAGTTTGTTTTACCATTAACCATTCAGACTGAATAGGCAGGCGAACTTGTGTATGTAATAGTAGGTTTGTAGGTTCAGGAGGAGCCTAAACATTCAGTCCTGTCAATCATCATTACGAGCGTATATAAGCAGCAGTCACTGTGTCATCCCAGCGACAATTCTTCCAGCATCCCTCCTCCTCTATTTCACTTATTCTCCCTCTATGCAGTACTGTTATAGGGGGGTTTAACTCGGGGCTCGAGCCGAGCCTGGGGTTCGAGCTTCTTTCGAGGACAGCAAGCCAAGTTTGTTTTACCATTAACCATTCAGACTGAATGGGCAGGCGAACTTGTGAATAGCGTCAAAAAAACTAACTAAAATCAAACTTATTGGGAAAACGAACACGTGAACAAATGTCAGCATGATGAGAAGTACCTAAATGACAGAAACCATCTTTGGAAAAAAAAAATTTAAAATGTAATTACATGGAGAGCAGGATTTAAGAAACAGGCCTGGCATGGAGCGAGCGTTTTCAGTTCATTTCTATGGATGGTCCACGGTAAATTGTGGGATTGACAGTGGAGCAGAGAAAGAGTGGAGAGCAGCCGAGAGTGTCAAAAGGTTGTGTATTTCTTGCCTTATTATTATTCTGCAAATATCAAGCAAAAAACAGGAGCGGCAGCCAATCAGTGGGACGTTCATGTGGTGACGTCTGTCTTGAGCATTTAAAAAAAAATGCAGATAGTGCCGGAGTTTATGCTGGATTTGTGTAAATCATTATTGTAACCCAGGTAATCAGGTTACTAGCTAAAAGATTAAAAATTATTTAAAAATTAAGCTGAAGAAAGCTAAGAAAAGGAAAAAAGGGAGGAAAGTTCCAGAAGGAAAACTGTTTCGTCCAATCGCGGTTCTCATTTCAATCGCTGACTCTCCTAAGAGCCAATGTTAGCAGCCCTTTCATAACTCCCGCCCACAGACTGCGCCGGCGCTGCTGCACTGTCAGCGTGAGCAGAGAGAGAGACGAAGCAGCTACACAGAGCAATATTCAGAGACCCTCCGTGAGAAAGCTTTAATATAGAGAAAAAAGAGATTAAATACAATAAATAGATCAGATTTCTGAACGGATGCGACCACATGAAGCTGTCACCGGGGTGAGAAGACGACGAGGCAGGGATTTGTAATAGAAGCTGGTAACCTTGAAATAGAAGCTGATGCAATCCAACGGAGAATCGGAGTGCTGCAAATGAACTTGTCTGAATATATGTGAAGTTATTGCCTTGGCTGGGTTTTTTTGTTTCTATATGTTTCTTTCTACGTGATCTCCTGCGAGAGTTTCCTGTTTTGTGCCATATTTAATACTTTTGGAGAGGAATCATCTGTGTATTGGACGCGATTAAATGTGCACAATGGCGAGCTGCCCACGGACCTGTTTCCAGTTTGAACTGTGCTTAGAAATCATCAACTGGAAGGAGAATTCCAATTTTTCTTGTTTTTGGACACAAAAGACTTTTATTAGTCGAACTCGTTTGATATTTTTGCTTCCAAAAAGGAGAGATTATCTTTTGAACCTGAACTGATTGAAAAAGTTCAACCACTCTTTAAACTGAATCATTTGATTCACGAACTTTGGTCAACTGAGTCATTTGATCAATGAACTTTGTTCGACTGAATCAATTAATTGATTTATGCATTTTCAACTCATATTGTTGAATATACTTAAAATCACATGGGTAGCATGTTTGGTATCTACGGACTCCAACTTTCATTTCCAATTTGGTAATTTATGTTACATGTTACTAACTCTGTGACACATTAGTATTATAAGAATCTAGAAGGTTCTTCTCTCAAACATCCAATCCAATGTCTTATGCTAATATTTTGCTACAGGACAAAGACTCGTAAAAGTTTCCCTCCGAGGGGAAAACTCCTTATTGGTTCAGAGGGTGTGACATCTTCACCCTTTAAAATCACTGATCACAAGATCAAACCCACCCTCTTCTCTCTTACTGAGAAATGCTGATGTGAAGATGATGCTAAGAAGCTAGAATCTTCTAAGGAACCCCAAGCTTGTGCCAGGCTTCGGCCTAGACCTTCCATTCACCAAAGATCCCCTGAATCCAACTGGTTCTCTTTCATCAAGACAACATCAGCAAGGATCAACTGGAACCTCCACAAATTGCATCAGGACAGTTTTAATTCAAATGGGTGAGACATGCAAGTATCAAACTTAGTCTCATTCTGTGATACATTAAGTATCCTTACCCCTTTTAAAGAATGGCATGTTAGAACTAAACTGATGGTTTGCTCAAGGCTGTTGATCTGCTGAATTTCAAAGAATGCTGTAACTTCTTGTCTTCCTGTATTCTGCTTCAGCTCTCTCTTTCCCTTGGTAAACTGTATGCATGCATGTATGTGTGTGAATGTTAGAGTAGTTAAGTGTTTAGTCTAGTTAATAAAGTCTTGTTCATGTCACACGTAAAGTTGTCCATGTTTCATGCTCATACTGGAGTCCCTATTCATGCAGATTTTGACTACATGTTCTGAGTAGTACTGTACATAATATTATTTCCCATAACCTGGAAATGAACATTTCTTAGAATTAATAACAATTAACACCGAGTGTTCATTGGCCAAACAGGTTAATTAATTGTAATATTAATTTTATTACATTAAGTTAATTTTATTAACTGATCCAAATATTTATAATTAATTATACCTAGTTATGATTAATTATCATATTTATTTTGAGCTAATTTGCTACAAGAGCTAAATTCAGTACTTGTCATGGACTAGGGTAGTCTAGTTTTTAAGATTTTTGATTTGATTAGATTTTTTAGTTTTTCTGCTTTTATCGTAATTTTAGTTACAAATGTTAGTAATTATTGTGTTTGTCTTTTAGTTCTGGCTTTTAGATGTCTATATAGTTTTTTCCTGTTTTAGTTATTTTAGTATATCAAATTAAGCTAAGCTCAGAAACTAGATGAAATAACATTTATTATCTAGTTTCAAGTAATGAAGATTTTTATGGTTTTAGGTTTAGTTAACTATAATAACCCTGATACTTATAAAATCTATATTGAATAATGTGTCAAATACTGTTCTTAGTCTTTCCTTCCTGTGGCAGAAGCTATAATTAAATACAGTATATTGTGTCAACAAAATAACAATAATGACCAGGAAAAAAAAACTTAGGCTAATAATGCGTGATTTTTAACTATAAACGAGCCCAAAATACACAATGACACTTATTTTGAAACGTCTGCACTGTAGCCTACTGTAGCAGGTGAGGGAGATAAAATATGCTTTCTTACAACCATCTAAAACATTACCATATAAACATCACATAGTAAACGTTGTCAGAAGTCATCAACATTAGTTCATAAGCAATTGCTTGACATAAATGTGCGCTATTCATTGATTGTGACCCACTCTGGAGCAGTCTGAAGGGCTCGTTTTGCCGCACGTTTTGTTTACAATTCAAATGTGCGGATCTTCTACACAGGACATTAGTCCTGACCGGATATCTTTCCATAACGTCCCTCTGTATCATTTTCGTCTCATTTTTATTCGTTGACGAAAATGAGAGTCGATTTTCTCGTCTCGTTTTCGTCTGTGAAAAAATGTCATTGACGAAAATTATGACAAATTATTTGTCAACGAAATTAACAAAAAACAAAAAGCGCTATATAAATAAAGGTGACTTGACCTGACACCCTTGTTCTGAGTTTCTGACCTGACAAGGGGAGAACAACAGCACGACCAAGGTTATACTCTTGCAAGTTAACCTTTTTCCACACGGACCTTCAAGCAGCCCAACTGCTTCTGCAGAGGACTTTGGCTCCAGCAGTTAGCACCTGACCTGCACGACTCAAGTACCTCCGACCTACAGAAGATCCTGCGGATCGACCACCGGCTGACCTACAGTTTTCTGGATTACACAAAGACAAGCAGCGAACCCCCAGCACTAGGTGCAGCTCTGCAACTGTTGGAAAGCCATCCAGTCTCTCCCACTGCAAACGGAAAGATACCAGTGGAAGACGTCTCCTGTCACCGGACTGATTACCCAACCAAGTGAAACGTAAATATAAGCTAACCAAACCTTTTCCCAAAAGCCTTGGCATTAGGTTGTTGCTATATTAGATTGCTATTTGTGTTGAGCCTGTTAATCTAGGACCAGCGTTTAACAGATAGGTACACTAGACACGTTATCTGTATTCATAGTAAATGCTTATTTACCATTTCATACCAGAATCCAGAAAGACCACAATTGACTTCCCCATAGACTGCTAATTACCCATTCATTGCTTCATCCAATCTGTTGCTCAGCTACATGGCATTCATTCAGTTAAAGTCCATTTGTGTAGTAGTTTGTAGCTGTGATTATTAATTCAATCTTCTTAGTAGTTTAGTCATTTCCCCTTTGTAGTTTAGTCATTTTCCTTATTAGTATTTAGTGAGTGTCATTTTACTCTTTTTGTTAATAAATTCATTTTTATTGCGAACTGTGTTATTCTTGTGTTGATAATCAGAGGCTCTACAAGCTCACCAGAATCTCACATATCCTTCAGATTCGTCAGAAGGTAAACTCTCTCCAATTTTTATAATTCTAATTCTTTATGGTCAAGGTTAAAGTTCTTGACAGGTGCCCCGAGGAACAGAGGGAGGAGCCATCTTATACCCACACCCACAGTAAGTGACGTGTGCACAGTATATCAGCTAGACTAGAATCATGGACTTTTTTGCTTTGGCTCTAGTAAAAATGTGTTTATTTGAACACCAGGGTTGTAACGATACCCTCATGTCACGATTCGATACATATCACGATACTGAACTCACAATACAATATTATTGCGATACTCCAAGACATATGGTAAAAGGTTAACAAAAAATATACTGTTGATTAAAATATTAAATTTGGGATTACATAGGTGTGGAAATGAATAGGCTTGCACTTGGTGCTGGTAACCCAATGAACAGGACAATGGTGACACCAGAATAAAAACATTCATGATTCTGAAGCTGAATTATTTTAGACGAATATGCTCTCTGTCACTGACTAGATATATTTAAATAATGTTGGTAACATAAAACTTTTTACTGGTAACATAAGACATTTAGCATTAGCAGAACCCACAAATATTCTCCCATTGCATTATTATACATTATATTTAACATATGTTAATGATATATGAATAAATGATATTTAGCAGCACAGTTGAGCTGAGCTAAAACTGTTCAACTTTCATATAAAGAGGGTACAAAAGATACAAAATGGCTTTTATTAATAAAATAATTCACCATACATAGATGTATGTACGTTAAATAACAAGACTCCATTTTGATACTAAAGGTTTTTGTCATGAAACCATTTTTTCAACATAAAGAGAACATCACAGTGTATGTAGATTAGTGACAAATACACACGTCAAAAACATACACATTTAAAAGCAGACCTTTTTTTTTTTTTTTTTTTTTTTGCAGGAATAAAATTCAGGTACACTTGACTGGTTAAAAGGCCTTTTGTTTCACTGCTTTCTCCAGACAGTACTTCAGTAAAGGAATAAACCATCAGCTATCAGTTGCAGTGCAGTACAGATTCGTTTCCATTGTAATGTCCAAGATGTCTGGCACACTCCTGTAGTTTAGCCCTTACGAATAGTAACAAATATCTGTAGAATATATCATTTAGAAGCTACAACACACAAAAATGATGCTAAAGAATGTCTTTCTTCCCCTCAATAAATAGAAACATAGTTTGACTGTTGGCACAGCTGTGGATGTGCACTCGTTTTAGTTGGGGGCTCTTGGAAAAGGCATGTCACTGTCAGGGACAAACACATCATCGCGTCTGTCAATTTGAGTTGGGTACCAAAACCAGAGTTGATGAAATCCACACACTGTCCTAATCGGCTGTTTCCAGTGATAAGTAATTTGCTTACACTGAAAGGAAAAAAGAAAACTGCTAAAAAAGCTCATCTGATATGTCAGCATTTTTTATAAATATCTCAAAACGACAAGGCAAAAATATCAATTATGCTTGCGGTAGCTCTGGTAACATTATGGAGATGGCTTTCTCTGGTTCTGAAACTGTGAACTGGACTGTGAACTGCAACATGCACTAAAGCTTTGTTTGGAATGCATGTAATGCACATGCAAATTAATATTTGAATCAGATTGCAACATTTAAGGTTCATTTAAACAGCTTTTAGAATCTGAAATCAGTTTAAAGCACC
Organism: Hypophthalmichthys nobilis; assembly: GCA_037950665.1. NCBI lineage: Eukaryota > Metazoa > Chordata > Actinopteri > Cypriniformes > Xenocyprididae > Hypophthalmichthys > Hypophthalmichthys nobilis. The sequence goes on along the minus strand of CM075468.1, from coordinate 32,420,271 downwards.
GATATGAACTTTCACTTGGTCAGGTTTCAACATAATGTAACCTTACATACATAATTAGTGCACAATGTAAATGCACTCTGTTTTCTTTAAATAACGGAATCTCTTCAGATGGCATACCAAATATAACTTTTTTTTCTTTCTTTCTTTCACTTGACAGATATATGATGAAGAGAGAAATAATTGGTGAGGGAGGGAGATTGGGACTTAACTTACATGTCCAAGGCTCAGTCTCAGAAGCACAGTTCTCAGCTTTTCAATCATTTTATAACCATATTTGAAATGCTTTAATATGTAGGCTAGATGAGCCAGTTAAAGCACTGATGGATGTAGAGCAGACCTCTCTCCAGATCTTATACTGTAAAGGTGCTTGATGATTAATAGAACAGAGTTGCAGTATTGACACTACAGAACATTATAAACTATCCAGTTCCAGTGGTGACACTGTAAATCTCTCTCTAGAGGAGACAGTCTTTGCTCCAGGTCAGCTGCTGTTGTTTCAGTCTGAGTAGTTTGTCACAGTCAGACATTCAATAACAAACTGAATCCTAAGGGCTGTGACACATTAGAAAAGAAGACAGACATCAGAAACATGGACCATCACATCTGGGGACATTGATATAACTGAGCTCCAGACGTCTGAGACCATAGTGAAAATATGGGATTTAAATCCAATTTTCTTTATAAGGTTCTAAAATAAAGTTTTCTTTGTTGTTTTTTTTTACTTTTGAAAAAGCATTTAATCAAGCTCCACGTCACACAGGCAAAAATATTTTCATATACCTCAGCAAGACATCGACAAATAAGTTTACATCATCGCACCGCTGGCCCCAACCACTGGTATTCAGTCGCTTAATGGTTGACACTTGCCTACACGGATGCAAGCATCGCATCAAAAGCAAATAAAACCCATTATAATCACCGACGCTGTCTACAGTGGATACAGCATACAGATGCCCGGTCACTTTCTGATGTACTGCACACACTTGCACTGCAGACGAGAACAAATGAAAGCGTAAACGGAAACATAAAGGAATGATCGGTCCTGTTTAAACATCTCATTTCTGTAGAGACTTCAGAAGGATACCAGCATCAGGAATGAGTGGGTGGTTTATTTTTAATAGCATCGTGGATCGCATCGGAGGATTATAAACTTGTTTGGAGAAATTTACTGAAGATTGTTTTGTAAACGAGGCACAATGTAATGAAGAGCTTGCAAAGAAACTTTTGTTGACAGATGAATCAGTCAGCTGTATTGGATCTGACAGCAGCTATATCGCAAACCACAAGTAAACGATCTCATAATGCTTTGCCTGTAAATGATGGTTTTATATGGATAATGTTTTCAAACACTTGCCGTTGATACTGTTTCCTATGCAATGACGTTAGCCAATCATAACATTGGCCGTTTACTGACAAGCCTTAAAGGAGCCACCCCTTAAAAATGGGTCATTTCAGAGAGAGGATGAGAATGAGGGTTGAAAATAATCTTTTTTCTCAGATATATTTGTTTTTTTGTGTGTGTATGCAAAAAACTTATATATTTATTATTAACTTATTAACTTATATATTTATTAAAAACTTATAATTATAAGTGGACATCAAGGAACAATAAAATAATACAGTATTTTAAATAGTTTTGTGTAGATGTTAGAAAGAAAGAGCGTAATGGTCATGTAGTAACAGGGTGTGTCCATTAAAAGTGCCTGCTTCAAAGTGGCATTTATTTGAAAGAATATAGCTTATTTATTAGTTATAATAAATAATTATTAGTTATTAGTTATGTTTATTAGTTTTGATATTTTAAAATGACATAAAAGTGCAATACATTTTGAGGTGTGCCTGCCTAAATACTATTGGGGTCAATGTACAGTATGTGTATCGAGATATCTGTGGGAGTCATTTTGGTTTCAGATATGAAACTGAAGTTAACTTAGCTGTGGGTTGGCCAGTACTGCTATAATGTAACATGTTAGAAAACATGCCTTTTAAATGATGAAAAGTGGGAGAATTTTTTTTTTTATCATTGGCTGTGTATATGGTTTTATGATTGATTTTCTTTCTGTTATGGGTTCATAAATTTGCCTTTACTTCATGTGTGTTCCTGAGCAGTCTAAAACAATCATCTCAATCATTAAAAAATAAATAAATAATAAAACGCAAGAAGTCCTGATACATTCAAGCACCCATAAACAGTTTCTTTGTGTACCCTGTTCCACAGTGGTGTATTCATCTGATGTGCCTTATAATTTTAGATTGTTTCTCTGGGCTGTTTTACAGAAGTGTGATCATTGAAGATTTAACTAATGCTGCCCAAGATTACTATTTTATTGTTCTACAGGATCTTCGTGTAGGTTTCTCATACGTGGTTCATCGTTCAGCATTTCCAGAGACACACTGACGGCTCTTAGCTTTAATTCATGTGCTAAAGCTTGACAAGGCCACTACTCCAGTTTATTAGTATTTCCACAGATTTGTAGTGAAAGAATTTTTTTCTTTTTTCTCTTCACAGTTTAATCCTGAAAATGTTAGAAGGTGTCCACAATATCAAAGAAGGTCTTCACAAATAGTGGGCCACGCTAGACATCATCTTAATACATGAATATGTTGTTTGCAGTTCATTGGCCTGTAAACATTTCTCCCAAATATTTTGACAAAGATGTCTATAGTAGAGTGTCAGTGGTCACTGTAATCTTGTCTCCGTGACTGCTGCTTCCACTGGAGCTGTGATACAACTCATCCCGTTGACAAAGGAAGTGCCGGTTCAGAATCTTCCTAAAAGTCACTCTGAACTCCCGAATACGGTAGGCATAGATAATGGGATTAACGGCGGAGTTGGCGTGCGAGAGGATGATGGCAATGTTCATGATAAAACTGGGTTTCTCCAGCTCGCTGTAGAAGAGAGTGAGGCAATTCAAGATGTGCACAGGCAACCAACAAAGAGCGAACAGGCCCACGATGATGGAGAGTGATTTAGCAGCACGTATTTCCCTTTGCAGCAGGCCATGGTGGTGATTCTCGCCGTTACTCACGCTGCATTTGAGCTCAATCTGACGTAGCTGTTTACGTGCTACTGTGAAGATCTTGATGTAAATGCCCAGCATGATGAGCAGAGGTGGCAGCACGCAACCGAAGAAGTTGAAGTACACCATGTAGCTCATGTCCACCACGTTCTCGAAGAAGCACTTGAGGCAGCAGCTTTGCAGGAAGCCTGTTTCCATGTCAGCAGCATCACTGCTGTTGCCAGTCTGTATAGAGCTGCTTTCGTTTTTGGAACAGGACAAGTCTTTACGGTTCCAGCCCACAAATGGGATGAGTCCAATGATAAAGGATAAGATCCATAAAATGGCAATGATCTCTCTTGCCCTTTTCCCTGTGACAAGCTCCTTATACCTGTACAGAGGAGTGAATGTAGAATAAAGATGAATAAATAAACACTTTGCAAATTTTGGCAAAACATTTGGCTAGTGATTGAGTTAACAATATTGCCCAAAAATCTGAGAACACTAGTAAATATGCTTTTATTTTACATGTATTTGCATTAGTAAAATGTCAAACATTTGTAGTGAACTATAGTCTGCTAGAACACCTGTGAGAACATTAGAACAACTGACTTCACACATCCACTAAAAATCACTGCAACACCAGCTGGTTAAAAGTCATTGCTCAGACTCAAAGGAAGTTAGTTCTAACAAAATGCGTGTGAATCATTTGTCTGCAGCCAGTAGCATTATATTTTGTCTATAACGTAATGACATTCATGAATGTTTAAGTGTGATTTGAATGTTCAATTACTTCTCAAGGTCACTGTATATATTTATATATAGTAAATTTGAGAGGGCAAGAGAGCGGAGAAAAGAGCTTCACATAAACACTCAAGTGACTGATGGCTTAAGCTTTCACTTGGAGGCGCTTCATCAGGCATCCTCAGACAGCTCTGATTCTGCTTCTACTGACGGACTGAAGTGAGTAATACACGAGGTGCATTATTCATCGCACCCACCATAACCTTTCTCTGAGAGACCTGGACTGCCACAACCATCAGTGGTGCTGCCCCAGTGACATATAGAGAGGGGGTTGGGAAAGCACTGAGAAAACACCACATTTTTCTGCAGATAACTACATTATCTTATGCAATCATTGCTGTTACTGTTCCATACACTTAGGACAGTGTTGTTATTCTTAAATAAAACTATTAAAAATAGTTTTTGGTAATGGAAATAAAATATAAATATTAGATGAAAAACTTAAAAACCCTAAGTGAAAATTAGAAATGTTAACTTGGCAACTAACTGAAATAAGTTGAAATTGCAGTACTAAAATTACTAACACCAAAACTAAAATTGAAATGAAAACTGAATATATATACACTACCAGTCAAAAGTTTGGACACGGTAAGATTTTTAATGTTTTTAAAAGAAGTTTCGTCTGCTCACCAAGGCTGCATTTATTAATTAAAAATACAGTAAAAACAGTAATATTGTGAAATATTATTACAATTTAAAATAACTGTTTTCTGTTTGAATATATTTTATAAAGTAATTTATTCCTGTGATCAAAGCTGAATTTTCAGCATCATTACTCCAGTCTTCAGTGTCACATGATCCTTCAGAAATCATTCTAATATGTTGATCTGCTGCTCAAGAAACATTTATTGTGTACAATTGTACAAAATATTTGTGTACAATATTTTTTTTCAGGATTCTTTGATGAATAGAAAGTTCAAAAGAACAGCATTTATTTGAAATATAATCTTTTGTAACATTATAAATGTCTTTACTGTCACTTTTGATCGATTTAATGCATCCTTGCTGAATAAAAGTATTAATTTCTTTATTTATTTTTTTTAAAAAATAAAAATAAAAATTCTTACTGACCCCAAACTTTTGAACGGTAGTGTATAATGTTACAATAGCTTTGTATTTCAGATAAATACTGTTCTTTTGAACTTTCTATTCAACAAGGAATCCTGAAAAAAAAGTACACAACTGTTTTCAACATTGATAATAATCATAAATGTTTCTTGAGGAGCAAATCAGCATATTAGAATGATTTCTGAAGGATCATGTGACACTGAAGACTGGAGTAATGATGCTGAAAATTCAGCTTTGCCATCACAGGAATAAATTACTTTATAAAATATATTCAAACAGAAAACAGTTATTTTAAATTGTAATAATATTTCACAATATTACTGTTTTTACTGTATTTTTAATTAAATAAATGCAGCCTTGGTGATCAGATGAAACTTCTTTTGAAAACATTAAAAATCTTACCGTGTCCAAACTTTTGACTGGTAGTGTACATATAAAATGAACAATTAATAATATTAATAAAACCTATAATAGTATAATACTATAATAACACTGGCTTTTTGATTTGAACAAATCTCTAACTCTAATTTATCAATCTTTGGTGCATAACTTGTCCTCCAGCATTTGTGCTATTTTATATTGTTATTTACTTAAGACATAAAAGTGCAGCCAAGCAATTGGACTAAAGATTTTCATTTAGAAGATAGAACAGGTAAAAAAAAACATCTCATAGACTTACACTGAAGGAGTCATTTAAAGACAAGAATATCATGACAGTGATTCGGGGTGGGGTGTTTTGATTTGGGCTAGTAAACACTTAGCAATCACCCAAAACACCCTAAAAAGCACATAGCAACCTCTTTAGCAACTGCAAAGGCAATCCCCTACAACACCCTAGCATTATGGCAGAAAAAAATAAAAACATTTTTAAAAAATCTTGCTTTATTTGATTATTTTTTATTTTATATATTGTTTTTGGGAAAAAGCTCAGGAAAGACACTCACTCACATATGTAGTGCATAATTTAAACCATACTCTCTAAAATCTTAGTTCGTTTCAGATTCAAGAATACATGATGTCATTGCATTTAGATCCAAGAGCACATTCTCCTTTTGTTAGACACTTCTTTCAGTTTTAACACTTTTCTCTCTCTTTAGTGCCAGCTTCCCTCTACTCTCAGGGCACATGAATGGAGGGAAGAGTGGATTAGTTGTGGCATGACAACAACCCGCTGGCATCCCAATCGCCCTCTTTCTCTTTCACCCCTGCACACAAATCCCTCCTCTAACCCTTCTGTTCTTCAGCTGCCTTGCTTCCGCTTTAAACACAGATCTCTGCCAACAGGCTCCAGTGTAAGTGAAAACGGTTTACACAACAGCTCTAATGGAAGAAGGTCTCAGCTGCTTTGCTCTTAACAATGTGAGCAGGTGCATTAAAAGAATACTTCATCCCCAAAAAAGATTATGTTGCCAAAGAAAAAAGGCCATTTAAACTCCAAAGTATTGCAATCATGACAAAAATTTGATTCCAAACACTCTGTAATGATGTAATTAAAGGTCATTGGTTAAGGAAGTTGTCCTAAATTCCCACATTTTTTCACACTATTAAAAAAAAAAATCAATACATTGACCTGTAATGTATCACTAGTTCATCAACCCAATTCGCTGTAACTTATGACCAATCTCATTTTTTTAGGAAGGGTCATTAAGGCTCAATAAGAACATTAAAATGATCATCCAAAAATTCAAATAAATTATCCAAAATTCTATCATTTACTCACCTTCATGTTGTTCCAAACCTGTATGACTTTTATATTTATATTTTATGCAGAACACAAAAGAAGATATTATTGAAGAAAGCTGGTTGCAAAACTGGCAACCGGTTTTGACTGATATGACCACTGATTTCCACTGTATGTTCCACAGAAGAAAAGAAAGTCATACAGGTTTGGAACAACATGAGGGGGGATTAATTATGACAGAATGTTCGTTTTCGGGTGAACTATCCCTTTAACGTATATCCCTGTATTAAAAACACATTGTATGATGTGTGAACGCATGCATAACTAAAAGGGAAAGTCCTGCCATTAACCACCTCTTCTTTGATTTAACAGTTAAAACCAATGACTCAGAGGAAAAAGATGCTCCTAACAGTGGAAAGACCATCTGATTCAAGCCCACACTTACATTTATATAATAGCAGCCTACTGTTTTAGGAAACTTGAAACCTATTTAAATCCTTCAGCCAGAGGACATGCAGCTAAACAGTCGGCACTGACCTTTTGTGTTTGTGTTGAGATGGAGAGAGAGACAGATGAGAGCGGAGAATGTGTGCGTGAGAGAGAGACGTGGTGGTCCAGTCTGGTGAATGAAAACCGAAGCGGGAATACTGTTTGGCAGCACTGTGAGAAATCTTGTTTCCTCTTGGATCATCTACTAACAGAGATCGTGCCAAAACCCTGTATTTCCAGTAACTACAGCATAACTAGAAACGTTCATCTTGCCCATTAAACAGTGAGAGTAACATGACCACCCACGATATGAGATGAATTGGAGTGCATTGAAAGGCTTTCATTAAAGTCGCCTACGGTAAGCATTTCCTTATTCCACACCAGGGGCGCCACTACACCCTTTTTACTGGGGCACGAGCCCCAGTAAAGTTTTGCTGTGCCCCAGTAAAATTTCCTGATATTTATCAGAAAAAAAATCCTGCACATCCTCTTCAATCACACCTCGGCCCTCCCACTTGCTGTGCTCCTCCTTCACTTTTCCTTGTGGAATCCTCGACTTGCTGTCAGACAATTATTGTAGCTGAGGAGAGGTAACTACCAGGCTAGCGCTTATCGCTGTGATGATGAGTAGCATGTGAATTTGTATTTAGTTGAATGAGGACATCCCGTTGTCCAGATCTAATTTACTTTAGCATGTTAACTGCTAAAAGAATGCTTGCTCATCTCTTCTAATTTGCCATAGTTTGTTGCTTGATTTGGTCATCATCAGTGAAAGCTTTTTGAAATGATTCTTTCATTTAAGGGGCCTAGTTAGTTTGTACACTGTTGAATTTAAGTTTTTTTTTAAATATATATATATTTTCAGGAATTTTAGACATTAGATATGATCAAGTGCCATATAAAATATAAATTTGCATTGATGAAGTTAATGTTGTTAGTAATTGTTTAAAATTACCATGGTAAAACAGAATTCCAATGTATGAAAATAAAACATTGTGGGGCCTTGTGTCCCAGTGATGATCAAACTGTAGAAACACCCCTGTTCCAACACTGTGAATTCAGAGAAACTGCATTTCCACAGGACTCGACAGTATTGGCTGTGGAAGTGAAACCCAGACTATGCATATGCAATTTCATAAGTGGGCTACAGCAATTACATGCACACTTGCTTTGTGTACCAGTTAATATTTAATTTGTTATTCTTTTATTCTTTCCAATGATTGCCAAAGAAATAGGATAGCACGAGCAACACTGAGCAGTGTAAAAAGATGTCACTCTTTAAAATGCGAGCTTCAGATTTGACATTTACATTTTAGCTAGTTTAGATTTGGATTTGGCCATTCAAAGAGTTAAAAGGTAAAATGACAAAAAAAAAAAAAAAAAAAAAAACATTTACCATTCTTTTGTCCTTTTACTGCATGAGAAGAGGCATTAATTCTGTGCAATGCAACGATAAGGAATTATATATATAGGCTATATATATATATATATATATATATATATATATTCTTAACTTAATTATACTTAAGAATTACCAACTTATCTTCTCTTCGTTGACCATTTTTGCTTAGTCCTAATTGTTAAGATTTGTTGTCATTGCACTGTCCTTCATCATCAGTGCCTTCTTTGACAACAAACAACCTTCTTTTTAATCGCCCTCCTGAGATTAACAGATTAACACAGATTAAGAAAATCAGACCGATATATCCTTTTCAGGAAGCCGAGTTCAGTAAGGCTGCGTGTGCCATCTTCGTGCTGTCCTGAATAAGTCTTTCAGTATTTCAGCTTTGATGAACTAGATGAACTTCGAACGAATTGCAACAGAGGACCGAGCAAATTGATCCCATAGGCTGCTCTATCTCAAAGGTGGTTACTCAATATAAAATGACCATCATCTTTCCGTCATTCAGGAAAGATGTCATTTTGTTGTCTGTCAATACAGATGGATAAACTAAATAATACTAATGAAAATTATTATTGTAATTAAAATAATGTAGCCTACAGCTGAAAATGCCGAAGACATCGAAGAACAGATTAATGCCATGCTGTTATGCGCGGAATGTTGTGCACGCGCGTGTAAATGCCAAAGCTTGTTTCAAAACAGCTGTGAAACTGTAAATATAGGTAAGGTTTTTTTCCCCATTGTAATTTAAGAACCAGTAGTCATTAATAGGTAGTAATTAATTATTCAGTGATAATGAACAGGAAATTATAACGAGAAACACTCACCTCAAGGGGATTTTTACAGCCAGATATCTGTCGATGGCAACCGCCAGAAGACTAAATATTGAACTTTGAGTCAATACCAGAACAAAACACGCCAGGAAAAGACATCCATAAAAGTCTGAGCGCAGACCAATGCTTATAGTGATGGCAAAAGGGATGGCAAGACAGCCAACCAGAATATCTGCCACGGCTAGTGACACCAGAAAGTAATTGGTTGCATTCTTGAGAGTGGAGTTGATGGTCACAGCCCAGCACACCAGCACATTACCAGCGATTGACACTACGGCGATCACCAGTTCAATAGCGATGTAGTACAGCGAATCCATTGCTGCACACTTCACAGAGAAACACCTTTAGACAGTAGGCTAGTTAGGATGTCATGAGCCTGTCACTCTGTGTTGCTTGTCCAGTGGTAAAAGATCCAATTTGCAATAATCCACGGATCTCCAAAGTTTGTGATTTGCCAACACGGCCATCTGTTGGTGTAAAAAACAACAACGTTATTTGCATTCATTCTCTGAAGAGAATTATTCAAAACCATTAGAGGCAGAGGTACATTGAATCCTTTCGGACAGATTCCTAGAAGTTCCCACTGACGAGAAAAAAGTTAGGCTATTACAGAAAGTTACAATAATCTATGTGATTTGGATGAGGTAGTGTGGAGATACTTACCCTTATTTCAGAGCTGTTTTTATTGTTTGACGTTCCTCTTTAAACTGGCTTGCATTTGTGTCCTAAGGTACATGTTGCAGAAGCGGTAGGGAAGTAATATGACGCACCGTGAGCGCAACACATGGCTTTTCAAGCAGCTCGCGGAAAACAGTCAGAGCTCTGGCTGTACATCACAGCTCATGGCCACGCCCCAGCCGCGCGAGCACACACAGACTGAACAGCATCAGCAATTTCTAATAAAAAACACACATTTTAGTATGTTCGCTGACAACTATGATAAAGAATAATGATTGAATTGAATGAAGAATAAATCCAGTAAAACTAGATTTGTCTTTCCTGAAAGAAATTATGATAGGAGACCAGGGATGGTAGTAACACTTTTTGTTTCTGCATCAGTAGCCTAATTGATGATCGTTTGCATTAGATCTCTCAAACTTTGATACAAGGTAGCCACATTTGTCTACTATAAATAAAACTGACTTGGACATGTGACGTTTTTACTACACAATCTCAGATTATAAGGTAATGTCAAATACAAAGAGTTCCGTTGTTAAACTTACTACTGGGATGAGTTGTAACACTAGCTAGGCATAGTAATGTGTGATTTGTGATTTGCTGAAATAAGATCTGGCTCATGTGAAGGTGGCTCAGGTAATTTATTGAAGAACAAAGAATAATCATTTTTTAATGTAGTGAACAATTTAAAGTGACAAAAACATTAACATTTCTTTTAGGACTTTAAATGTAACACACACACACACACACACACACACAGGTTTGTTTTTGTGAATTGTGGGGACATTCCATAGGTGTAATGGTTTTTATACTGTACAAACCATATTTTCTATCCTCATACACTACACTACGGAGCCCGGCACGTCACCTATAGGAGAAAAAACAAAAAACAATCCGTGCCGACGGTTTTGCAATCCGTTCCCTCAGTTTATAAACCGTGCTCACGATTTCTTAAACTGTTCCCTCGGTTTAACAAATCGTGCCCACGGATTAATAAACCGTACCCACGAATTTCCAATCCGTGCGCTCAGATTTTGCAAACCGTACCCTCGGTTTTTAAATCCGTTCCCATAAATTCATAATCCGTGTGCACGCTTTCACAATCCGTTCCCACGGGTTTGAGTTGTTGGTCAAAGTGTGACGCCTCTGTTCAGCTAGGTTGTCATTGGCTGTGACTTTATCGCAGAACTCGCTGTGACTGGACTGGTCTTTTAACCCATATAAAACGGCGCTTTATCTTACAAAGTATGTTTTAGTGTGAATATTGCGTTACTCATACATTAAGTTAACTATAAAGTGTTTCTATGTGAGAAATTACTCCTTTACCGAGATCCCAACCCTAACCCTAGCTTCTCTGCCCATTTCAATGAACTACAGCGCCATGTTTCCCGTTCCATTGATAGAATGACAGAGACATATGGGTAATGTAGTTTAAAACGTTTAGTAATTAAATGATAAATGTTAAATAAATAAGATCTTTAATGGACAACTCGATATCTAAATATGTTTATTGTGCAAACATTTATTACATATATGAGAAACAGGCTGAAATTTGATATTTTACTGTGAGCACTTTTAAAAAAAAAACCTTAATGCCAGCTTTTCATTTATGTCTGAAAACTGTGCCCAACATTATTTAGTTTAGTTTATTATTTAACATAGCATAAGTAGTTGTCCTGATGATTTTCTCTTTGATACGCTAACCAGACTTTGAGTTACAGCCATTTGAAATGTGCATTTTTTTTGCTCTTCCAGGGGCCATTACTGGCTCCTCGGGGGTGGAAGGGCAGTAAAATCTACACAGATGTATTCTCCTCATCATGGATAACAAACTCTCTTGAATCACATTAAAATATTGGAGTATTTTATCATTTCCCCCTTTTCTATTCTAACATCATGCTTGTATAGGTTTTGATGGGTATTGTGAGACCATCTGATGAAATATGGAAATATTTGAACAAAAAGTTGTAATACAATAATAATAATAATAATAATTGATTGATTGATTAAATAGTAGTTGATTATTTCTTTGCTTTTTTTTTTTTTTTTTGTATGAACACCAGTAAATATAATGGATGAACCTGCAACAACTTGCCATTATCCAATTTCCAGTGTTGGCAGTAAACAAAAAACTATTTATAAATGTACACTTCACTATATGCAATTATATACATTATATATATGCATTGTGTATATTATATACATAATGCATCATTCAGTAAAATAACAAAGAAGCAGTGCCAAACTTTCATCTTCACCCCCTCTTCTTGCTCCTCACATGGCTGACATCAGTAATGTCCATGCTGTCATTTTGAATGCAGCAGTAGATGTACCAGAATGATCAACATAGATCATCTTCAGTTCTGCTTGAAGTGTTTGTAGCAGTATAGCCCACTGCAGCCTCCTGTAATTCACATACCTTCCCTTCATTTCTCTGGAAACTGGCATACTTGTCACAACATGAAGTATATGCAACTTTTGGTGCATCGTTGTCCCAAATATCATTAATCAGATCAAAAATATTTATGTCCTAAGTAAAAAAAAACATGGTAATTAATTATATGTAGTTTTTTAAATAATGAAATAAACTCATAAGAGCCTAGTAAAATTTTATTTACTGTACCAAACACCACGTTCACACCGTATTCACCATACTTTATTACACTTTATTGGAAGATACAGCATAACATTGAAAGTAGCATAAAGACAAATGAGACTGAAGATAAATAAAAATGTATCTTCAAAAATATGTTAACGTCATATTAATCCATTCACAGCTGCTGAAGCCACACAAATGAGTGCCACAGAATCCCATTCAGTCAACTATGATACAGAAAACAAATTTGATATTGTGTTTAAAATAAAGATTCATTATCACAGCTAAACTGGTTTCTTGCTCTTCCCTGTACATGTCTCTCATGTTCATGTTCTTCTTCTTCTAAACAGTTTGTTCAGTTGTACTTTACAGTGCAACTGATGAACAGAAGATGTGATCACTGATGTGGTGTAGCTTTTTCTCAACCAGAGGAAGAAGTCTTAACATCCCATTGTCAGGCGTCCTCCAGTCCTGGTCTAAAAGTAAAACAAAAAAACACAAACAATCCAAATTAAGTAGTTTAATGGACAGCCAGGTCAGCTTATGTTCTGCGTGATTTAAAGCAGTGGTAAGCTACTCTGGCCCTCAGCGTCCACGGTCCTGCAGATTCAGCTCCAACCTCAAACCCACCTGTCTATAACTGTCTATAATTAAACCTGAAGACTTTGGTTAAAATTTTCAGGTGTGCTCGATTAAGGTAGGAGGTAAACTCTCCACCTCAAAAAGGAGACAGCAAAAGGGCTAGAGTTGCTGTCACTTGTTTCAAGAGCATCATTTGGTCAAAAACCAAGTGATGACCTGTACAATGTAAAATTGTTAAAATACTGCAATTCAAACTTTATGGCCATAATTTAAAATAGGCACAGAACTTACCATACTCAAGAAGCAGCCATGGCCATGCATAGTTTCTGCCTCTTGTATTCCTCCGTGGCTGCACATCAGTCTTTTTCCTCTCGAATCTTCTGTTAGTGACTTCTCTTGCTATCTGTCTTAAAACACAAATACAATGTTTTTGGTCTGTGCAGTATAAGGCCTTATTTCAAGCCAAAGAACTAACCAGATATTACAGATAATTTAAAGAACATTTACTATTTCATTCCCATTATATGCCACAACTCATTATCTTCCAAAGCTTCCCAGAACCCCAGCATTTACAAAACAATGTAAAGTGTTTTTATTAACTAAATGCTTAACACACACCTGCTTTTATCTAAGAAAAACAGAAGGTGCCGTTTTTAAGAACTTTTTAAGAACTTAATAGTCCTTAGAGATCAACATCAAATTCTGTATAACATATTACAGCATCACCTCAACACAAGACATACCAATGGTCTTGCACACCCTTCTGTCTTCTTTGGGCATGAGATGGCCATGTTCCTTCCTCACCCAAAACAAAGGACTTCGATTAGCTTGGTTTGTTAAGTCCTTCTCTGCACAGAAAAACAAGAAAGTCTCTACTTACTCTATGTGCAATTACTATTGTTCTTAAAACATACAAATTGAGACAGTTATAAATAAGTTAATTTGCCATACCATTCAGGAGAGCATTAGATGTTTTAATACTGATTTGAATATCTAGAAACTTTACCTGGGAAGGGCTGATCACGGCAAGATTCGCAGCGACTCACTAGTAGCTCTTGTGAGGGTTCGCTCTTAAAAGAGTTGTTGAGTTTGATATTGTAGAGATCTTAAAAAGAAGTAGTAAGTAATCTGCATGTAATCCTGCAAGACAGAAAGGAAGGTATTTTATTAGATTCAAGTTGTCAATTTATACATAACTGTAGGATTTCCTTCTGTAAAGAGTGCTGCATAACTAAATGTTAAATGCACTTATGTAATAAGTTCACTAATATGTGGGCATTTCCATGATTAAAAGTATGTCTTTAATAGCAAGCTATATTCATATAATTTTTTAATTACACGTTACATGTTTCACATGCAAGCAGGACATTATCAGCAGTGTAACTGATTATTACAAAATAATCAAATATCTGATGTCATATCACAAGTCAAATTATCATTTCCACTCTTGCGTTATGAGGTGCGGAGAGACATCATGTATCATTGGAACATTTTGGGCCTAATTTGTAATAATTTTAAAGAATTCAGTGGAATTAATGTAAACTTTCTGACAGTGTGTGGGACATCCCACTGTCCAAGAAGGGCCACAACTGATTTACAAATATGCTGATAAATATGTACAGGAATTGACTTTAATTTTAATTTAAGACTTATAAAATGATTGATAAAGGGTTAAAACCAACACATACTTACCATTGCAAATATTTGCCTTTGCAGCTTTCTGTCTCTCCGTTTATTTCCAAAAGGCCCTTTTGGTATTTTCAGCTGAAACAAGAGTAGCATAAATACAAAAAATATAATTATTTATAATATATAGGATTATATATAGGAAAAAAGTACTGATTGACCTTACAATTTTTGGATTTTACATTATTAGGCATTAAAAGCATGGTAAGCATGGTTACTCTGTATTGACAATAAATATCACATTAAAACTACCAATACTGTGGTAAAAGCATGGTAAGTGTTGTTTTTACCATGCTTCTACTACAAATACCATTTTGAAACTACACTTGTATTACTTTGAACCTGATATGAATATGATTAACTGATTGAAGGTCTATTACACGTCACGTGACAGTGTTTAATCACCTAGTTTATAAGGTTCTTTAATTTAGAAAGCAATGAAAAGCAAACATTAGAACAGCGTATTTACTTACCAACATCTGGCACACATGAACTGATGCCAAATATCGCGATGTGTTTTTTGAGACTTCTTCAGCGTGATTTCAAATTCGCGTCTGTTTTTGACGCTAAAGGTTTCCTATTGAAAGTAATGGAGTTCCCAGTTCGTCTATAGAGTGACGCTGAGTGGTACCGTTGGCGTATCCCAAGCGACGCTGGGGGCGCTTGACCATGCTTCAATTTTTGACGCCTCGGGAGAGAGAACCGGGAGTGTAACCTACCCATCACAGGAAACTGTGCACATTCTTACTTTCTCAAAAAAACTCATTCTGTATGATTTAATAAGCCTTTTGAAAAATGGGGACATGGGGTAATGTCCTCATAAGTCACCCTCTCCTTGTAATACCTATGTCATACCCATGTCATTATACAAATTTGTGTCCTGATATGTCACAAAAACGCGCGCGCGCACACACACACACACACACACATAAAACTGCAGGGTGTGTTCGTGTGAGTGTGTATACTGTATTCCTGTCACATTCAGTCACTAGCTATGTTGCCATCCACCTATTTTTTGTGAATTTTGCGATATCACACAAAAAACGCTGGATGGAAATACAAAGATGCGCATAATTCTAAACAACGCGCGCGCGCGCACACACACACACACACACACACAACATAGCCTATGCAATCAAATGAGGCGGATACCGTTTTTAACTGATAAGAAGACTTCCCCTCATTTACTCATGCCCACAAAACTCATTTACCACATAAATCCCTTGATGCACAACAAAAAACTCAAATGACTTTGATTAATTTGCAGATAATTTGATTGATAACTGGACTCATTGAGAGCTAACTGTTTTAGCATTTAGCAGTTAGCACGAATGCAAAGCATCAAATTTAATTAGAGAAACTTTAGGTTATGTAAGTCCTAATACAAAAAGGACTCCAAAAAAGAAAAAGAAAAAAAGTTACACAAAATATAAATTAATGGAAAAGGGAGAGATAGATAGGCTAAATAATAAATTGCAACAGATATGCAGGTCTTTTTGTAGTTTTTGTTCGCCTTTCTGGCACAAATCTCTCGTGGGGGCGGGGCTAGCAGTGGTGTGTTCTCATTGGCTACTGAGGTTTTTGATTGACAGCTTCTTGACCTGGAAGTGAAGACGTCAGTTTTGTGTTTACAATTACTTGTATGGAGATGAGCGTCTGTAAGCGGCTTCTTATTTCGTTTTAGTGATATAAAGATAGGAGTTTTGTTTTTGAATTTTATCTGTATTTATCTGCGGCTTCTACTTTGTCGACATTAGGAGTGTGAGTAGCCTATGGAGAAAAAATGAAATTTTATCATCAAAAAAAAATTAATTTTATTAAAAATGAATCATTTATTTTATCAAGTCATTTATTCATTTATTTATTTTCCTATTATCACATTTATTTACCTATTTATCTATTTATTCATTTATATATTTATTTATTAATTCCTTTATTTATTCATTTTTAATTTCTGCAGGTTTGGTCCTCCATAGGTATAGACCTCAAAGGGCATTTCAGTACATATTCCACACAAAGAATTATCTTGTTGCCATTTTTTATCATTCTGATAATTTTATTTAGTTATTTTATTTAGTTAACATTATCATCTAAAATTAAAGTAGAAATACTTTTTTTTTTAACAATCATCAACAGTTTCAATTGTGACTTTTATAAAAACCAGTTGAATGTAAATGAAAACATGAATCAATTCAAATAAATTTAAATTCTTTATTGTCACTACAGCATATATGTATAAGTATCAAAGTGAAAGTGTTGGATGCAATTATGTTGTGACAGTAAAGACCAGAATCCACAAAACACTAACTGCATAGTATTCATGTAATGCACAGTATTCTCATGATATACAGTACATTACTATAAAAATGCATAAATAAATAACATGTATTTTATAAGTATATAAAATACATGTGTAAAAATTCATAAAATTCATTTTATTACTGTTTTCTTAAACTATAGTGAATAAACTGTATTAATGAATGAAATGTTCATGGTGTCTGAATACATTTTGGTTTGACTGTTGATGCAAAAACTTGAGAAAATGCGATCCAGGCAGTCCAGCAATGATTATGTCAGAGGTCAAATTTGAATAAGAAATAACAAATTTATTAATTAAAAATTATATTACAAATAAATTAAGTAATTAATAGTTAATAACAAAATCTAGAGTATTGTATCTAATAGATGAAGATGAAGATCAGAATATAGAGAACAAAATTAAGACATTTGCAGAATGAAATGAGAGGTAGAAGCAGAAGAGATGCAAGAAGCAAAAAGAGCAAAGAAAAGCAAAGGAAAAGCTAAGGAAAGCTAAGCTATCAAAGACCCAGTCCATTTTATACCGTTAGCATAGGGAAACTTACATCCCACTCAAACTTATGTTTTGGTCTAATAAGAAAAGGTCAAACAGATTTATCCATTATGTCATAGACTGGTCAAATGTCAAAAATAGATGAAAATAGATATAGGGGTTGTTTTGACATCCTTTAGGGAATTTTGCAGATCTTACATTATCACATGTCAGCAGAAATAGAAATGGACATATTTTGATACAAAGGTATATCGAGTTCAAATGAGCAACTAATTCCGAAAACACCATCGCTTCTGCAGTACTTGGCAGGCATCATGTCAACATGACCTGTCACATTGGAACACTTTGAAGAATAACTGAATATAACAAGCATACATACTTTTAAATATAAAGAAGAATAACCATAAAGGAGTACAATAAAGAGTAAATACTTGAAAATATGATGAGGATTAATATATAGGAGTGCATGAATATATGAAATCAAAGATAATGTTGAGAAATCATAAGCCATAAATGATAAAATGATTAAAGTGAAATATGAATACAATGTATGAATGAATATTGACCATTTTGGATCCACCACTGTATATGACTTATTTTCTTCACATACAGTAAGCACAAATATCTTTAAGAAAATAGTCCATCTCTGTGAGTCCATAAGTGGACTGTAACCCATACACGTATGACAGTTGGTGGGAAACGATTGTTAATAATTATTTAAAACAGTTTACATTATTAGTATTTTTTTCTTATCTATTGTTTCACTTCAGAAGACATTGATTCATCCACTGGGGTCGCATGGATTACTGTGTCTTTAGGACACAAAGACATATTATTTTCCTAAAAATCCTAATTCATGTTTATCTGTAGAAAGAAAGTAATATGCATCTGGGACGGCATGAGGGAGAGTAAAATATATGAGAATTTTTATTTTTGGGTGAACTATCACCTTAACATTCATATGTTGTTGGTATGCTAATCCAAGATCAGTATGGACTAATAAGAATAAAGTACAACCTCTTGTGTGTTTGTGAAATGTGTTTGTTTTAATCTAGAGCTCCAAAGAAATTAAAATATTTGCATAATATCAAGTGTCTGAAGATCAAGATACCAGTCAGTCAAAGGTGATAAGATTCTTGTCTGATGGGGACAGTGGATCTCTGTTAATGGAATTTTGTTAATGGAAAAGTTGCTCCACTCCCTGGAAAATGAGAAAGGAGATGTATTATAATCTAACAACACAAACTGCTTTTAATTCCCACATCATAAATTATGCAGACTTAAAATATTTATTTCAAACAAATTATATATAATTTCAGTCATAATTACTTTCATGTATTATAAATATGTACACAAAATGGGGGAAAAAAAATCTGAACAAAATGGCTTCTTTAAGCAAAAATCAGTATTTAGTGTGACCTCCTAGACTTCTTCCAGTTTTTTCAAAGGTGAAACTTCTGATCAGATTTTGAAAGTTTTCTTCGCCTTCCAGTCATTTTCCTTTCCATTTATGTTTAAATGGAAAGAGATTTGTGCCAGAAAGACCAATGAAACCTCTGGGATCGTAAACGAAAACTTCAGAAGCAAAAATGAAAACTCTGGAAACACATTTGTAAGTACAGATCAGTGAAAGAAAGAGGAGAAACAGTTAGCAAAACATGCAATGTATTAAAAACAAAGTCAAACATTTTGCCTGCGATTTATTTTTTTAAGTTTCAAAGACATTTTATTCAGTTTCAATTTATATTTTTATTCGTTTTTTTGAAAAGTTACGTTCATTTTTACTGGAACAAAGGTAATTCCATAAAGATGGCGCCTGTGAGCTTCGGCGATGTGAGTGCATGCATGTTTACTTCCACTCATACTCTTCCGGTCTTAGCAATGTTCACATTTGCTGTAAGGAGAAACGTACATTATATACTGTATTAAACTTGGCTAGATATAATGAATGTTTTTAAAATTAAAGACAAGCCCTGCTGAAAAAACCAGCGTATGCTGGTTAAGGTAGGTTTTGGAACTGGTATGCTGGTTTGAGCTGGTTTATGCTGGTCCAGGACCAGGGAGATGGTGGAGACAAAAGAAAACATCATTCTTATATTATTGTGTACCTCTGTGTGGTAATTCATAGAGATATTAGCTTTCATTCTTTCTCCTGTTGATTCTGCAGTTCAGGCTCAGTGGTTAGTGAAATCACAGGGATCTCTTCATTCATACAAAACACTCGTGTAATATACATTTCCTGATTTTGTTTTAACTGCTGGGGGACTAAATGGCTCAAAACTGCCTTCTCTTACTGTGTGGAACACCACTCTACCCTCATCAAAATCTAATGTTTACTTTTGACAACGGAAGTATCAATCCTCATCAGAGATCTAAATAAGCATAATACCATGTGGACTGAGTGTATGGTTTAGCAACGTGATCTCATGAGAAAACGTGTGTATTTTTACGTAAATTGTGGTTCTACCACACATACATTTACTTACGTTTTCATACACACAAAAACGTACAACATTTACGTATTTATAGCACTAAAACGTAAAAATACTTACGTATTAACAGCAAAAAAACGTAAATCATGTAACGTAAAGTGTGAATGTATATGAATTCCCATGTATTAATATTAAAATCGTGGCTTTAATGATTTAACGATGTTTTTAGTTGAATTTATTGAAAGCAGTTTACTTATCTACTTAATATGAAATAACATTTCTGTTCGTGACTTGTGCTGCTCGTTTCGGAGGATTACATAATGTTAAACAAGACTACAATTTGAAACCTTATGAATAAAATTTCTGTAATTGTTTAACCATTTTGTAATATTTAGTTTGTTTGCTGTGAGACACAGAAGGCGTTTTCTCCTATGCAGCGACTGACAATACAACCATAAGATACACCAAAGCACAACATAAATTCACAAATCACATCCATTTTATTTGTTCGCTGTACTCCAAATCTTTAGAATCCATATGTTTGTAAGGAACAGATCCAAATTCAGCCCTTTATCCATCGATCTTCGTCTTCATTCTCAGCAACAGAGACCGTCACAATCAAAGCTCGCGCTCGTTATGATTCAAATTTGAAAGTAGCGCCACCCTCGAGAAGCGTTACGACATGGTTTACGGCACTGATATCGAACGCTCATTGGTTCTCACCTGCCTCGTCACAGATTGCGACATGCCGTGTTTCAGTGGATTGACATTTGAAATGAGTGAGCGCCTTCACGGAGAGAAGCCGGATTTATCATATTTTCATGGATTAATAAATTAAATTCTGCTCTGTACCCTATAAAAAATTATTACCGCAAGAGAGGACTGTGACTGGAACTCATCATCATTTGAACTACTTTTGGTACCACTTTTGACATTTTCGCAAAAAATAAATTATTGTGATTAGCCTACGCTTGTTTGTCTGTCATTCTTTTATTTATAACAGTAGATAGTTTAAAGAAATGGTTATGGTTAGGTTTAGGATTAGTGGCTCAAAATATCGTTTTAATGTTACATTTTTACTAAAATTGTCATTTTCCTACACATTTCTGTTCTTTATGTTTTATTCTTTTAACATTCTGTATAAAATGGGTAGGTTTAGGTTCGGGATGGGGTTTAGGGATCTTACATTTATCTACAAAACGATAAAATGGAAATTATACATATATATTTATGACATGAAAGATACGTAAATATTTTACGTTTTTTCGCTGTAAAAACGTAAGTATTTTTACGTTTTAGTGCCATACATACGTCAATATTGTACGTTTTAGCACCTTTCTAAACGTACAAAAATGTACGTTTTGTGTCTTTGAAAGTTACAATGAGACCAGGCTGGGTTTAGTAACATTTTTTTTGTTTTGTTTTTTGTTAAAACTGTTTGTATCATTTAATATGCAATTAAATTATTGCATATTATTTGCATATAATGTTCAGAGTTTGTATTTCCCCTGTGCATTTCTATTAATTACTGCATTTATTTTTGTGCAAGTGAGATGAGTAAAGAGCATCTGTTGTCTATAAGTAGCAAATACAATATATTTTAGTAAAATATACATACAACTCTTATTTTTACTTAACTGTATTGAAAACTGTTTCACTACAGTTAAACAAAAGTGTAAATCACAGCTATTTTTTAAGTTTAACTTTTTTACACCTCTTGTTTTTATATAACAAGATAATTGATGACTAAAGAGCATCTGTTGCATAAATCGTAAAATTGTGTAAATGTAAAATATGTGGTGAAAATATTGATGAAAAGTTGATGTGGGTACAGGGAAAATATGTGCAGAATTGAGAAAATTGTCGCCTGTCTCTCACAGGGCAAACATAAATGTTTGCATAAAATGATATTTTATGCAAACTACTCTAATCATGGTTATTCCTGTAGTTGTAAGCTTTCATTTAGTCTGTTCTCAGGGAAGCACAAAACATTTTTCTGATCCAGGTAGGCTACAGGTTTCCAGTGTATATAATCGTTTTAAGATATTTTTGTACCTATTTCAGTTAAAATGTTGCACAACAAGTGCATGTAATATGAATATTTTTCGAGAAATAAATATTTTTTTAAGGGTGTGTGGAAGCTCTGTATAATGTCTTACCTTGTTTTTACACAATTTAGTTATATTTACAATTTACAATTTAGTTATATTTACATATTTGTATATTTACAGTAGGCATAATTGGTTGGGCAATAGGACATTGTATGTGTATGCACCAAGTTAATTTTCTCTTTGTGGACAGTAAAGTGTATTTCAGTCATTCACCTGACTCATTCATGCCTTCAAATGCCATTAACTCGTGTAATAGATCCTAGTAGTATTTTTAGTGATATAACTGATTCTATAAACAACTATAAAAGATAATTTTCGGCTTTCTCTGGCATCAGGCGAAACCAGAAGTGTCTATGCGCAAACTCGCTAAATCAGAAATCCAGCATGTGGCCACATGCAACTATCCCATAGGTCCTCTGGAGATGAAAATACAAAAAAAAAAAAAAAAACCAACAAAATGTATTTTTAGCCCAAATTGCATTGCAGATGTTCACTTGGTTTAGTGCAAACTTCTAATGCAGTGCTGCCTTACACGTTCTGTACTGGAAAAAGGGGGAAACACTTGTTTCGTACCATGTTTACTAGCCCCAGTAAAATCTGTTTATCTGCCTTTTAAGATTCTATTTTTGTCCTTATTGACATTTGACACTGATTGGACTATGTGTGCATAGCCTATAGATGTTTTGTACAAAAGAGTCTGATTTTCCATGTAGTATTTCTGAGAAGATATATGAGAGTAGTCAGACAATATTGTGTAATTGTTAAAGATTTACAATATGGACTCTGTGTATTTCTAATTAGTCTGTCTGTAGCAACACAGATCTGTTTTACTATTTCAGCAAGGTTTTTAGCAGACCTATAAAAACTGATGACAGTATGACTCCTAAATTGTCAAAGTGCTCCATTTTACCTCTGTGTAAATCACATGAGAAAATCTGAAATATTTTTAGTATTTTGTGAATGAATATATTGTAGGACATTTGTCTATGAGATTCTGTTCTCTCAAGATGATTGTAGCATTTTAATTCAAACAAGCAAACAATAGCCTATAAATGATGACAAAAGACTTTATTACTATTACCATCAATTAAACATCTGCTGTCATGAGGCAAAACTGAAAAGTTTCAAATTGAAAGAAAGAAAAAAGAAACACACACACACACACACACACACACACACACACAAAGTCTTTTGCAGCTGAAATATTTAAAAGCAAAGAAGTCAATAAATAGCATTTCCAAAAAGAAAATGTTATAAAACACAGATTTTGTATGTATTTTAATTTGTTTATCAATTGTCTATGTGCTTAAATTTAAAAAAAAAGTGTGAAACTCAGCATTTGTTAGAATTTGGCACAAATTACACTGCTGACTAGCCTAAACACATTTCTGTGACAGTATTTTCCCAATATTGATACTTTTTTAAAACATTGTTTAAATCCTTTCATTAAACACCTCCTATGTAATTTAAACAGACACAAAGCATTAAACAATCAATAATGATTGTTTGAAACAGTCTTATAGTATTCAACCAGACATTAACTTTCTGACATGTTTTCAGGTAATAATTAACTAGAGTAATAGAGAAATAATCTTAATGTTTGTTAATGAGGAATATGTAAATGCACATAAGTCTGTTAAATAATTGTTGGGACATTTAAAGGTTTCAATGGTTTTGTCTCTCTGAGTGGCAAACTACAACTTTTCAACAAAACATGAAACTTAATTTCATATTACAAGCCTTTAAAATTATTTGTGGGAAAACTAAAATTTTAAAAATAAGTATATCAATATATAAGTATGCCAATATATAGATTTGGGTAATAATACTTTCTTTATAAAGATGCACTTGAACTCTTAGCAAAAATTTGCATACTAAAAAACTATATACCAGTTTCAGTGCAAGATTGCAAACCTACACTCAGCAAGCAACTTCAAACTTCGAAAACTGAGTAAGGTCCATATGAGACATGAACGACTATTGGACTTATATGATATGCTGGTTGCATTTAGAGTGAGAACCTGACTGGTGTGAACACTTCAGAACTGTATGTCTATCTGTGTATTTAGAAACACTGGCTGTGAAGGAAGAACTGGACCAGGGAAAAAAGTGCTTCTGTGCCCCATCTTCTTCTTCCTCTTCATGTCTTCCAGTCAAACATTAAGTCTCAAAGTACTTATAGATCTGAGACACATACTGCATTACACTTTGCCAGTCTGGTCTGTCTGTGTGCATCAACTCATCAATGTCCTACAGAGAGAGAGAGAGAGAGAGCAGATGTAGAAGTTTAGATGTAGGAAACACTTTATTTTAATGCATGTTTCTTTAACTATATGAACTTCTACATTGTATTTTGTTTTATTTAACTATTTTATTTTGCAGGACTAGCCTAAACACATCACATCCACATCCATATCCATCTAGAGACATCCACATAATATGTATGTAGAATGTGAAAATTCTTTGAGGCTGTGTTATATTATAGGCTTGACAATCATCACGTATCACAGACCTAAAGGAACAGTTCACCCAACAAGAACCTTCCAAGTTTTCTGTGTGCCATCTCTGTGAAAACACCTGCTTGGTATCATGTTAGCTAACTGCCTTTATATTAATGTCAATATTTCCTCCTTGTGTCTACAGTATGTTGGGACTCCAGACTGTGGCATTTTCCTGTCATAGTATCTGTGGGTTTGTAGGAACCCTGAGAATCATTAAAAATTTACAGGTCATTTTAAAAAGACCCCAGAGAGGGTTGTGAGACATTTGGACATTTGGTTTTTTTTTTTTTTCAAACACTTCTCTTTTTTTTTAAACACACTAGTTCACACTAGTTACACACATTTCTAAGGCCTCTATTATCAACGTGATTAAAACTTTGCTGAAACTGCTGTACACAATCTATCCCTTCTGTTGTCTGATATTTAACAATACATACAAGTATACAAGTGTCTTTTTGCTGTGAAATCTTGATTTTTATAAAGTAATTGTAAGAATAACTTTTATATTGTTAGTAATATTTCAAGATAAACACTGAAGCAGCTTAGGTTTACTTGATTATTCATACATACATTTTTTTAAAAGAAAAAATCATGTTAAAATGTGAGTATCAAATATAATACAAAAATATAAAAAATGTATTTGTACATCTCTCAATCATTTGTATTGAATTGCATTATATGTTTGCCTAAGCATTTAAATATAATTTTGCTAAGACATTATTGGGAGATATAGATAAATATCATAAACTGATATTTTTATGTACTTTTATATGCATTTTATGTACGTAGTCTGCTATATACTATTATAAAGATCTCAATGATTTACATTACAAGCTTTCACAGTTTCATCTTACTAGGCCATGTAAACATCAGTAATGGCACCAAATTGCATATGTTTTTCTCGAGTGTGAGCTCCATATTCTCCTATATCACACTATAATAGCCATAAAAGCCTGGTGCATCAAATATGATACTCAACAAAAAACACAAGGCTTTACATGGTTAAGACTGCAGAAGTAGACAGAGGATTTCTGTACACTCTGCTCTCTTTCTTGTTTGCCAACTTTAATTCTACCAAACGATTCAGAAAATGGAAAATAGAAGAGAGAAGTGTGCCAGAATATTTAGCTTATAATGTTGTCAATTTAAACCCATACACAGATATTCAGATACAGATCCCAAGCCGTAATCGTTCTTGCATGTTTGTTGTGTGTCTGTGGGTAAGTCATGCTAAAAGGGACAAACATAACCTGCTGAGTGATGTGTCAGGTCAAAATATTATGTACACTTCTGTAAAAAACATTCGTCAAACACACCCTCAGGTCAGTACCTAACAAAAAGTGTTCTGAGACAATGAGATGTACAACATTTAAACACAATCACTGGACAATTGCTATAATAAAAGCTGTCACCTCATATTATTCTATTATTCAAATTGCAATTAGAAGCAAATAAGAAAACAAAAGTGCATACAATCACCCAGAATATTGTTATCATTCTTTCTTGCAGAAAGCAGCTGAAAAATGTGTCAAATCATATGATAGAATATTGTACATTGTTTCAATAAATACACTTGATATAAACCAAACACAAAGATACTGTGCAAAAATAAAATAATAAATAAAAAAAATATAACATAAGAAATATGTATGATTCTGCACTACTTAATCGTCAGGTATTCCTATTAATTGTTCAAATATTATGAAAATAATGTCAATCATTGATTTTGGGCCTTTTTTATTTTTACACGAGCTGGTGATGATGACTATATGTGGGCATGTCTAGCAACTTGAGAAAGTTGAGAAAAATTGCACTGTATGCAAATGAAGAGCGACTTTCGGAAGTAATATGAGTTCATGTGATCAATCTTCTTCAGCTAATGAAATATTTTTATTTAATATGACATGTCTCTAACCATGTACAAGAACACTAATGAAAACGTGATGCATGGAAAAGCATTTCTGAGATTAAGGGGATTCTAAATAGGTTTAAATCATTGAACAGCCTGTAAAATGAACTATTAAATGATTTGTTTTGAAAATTTGTTACAGGTATGAAAACAATCGAAACCAGATAAATCATCAGGTGGAGTGAATAAACATTACCATATACTGGCTTAACTCTGTGACTCTGTAAAGTGCAAACCATATCTAACCTACAGAAAAACTAATGTTTGTGACCTCCCGTACTTAAAGAAAATAAAACTCTCTAAAAAATTTAAAATAAAATAAAATAGTTTTTAGATTTAGGGGTGAAATTTGACTTGGACATTTATTCATCTACACATCTCACACGCCTCGTCTGCTGAATTTACAGCCTGGTTCAACAGTCCATCTTTGGCTCACAGTTACATTGCAGATGCAAATGATCTGTATTTAAATCTGCTTGTCTGTGTCAGGTACACAAAGCAGTGATTAAAGGTGTGAAAATTACTCATGGAGAAAGCCAAAGCTTATCAAGGTTAATGGTTTGCTGTAATTGATCAGAAAAATCTGTTAATCTGTAAAATGTACTTTTGAAATATGAAACATATTTGAAACACAGTATTCAATTGTACTCAGACTCCAGAGTTATTTATTTACTATTTATCTATTTTTAAAGGAACGGGTCACCACACGAGAGCCAATATTGGGATCAAATATGTTATTTTAGTATCATTGACAAAACTATTAAAGTTTTTTTTTATACAGTTGTGGTCAGAATTATTGGCACCCTTGATAAATAAGATCAAAGATGACTGTAAAAATAAATCTGCATTGTTTATCCTTTTGATCTTTAATTCATAAAATTAGCAAAAATCTAACCTTTCATTGAAGG
Organism: Hypophthalmichthys nobilis; assembly: GCA_037950665.1. NCBI lineage: Eukaryota > Metazoa > Chordata > Actinopteri > Cypriniformes > Xenocyprididae > Hypophthalmichthys > Hypophthalmichthys nobilis. Next base: position 32,392,780 of record CM075468.1, on the reverse strand, counting down.
AAAAGAATTGAAAGTGGGGGGAAAATCACATTATGAAATAAATGTTTTTCTCCAAAACACTGGCCACAATTATTGGCACCATTTTATTCAATACTTTTTGCAACCTCCTTTTGCCAAGATAACAGCTCTGAGTCTTCACCTATAATGCCTGATGAGTTTGGAGAACACCTGACAAGAGATCAGAGACCATTCCTTCATGCAGAATCTCTACAGATCCTTCAGATTCCCAGCTCCATGTTGGTGCTTTTTCTCTTCAGTTCACTTCACTCATTTTCTTTAGGGTTCAGATCAGGGGACTGGGATGGCCATGGCAGAAGCTTCATTTTGTGCTCAGTGACACATTTTTGTGTTGGTTTTGATGTTTGTTTTGGATCACTGTCCTGATGGAAGATCCAACCACGGCCCGTTATTGGATTTCTAGCAGAAGCGGTCAGGTTTTGATTTTTTATCTGTTGGTATTTGATAGAATCCATGATACCATGTATCTGAACAAGATGTCCAGGACCTCCAGCAGAAAAATAGGCCCATAACATTAAAGATCCAGCAGTATATTTAACCATGGGCATGGGGTACTTTTATCCATGTGTGCACCAAACCTATCTGGTGGGTCTGCTGCCAAAAAGCTCTTTTTTAGTTTCATCTGACCATAGAAGCCGGTCCCATTTGAAGTTCCAGTCTTGTCTGACAACTGAATATGCTGGAGATTGTTTCTGAATGAGAGCAGAGGATTTTTTCTTGAAACCCACCCGAACAACTTGTGGGGATGTAGGTGCTGTTTGATAATGTTTTTTAGGCTTTCTGAGACTCAAGACTCAACTAATCTCTGAAATTCTCCAGCTGTGATCCTTGGAGAGTCTTTGGCCACTCAAACTTTCCTCCTCACCACACATTAGGACGATTTAGACACACGTCCTCTTCCAGGCAGATTTGTAACATCTTTAGTTGATTGCCCTGATAGTGGAAATGGGGATTTTCAATGCTTCAGCTATTTTCTTACAGCCACTTTCTATTTTCTGAAGCTCAACAATCTTTTGCTGCATATCAGAACTATATTCTTTGATTTTACTCATTGTGATGAATGATTAAGGGAATTTGGCCTTTGTGTTTCTTATACTCCTGTGGAACAGGAAGTCATGGCTGGACAATTTCATGTTCATGATCACCCTGGTGTGCTAAAAAGATATACTTCAGAGACATTTTACTCATAAAAAATTCTAGGGGTGCCAATAATTGTGGCCAACGTGTTTTGCAGAAAAACATTTATTTCATAATGTGATTTCCCCCCCCACTTACAATTCTTTTCCTTCAATGAAAGGTAAGATTTTTGCTAATTTCATGAATTAAAGATCAAAAGGATAAACAAAGCAGATTTATAATTCTGACCATAACTGTATATATATTTTGAATTAGTTTATATTTATTTTTATAGTATATGTTGAAGTTAGTCTTTTTTTTTTTTTTTTTTCTAGTATCTTGTAGTATAAAACTCTGCCCAATTACAGATTAATGTAAAACTATGAGAAAAAAAAAAAGTGTCTGTTAACATAGACTCACCAGAGAGGGCTTGATACCAATGCTTTCGGCTGCTTGGAAAGCCAGAGTGAGATTTCGCCCCTATGGGGAAAAAAACAGCACTCTTTTAACTACTTAACCAATATTAACCATTTGAATATTAATTACAGTAGTGAAAAACAGGTGTCTAAACCCAGCTGAATTCTCTAGCAATGCTCTAGAGCCATACACAAGGTCTTTTAGTAGCCTTGACATTTACAATACACTCAAAGAGGCTTTGTGAATAATTCAAAAGCATAATGTACCATCTCTTCCTGTAATCACGATTATACTTATGGCTGCAATTTGTCACATAGCTCTGAAGACCACGGCACATTGCCTGTGTGTGGGTGAGTGCATGGTTGAATAAACATACAAAGAGGGCAGGGCAGCCATTTATTTGTTATGTATGTTGGTACTCCGTGTGTCGTTTGTTTATGTATTCTGTCAGCACTAATCCATAGAAGCACGCAATTCATTACATCTGGCAGGTCAGCAGAGGGGGACTGTTAACACACTATATTTTATTGCTGAAAGTGTCAAGCACTAAAGATAGGGTGCAGATCTACTAAGACACTAAACTAACCAATGTAAGAAATACATATGTACCTTGTCTTGGCTGATGAGCTCCTGGTAAGGGATGTGTGCAGGCAGATATGTGTGTAAAAGAGCACAGAACGCCAGGCCATCACTCCAGCTGCTGCTGAAGTTTGTCACATCTATATTCTACACGGACAGAGAAAAATAAAAGTTTAAACATGCTAACATACTATGTAATAAAAATATTTTTGTGTCTTTTAGTGTATGTTTGCTTTGAAGACATGTTTGCATTATTGCATTAATTTCTTTTTCAGAGGCATGTTAGGGATTCACAACGAACCAGCCACTGATCGTTATCAGAGGATATTCATCTCAAACCTGTAACCAGAGACTAAACAATCATGCTTTTTAATCAATGCTACACACAAGAATACACACACACACACGCACGCACACACACACACACACAGAGGTTTGTTTTGCTATCTTAGTGAGGACATTCCATAGGCGTAATGGTTTTTATACTATACATTTTATCCCCCTACACTACCCCTACTCCTAAACCTACCCATCACAGAAAACATTCTGCATTTTTACATTTTTAATAAAACATTGTTTAGTATGTTTTTAAAGCAGTTTTAAATACAAGGACTCATGAAATGTCCTCATAAAACATGTTTACATTGTAATACCAGTGTAATACCCATGTCATTATACAAATTTGTGTCCACATAAATCATGAAAACAAGCACACACACAGACACACACACACAAAAAAATTATTAATAAGCATGATTAATAAGCTGTTTCCTCATGGGGACCAAAAAATGTCCCCACAACATATTTACCAGGACCACACACACACACACACACACGTTGGGTTTCTGTGTTTTATGGGGACTTTCCACAGACATAATGATCTTTATGCTGTACAAACTGTATATTCTATATCGCCTAACACTAACCCTGCCTCTAAACCAGGGGCATTTTTTCTCGGAGGCAAGGGAGGCAGTCTCATCCAATTTTTTTCCTCAAAAAATTGGATGAGAAAATAATCCATATTACAAAAATAAAACAATGCAAATATTACAATATATGACATTAAAACAGACGTTGTTTTGGGGGGAAGTGGAGGTTAACGTTTTTGATTAAAGATTATGAGGGCACATGAATTTTAAAAAAATAATGATGTGCAGAGATAAATAATTTATAATAAGCACTGCAACATTCTGTAAAAAAAAATAAGAATTGTCCATTTTCAGTTTATGGCATTTTTAAAGCTGTAACTGATTTGACCCGACAGGTAAAAATTAGTTTATTTTTGTCTGTATTAGCTTGTTAGATCTTATGTAAGAAAATATCCATATTTAACAAGTTATAAAGTAAAGTATCTAGCTTCTACCAGACCGTCTTTAGTTTTTTCATAAGTTGAATACGGAAGGCGTAGGACATAGTGTAAGCGTTTTGAACTGTGAGAGGCCTTACACTTTCTTTGCAACTTGAATACAGAAGGCGGTCTGGCAGAAGCTAGATATTTTACTTTATAACTTGTTAAATATGGATATTTTTCTTATGTAAACGCATTGCTTTCGCTTCAGAAGGCCTTTATTTACCCCCCGGAGCCATGTGGAGTATGTTTATGATGGATGGATGCACTTTCTTGAGCTTCATTCTCATTGGTCCCATTCACTGCCATTATAAAGCTTGGATGTGCCAGGATATTTATTAATATAACTCCGATTGTGTTCATCAGAAAGAAGAAAGTCAAATACACCTTGAATGGCTTGAGGGTAAATCTTTGGGTAATTTTCATTTTAAAGTGAACTAATCCTTTAATTATTGAGAGAGAGAGAGAGAGAGAGAGAGAGAGAGAGACTTTTGACTTTTCAAAAATTTTTATTACAATAAAATTTACAACCACACTCAAAAAAATTATTTTTGATGCTGTTCACTTAAACAATTTATTTTGAATCAACACAATTGTATCAGGTTTCTGGTTTAAATGTGATTGATTCATGTTAAATTGACTTGAAACGATTACTCTTTGACTTAACTTGATGTTTTCATATTGAAATAACATGTTTCAATCAAGTAACCCAACCAGGAGTTAATCAAACAGGACTTTCACTTCCCATCATGCTTTGCAAAGGGGCTGAACTGAGAGTAAATGTTGAAATAAAGTGTTATTTTAAGCATTTTTTAGCAAGATGAGAAAATGGAGTGTCTTTTTAATGGTTACTGTTCTATTATATTGGTATTTAAAAGTTTCTATTATGTTAATGGTTTTGGGGTTACCATTGTGGTGAAGTGTTGAACTTGTGCTAGCACAAATTCATAACACTTTAATAATGAAGTGATCACTATGGTAGTGCTTTGGGTAGTGTTTCCCAAAAGCATTACAACGTTTACTTGATTTGATTAGATGCATAATGGGTGCTACAATGAAATCATGTTCATTCAACAAAATTCATTAACGATTATTTACAAACTTAAAGCAAAACACAACTCTCCATTCACAACTGAGCATAAGGCTTCTCTATAACGCCATATAGATTCAAACTTCATCAAATTATTCATCACTTTATAAAATCGAAAATCAACAACAATTCTAGATTTTACCATTACTTTGAACACCCACATCACTATCATTTCTCTGTTCTGTATGATTTCTCCTACTAGTGTATATAGTCATTTTTGCTTTTCCAAGTACAAAATTTAACAACTGACATTCACCACGTCTAGTTCTCACATATTTAAAACCAAAAATTAAAATCTGTACAGAAAAAACTTTTTTAACATTTCAAACAAAGGTTTTAGACTAAAACAATATATAAAACAATGAAAAACAGTCTCTTTTTCAGAGCAAAAAGGGCAATCTTGACTTGCATCAGGATTTAAAATAGACACAAAGGCATTAAATGTGATTATTCCATGTAAAACCCTCCAATGAATGTCAGCTGTTTTTTTGGTGAATGGTGGCTTATATAATGCTTTCAATCCCAAAACATTCCACCAAGGTGTATCAACTTTTTGATGTAAACCTCTTTTGTTAAACATTTTTACACATGCCTTATACAATTGTTTTCCATTAACATAATTAAAATCCAAACATATACTCTTTAGTTCCAGAAAAATACCAGAATGCTCATTTAAATTGGGGAATAAAAACAATTTAGGAAAAGGATCAATATCATTAGGAGAAATAAATCCTTCACAATAATCTTTGAGCATATTAGCTTCCTCAGATGTGATAACAGATCTCATCCTCTGTAATATTTGAATCATTGTTCGAACTGATTTAATCTTCACACAAGCAGTCACTTCCTCAACATTAACTAGTCCAGCCCCCGCCAAAAATACAAGTTTTTTTTCTAACACTGTGATTCCAGCTTGAATAAAAAGTTCATTAAATGTGCTGCTTGTGCTTATTACATCCAGTCTTGCACCATTTATCAGTGGCTCTTCCAACAACCAAAATAAAGAGTTTGTAGTTTCAGAATTCTTCACATTAAAACAACTACAAACCTTAAACAGATTTTGATAGAAAGCAGGTAAACATGAAGTGTCAATCTTATTAGGGTCCATCAAAAACAAGGATTTGTCCAAGTTCATCCCTTGAACAGATTTCAGTATAACACTGGTTACTGTTCTCTGACTCACATTTTCTGAACCCTTAAGAAATCTCTGCAAAAACTGCAATCGAAAAGCAGCAGTCCTGGTGTTTGCAGATGGACCAGTCCTTGTCCACCTTCCTCTTTTGGTAAATACAAAATATTATGTATTACCCAATGTAATTTTTCCCAAAAAAATTCTATCAAAATTGATTGTATCTTTGCCAACAAATAGGTTGGTGGATTGACACAAGCCAACCGATGTCACAAAAAAGACGCAACCAAATTATTTATTATAATTGTCCTTCCTCTCTAAGACATTGTTGATTTAAGCCACTTCCACCTTTCTAATCGACCCTTTATCTTTTCAATTACTCCTTCCCAATTCTTCTGCACAGTAGCTTCATCACCCAAATACACTCCCAGATATTTAAAACTATTCCTTTTCCATATTAAACCTCCTGGCACATCTGGTATTTTCTCTTTCCATTTTCCAACACTGCATCACTTTTTTCCAATTGATTTTTGCAGAAGAAATAGATTCAAACTCACTGGATACTCTTATTACACTTTGTATATCTTTATGGCCTTCAATCATTACAACAATGTCATCAGCATAAGCAGATAACTTAAGTGCATTGTCACATTTTGGAATTTATAAACCAACCAGCTCTTTTCTCAATTTATGTAAAAAAGGTGCTATTGCTAATGCATACAGCAATCCAGACAAAGAACAACCTTGTCTGATTCCACGATTAACCTTAAAAGGAGCACATAAGCCACCATTAAACTTCAACACACCCTCAATGTCATTATACAAAGTTTTGATTTGATCAATAAAAGCTAAACTAAAACCAAAAGCTTTCAAAACTGTCCATAAATAATCATGTTCAACACGATCAAAAGCTTTCTCTTGATCAATGGAAATCAAGCCTGCATTCAAACCAAATATTTTAGCTACTTCAAAAATATCTCTAATTAGTAAAATATTTTCAAATATTGATATGCCAGGTATGCAGTAAGACTGGTCTGGATGTATAACATCTTCCAAAACCTTTCCAAGTCTTGTCGCTAACACTTTAGAAAGTATTTTATAATCGCAACATAACAAAGATACAGGTCGCCAACTTATTATATTAGTTAAATCACCTTTTTTAGGTAAAAGTGTGAGAACTGCTCTTCGACAGCTTAAAGGTAGACTTCCTTCAATTAAACTGTTATTTAGAACTTCCAATAAATCTTCTCCTATTATATTCCAATAAGACTTATATAATTCAACCAGAATTCCATCAATTCCATGAACCCTACCACATTCCATATTTTGAAGATTATTATACAACTCTTCCAATGTTATGGGCTTATTAAGGTCTTCAGTAGATTTTTCAGAAATCTGAGGTAAATCACTAAAAAACATTGTTCAACAAATTCATCTTCTCTAGACTCATTTTTGTACAATTTTTCATAAAAACTGAGTGCTCTCTTACGTATTTCAATTGGATCTGAAAGTAAAACCCCACTTTCAGATTGTAAAACATTAATAAAATGTCGTTGCCCATTTTTCTTTTCCAACCCAAAGAAAAATTTGGATGGAGCATCCATCTCATTACAGTTTTGAAAGTGTGATCTTATTAAAGGGGCTCTATGTAGGAATGACACCCAGTGGTAGAAATAGGTACTGCAGTCCAAATTCAAAATATTGTTTGCCCCGCCCCCTCGTTCAAAGACAGGGGTTGCCAGCTTGAAGACACGCATCAAGAGGAAACGCAATTGACAATGAAAGCTGAGGAGACTTACACACTGTAAGCTGATGAGTTGATTTATCTGTGTTTTAATATGCTGTCGTTCATAGAGATTTTTAGATGGATGCAGAGGCTTTTTTAGGTCAAGTAGAATTTGCAATTCTCTGACCCAGTTTGTTTGCTGGTTTCCATGGCTGCAATACGCAGTGTTTTCCGCCAACTGGCAACCTGTGATGTCGAAATACTATTGGATAAACTGGCAGCACACGGTTTCGCACAGACCAAAACAAAGACAGACATTCCGAAACGGAACGCGCATTTCAAAGTAGAATATCTGGCTGTAGCATTGTTTTTCTGAGAAACAAGTAGGTGAACTTAGCATGTTTCTTAAATATCTGCAAACATATTGAGGTATTTTTATGCTTTATTAAAGTAAACATCTTACATATAGCCCCTTTAATGCTCCTTGTGCTTTTAAACCCAACAGATCAGATAAAGCAGATTTTTTTTTTTTTTTTTAAATCAACAATAAGGTCTTGATTTCCAGTTTGGGGTAAATGTTGAAGTCTCATAATTTCATCCTCTAAAATCTGAACAGATCTAGCCAATTCTTTAGTGACATTCAGGGTGTATTGTTGACACAGTTGTTTCATTTGAGTTTTTCCAAAATCCCACCAACTCTTTAAGGACTGAAAGTTATTCTTATCCTTTTTAAAATTAATCCAGAAACAATCAAAAAATGTTTAAAACTGAGTATCATTTAACAGAGTTGTGTTAAAATGCCAATAGGCACTATTGGGTTTACAGAATTCATAGAAATTACATATCCTATTAAACTATGATCTGAAAAACCAACCGGCGAAATAAAACATCTTTTGAAAATACTAAAATGGGGTTTAAAAACATAAAGCTTGTCTAACCTTGTTAATGATAATGAATTATCACGCGCATGTACCCATGTATACTGTCTAATATCTTTGTTAAAACTTCTCCACACATCACACAAATCATGTGTTTCAATCATTTGAATAAGCCTTCTGCTTGATGGCATATGATTTCTGTCTAGACTGCTTACTGCACAATTAAAATCACCTCCCAAAAACAAGTATTCTCCACCTTTATACTCTTCTAGAGTTTTACAAAGAGTATTCATTGTATTGGTTGTGTTGGGGCATAAATACATATAAAAACAAATACATACTTTTCAAATTTTGCAATCACTTTTAAAATTCTTCCTTTTATAATCTCTTCCATTTTAACTGAATTTGGAACAAAATTTTTATCAAACAAAATACAAACTCCTCCACTAAGAGAAGTGTTATGGCTTAAAAATGATAAACCATTCCATTTATTTAACCATTCAACAGCATTCTTATCGTCACTATGGGTTTCTTGCAGAAATACAACTTCCATTTTTTTCTGTCTCATTAACTCATATATTTCCAATCTTTTCCTCACATCTCTGGCTCCATTCACATTTAAAGAAGCAATGTGGATTTCACCAATAGTAAGGGACAAGATTAGCCATAGAAAACTGAGTAAGAGACAGGCTCCAGTCACTGAATTCATCTTCATTGTCACTATTATTCAGTTGATTTTGAACTTTGGTGACAATTTTTTTAAGATGATACACTTCTTTGTCTAAGAAGTGTCCTTCAGTCATTGAACTCTTAGTAACTTCAACAAAACTTTTAAGATTTAGAAAATAATCGACAATTTGTACACCTCTTAGATTTTTTGTCACTTTCAGAAATGTCTTAATTTTTTCAGTGCTGCAGTTATGACATGGCCAATCAGTCTGAGAACAAAATGAAGCACTTGAATCAGAAGAATCACTCTCACTTCAGCACCTTGATCATTTTCACTGGCCTGTTCTCTTGTTTTCCTTGCTTGTTTATTTGCAGCGCATTCCTTTTCCTTCTTCCGGGTTTTAAAAATACTTTGATCAACAAACCACCATCCTCCATGTTTGTATTTTCCGAAGCAGAATCAACATCAAGAATCTGACTTACTGAGACTGATTTCAACTTTTTACTATTTTCATTCACAGACTCATGTTTATCAGGTTCTACCTGCTCAAATCCATGTTCTTCAGCAACAGTTTTTTCATTTCTTGTTTCAACTGCAGACCCTTCATTTAAACCAACATCAGTTGGATTTGATTCATCAGCATTATCAGAATTAACAGCTTTATGCTGCGCACCCGATGACCCGGGTTTACTGACATTCACACTATTGTCCGGACAAGCACGAATCTGATGACCCATCTTTTCACATCCAAAACACCTCATAGTGTCAGTCGATACAAAGTCTGTATAGTCGAAATCATTTATTCTGAATTTCAAATTCAGATCAAGCTCGTTCCCGTTATTTAAAATCCTGTATGTAAACCTCCTGAAAGAAACAACATGTTTCAATAACTCAGATTTACTACCAATTGCGATCTTTTTAACAGTTGAAACAAGTTTGCCAAAGCGTGAAAGCTTTTTAGCGCTTCATCTTTAATAAAAGGTGGAACATTTGACAATGTAACCTGGTGTAGAAAGGGGAAGTACAGGTACAAACGAACCCCACAATTCAATGCCTTTTTCCATTACCTCATTCGCCTTTTCTACCATACTCAAAAATATTACAATTGTATTGTTCATTTTTGATGCAGCCAGAACACATTTATGTCCAACCACATTAGCAACAGCTAAGTTGCATTCCTCTACACTGCCCGCCACCGACACTACTTTAACTCCGTGCCAACGCGTGAGGGAATCTAAATCACCACCTATATGGGCCGCCATGGTGTTTGAAAACACCTGCGTATAACGCCCTAAATTTTAACAAGCCTTGTATCACCCAGGCACAACACACAAAGTATAGACACAGATCAATATCTCATATAACATAGAAAAAGAAAGTTTGAAAAAGAAGCCACAGAGGGCACAAAACGCGCACACTCACCACACACTCCACTCGCCCTCACCATTCGCACATGCGCACAACGAGAGAGAGAGAGAGAGAGAGAGAGAGAAGTGAGTGTGAATTACCGCCGTCTGTGCAGTGAATAAGCTGTGAGTTTAATTACTTCAAAAACAGCGATGTTACCAATTCGTTGCAGAGAAATATAATGTAGCGATTCAGTAGCGAAGCTGTTTTAATTAATAAAAGTCGCGGGTCACCGTCAATAACAAGTTTATGTATATGCGTAGAAACAAAAACGTTTCTGTGTATGTGTAGCATGATCTCCAATCTCTGTGTGCTAGTGATGTGTGTGTGCTTCAATTAAAACAGCACATTACTATAGAAACTGTCTGGAACTAGCCTACCTGTGCATTAAAGGGTTTTAATGCACACCTTCCAGCCAATCAGAATTGAGTATTCAGACAGACCATGGTATAAATGTTTTTAAAACTTACTGACCCCAAACTTGAATGATATAAATATGGTAATTCTGTCTGTCACTGTATGTTGCAGTAATTGATGTAGATATAAAAGATGCAAATATAAATATGAATGTAACTTATGGATGGTGTCTGTCAAACTGCACATACATTCGTGAGCATTTGCACTCTCAGTCTCACTACATGCATTCAGAGTAGAACTCATGACAGACAAACCAGTTCTCAGAGTTCACCAGATATCCTGTTCAAGTGAAATCAAATGATTTAGGTGACTGGTCACTGGAGCAGTATAGAAGCAAGTACTGAATTAAGTACTGGATATATTTCTTTTCGACTGGGAATGTGTTTCTGGGCAGTGAGACACTGAACACTCATGCAGTTAACAAGTTTTAAGTGTGTCATAATGATCTTTGACAATAATTATCTGTTTTCTATATGTGCATGTACTATCAAGCCTCTGCAACTGATCCAGAATGCTGCGGCAAGAGTGGTCTTCAATGAGCCGAAGAGAGCGCAACTCACACCTCTCTTCATCAGTTTGCACTGGCTGCTGATAGCCGCTTGCATCAAATTCAAGGCACTGATGTTTTCCTACAAGACAACCACTGGCTCTGCACCAAAGTACCTAAACTCGCTAGTTCAGACTTATGCGCCCTCCAGAGGCTTGCGTTCTGCAAGTGAAGGACGCCTTGTGGTAAAATCCCAAAGAGGCACGAAATCACTCTCACGGACCTTTACCTGTACTGTTCCAGGTACTGTTCCTGTACTGTCAATTCGAGTCTTTGGCCATTTTCAAAAAATGTCTAAAAACACATCTTTTTCGTCAGCACCTGACTAATTAATACTAGCACTTTCTTATTCTACTTGTCTTCCTTTCTTATTTAAAAAAAAAAAAATGACTTGTTACAGCACTTGTATACTGTTGGCCTCTTGTTGGTCGGAATTGCTTTTATTGCTCTCATTTGTAAGTCGCTTTGGATAAAAGCGTCTGCTAAATGACTAAATGTAAATGTATATTGTCATAAATTTTCAGACAGAACTCTGCAAAACATTATGCAGAATACTACAGAATCAGAAAACCTGTATGACTTTTTTTTAACTTCAGGAGACAAACAAAGATATTTTTAATATTATTTCATAATTTTAGTCCATCCATTGAAAAATCCAAACCAACATTTTCTCTTTATAAGATGAACTGATTTAATTTAGGCTTTTATTCACATATAAACATTGATCAACACACATACATAGCTCATCAAATATGGTAAAGGGAAGCTCAAATGTGCTTGCTTGATGTGTGAGAACCAGTGAAGTTTGTTCTCAAGTGCCACACAAGCACGTTTGAGCTTTGTGAGAAAATTTTGGTTGTGTGGACTTTCAATGGATGGACAAAAATGATGAGAGTTTATAAAAATATATTTTTGTTCCAAAGATGATAGGTGATAAAAAGTATGGGTTACACTTTATTTTACAGTGCCGTAGTTACATTGTAATTAATCAAATAAGTACTGAGTACTATTAATTAACTACATGTACTTACTATAGAGTTACAGTTAGGGTTAGGGTTTGGTTTAGGGTTAGTTACTTGTAATTATGCATAATTTACTGTTATTACTATAGTAAGTACATGTAGTAATGTGTAACTACGGCACTGTAAAATAAAGTGTTACCAAAGTATGAAAGTATTATGGGTTTGGCACAACATGAGGGTGGGAATTGTAATTTTAGGGTGAACTATCCTTTTAATTTAGTATAGTACTCAGCTTTTAACCATATTTAAATCAAATCCACAGAATTTCAAAAAAAAAAAAACAAAAAAAAAAAACAAACAAAAAACAGCGCAAAATGTGAAAGATTCTATCTGGGCCAAAACTTCCTGACTTTTGCAGCCCTTTAAGCCAGACAGCATCACATGACCATATGACTTGTGTGCTATATTTAAATTCTTTTGAAGAATTTAAATAGTGTAGGACATAGAAGGAAGAGAACTGTTGTTACAGTAATGAAAATATTAAGATGGACCTCACACACTCTAGACTATTATCTTATTGTCCTTCACCAGACTTCCTTCCACTTCCTGTATGTCCCAGTGCAGACATTCTTCTTTGTACGAGTGCATTTAAGTCTGTGAAAGAGTTTGGGAACAGGGCAAAGGGCCAGTGGCTCTTGGGCTCAGCCCCTACTGGGCCCTCAGAGTCCCAACACTTCACAAACATCTTTTGATTTGGAATCAGATATTAGATTTGAAAGGAGACCCCGAAAGAAGCTCCATCCTCAGCTGGGCCATTGGGGCTGAGTTGAAGAGAGGAGAAGTTCATTAACCATTTCTCCAGCAGGTCAGAAGTTCTTCAGTAAGGATGTCACCCACAGAGGGACAGTGAGGATGGAGCCATGTGAAAAATCCCACCATCTGTGCTACGTGCTGGCTAAGTGGACATGTCCTGACATTTTTAATCAGGTGTGTTTGAGGTGTCCAGCCTAAAAAGTCTTGTGTTTATGTTGAATATACAGAGATTAAAGAAAAATGGAAATGAATGTAGCATAAAATTAACAGAAAATAATTATATAGAGTACCAGTAAACCTACTGAATCAATTTTAAAGGGATAGATCACCCAAAAATTCAAATTCTGTCATCAATTACTCTAATGTCTAATGTCACACAAATGTCTAAGCTGCTCTTTTCCATGGAACCAAAATAGACAATGACCAGTGGCTGTCAAGCTCCAAAAAGGACAAAAAGCACAACGAAAATTACTTGTGCGCTATATTTGAATTATTTTGAAGTTGTACAGTACAATAGATTTGAGAGAAACAGTTATTCACTAAAGACCGTGAAGTTATTCACTTCTGCGATAGTTCCCACATTTCATTTGCGCTTGTGTTCAATTCAAAACATTCAAAATACATTAGACATGACATGAGACATGCGGAAGCCAATCATGTTTGACGTCACTGACCTGATGTGTCATGTTTCAAAGAGTGCAAGCGCAAATGATTTGAAAGCATTAGAGGTAAAAATTATCAGCAAATAATGATAGTCTGTTACACAAAGTTAATTGTATGGCATCAGAGATGCTACATATGGACTACTTTTTATGGTGCTTTTATATCCTTTTTGGATCCTGCAGCCTCTACCTTTGTATGATAAAGAACAGCCTGGAAATCTTTTATGTTCAATGGAAGAAGGTCATACAGGTTGAATAAATGGTGACAGAATTGTGATATTTGGGGTGAAAAAGAAGAGCTCTTAATTGTGTTGAATGTGCACTTGTAGTGTACTTCAAATCTTAAAGGTACATTTTAATAAACTGTACTTGCAGATAATATAATATTAATGAAATAAATGGCAATTTAAAGGCCAGATTTGCTAACAGCTTGCGCCAGAGCAAACCCTCTTTTGACGTTAAAAAACTCTTGTCGGGATTTACTAAAGATACGCAGTGCAAAATTAACGCTGAAAAGGCATGGACTGAGTTGTTTTTGTGGCTGACCTTATTGCATATGCATTTATAGGAGTTCTCCTTTCAGACGCAAAATTTATGGGAGGAGAGTATTTAAATGAATCGCGCAATGCGATTTACTAATGTTTGCACTCGTCAATTTACTGGTATTTGCGCCATTATTTAATGCCCCAAAAAAGCATGTCTTAACCCATTTTGCAACATGGCTGCAAGTGTTGCTGCTAGGAGGAGACACCGCAGAGAACAGAGAGCGTGTGGTAAAAGGGAGAAAATATTTTCCGCATGTATTAATTTCTTTGGAATGCCAGAGGAAGACGTTCTCTGTATATTACAACATGTAACAAGTTGCACCTGTGTCGACCCACACCTGATGAGCATCAGCTCTGCTTTTTTGCAACGCTAATTTGCACTGCTCTTGGTAGATTGTGTTGGTCATTATGTAAATGATTTGACTGCATCTGTGTTCTTTAATTTGCACGTCAGCAGTTGATCATGCGCAAAATTTGCCACTCCCATCGGCGCATTTGCGGAATTGCGCTATCACGCTAATTTGCCCCGTTTAGTAAATCTGGCCCTTAGTGTACATAAAGAAAGTACATTTTCATATATGTTTCACATTTAAGTACACATTGTTTTAATAATCAAATTATAATCATGCTTGTCATGTCTCTTATATCACAGGTGGCCCTAAGACCATGATTATACACACATACGCAGCCAAATAAACACTCACTAGTTTACACAATTCTACACAGGCTTCAAGAGGCGCTCATGGGTGTGTTTGTGTGTGTGCAGGGCAGGAATGCTGGGAGAGAGGCAGAGAAGCACGGAGTCACATCCTGGACAGTCTGTGTGCGTAGGAATGGGGGGTTGGGTGGATAATGTCATCAGAGCAGAAAGAAAGAGCGAGAGGAGGGGTATAAATGTTATAAAAACAGTCTCCATCAGTACACTGGGACCCTGCTTCAAAAAGCAAACATAGCATCCAGTGACAGGAAATCACCCTTGCTCTCTTCAAAAGACCGAGGCGGAGAGTGGATGAAATTCAGAGAGAACACAAGCTGGTAGTTTTCCATCAGTTTAAACAATATTTGCCCACTGATGTAGCTTATGTTTCAGTTTGTAACAAAGCCAGATGTATTTTGGGCTTCTGTGGTATAAAATAGAAAGCAAGCTTACTCATGTCAGCTTGTAGCGGTGAGCCTAAATTGTCTGGTAGCATAGAAAATGTCATTTCCTCTATAAATACAAGTCTTTGACGGTATAATTGTACTTACTTGTTTTGAGTCATTGGTTTTAAGACTAATAAAACATCTCAGCTGCTTACACGCTGAAACACAGAATTGTAATTTAGAGATTAACTATGTATATAGACTTTGCGTTTCATAAGCGTTTGAAACACATTCATACACATTTAATTGCCTGGTGGGAGATAGTAAACGCACACACACACACACACACACACACACACACACACATTGTAGTTGGACTGTCAACAAGCATGGAAAGGGTGTGATAGGTCCACATCCTTTCCAGCACTGTTGCTGTTAGTTAAGCTTTTAAAGAAGAATAGCACACAGTCTCCATGGCCATCTCCAGTACATGTGAGCGCACTAAATTGTGACTTCTGGCTAAAATTACAGATGTACAGAAATTCATCAGTTTCTGTCTGAATTTAATCATTTACCATCCTCATGTCATTCCAATATTACTTTTATTCTTTTGTGAAACACAAGAGAAGATGTTTTGAAAAATGTGTAGGCAGTTCTTTTCCATATAGTGTCCAGGGGTTGCACAAAAAGGACAAAAATATAGTCCATGTTGTGGGAAAAAAAAAATCAATATTGTGGACACAATTTAAGAATTCGTGCCTATGACTTATTAATTCATTCTAGAGCTGCACGATTCTGGATAAAATGAGAATCACGATGTTTTGGTTTCAAATAGAGATCACGATTCTCCCATGATTCTAAATATACAACCAAACAAAATAACATCTAATTTACTAGAGGTTCTGACAAAATATAAATTGCTGACTCTAATTGCTGGAAAATGTTTGAATGAATTATTTTAAAAATGTTTTTTAAAAAAAAAAAGGTTTTGAATGAATTCAATGGCTCATTAATAAATACATGTTTCATTACTGGGTGAATCAGTGTTTATTAACAAATCTTTTGAATGAATGATTCAATGACAAATAAATTTTTGGTCCCACTTTATATTAAGTGGCCTTAACTACTATGTACTTACATCAAAAAATAAGTACAGTGTATCATATTGAATTGCAAAACACTTTTGCTGCTATTGAGGTGTGATACAGGTAAGGTTAGGGAAAGCTTTGGTGGTATGGGTTGGTTTAAGGGTAGGGGTAAGGTGTAAGGGATGGGTCAACAGTGTAATTATAAATGTAATTACATGCAGGTGTTTTTAAAATATAAATACAATGTAAAAACATGTATGTACACAATAAGTGCATTGTATCAAATGATTAATTTAAATGTAAGTACATAGTAGTTAAGGCCATTTAATATAAAGTGGGATCAAATTTTTTAACAGTCACTTGTTGCCACCTAGTGAAATAAGATGTAATTGATACAACCGTTACTTGACGTGCCAAGTTCGTTTCAAAAGGTAGTTTGCTCTATTTTGATCGCTATCATAGACATCAGTGTTTATATACTAACTTAAAACTTAAAACCAGTACTACTGTGATAATTTAAATATTTGTAACACAGAAATAACTAATGTGTGGTTCAAAACTGCTCTCTCTGGCTCTGGCAGCACGAACACATTTTTGAATGTTCCAATATGATTTTGTCAAAGGTTTAAAAGATGCGGGAGAATTGTTGTCATTAATAAAGTAAAATTGCGTGGGTGCTTGAATCGAGATCGCATTCTTTTTACGATTAATCGTGCAGCTCTAATTCATTCCCTCCTTTCAGTTCAATTGTGGCCATGCTTTACCTAATTTTAGTTCCCTCATTTTAGTTTAGTTAAATTATAATCAATTGAAAAAAATAGTCAATTTGAACCAATAGCACTGGCCATCATTGGCATCAAACTTGGTGCGGTTTGATGCACCAAATTTTAACATACGAGTACTTGTATGACACTTACAAACTTACATTTGGCTGTTCCTCTAAATAAAGTGATTATATGACTGCAGAAATTTCAAGTTAAGCTGTGGTCACACTAGACTTTGAGCACGCAACATTTCTACGGACACTGCAACAGCCGTGATATGACGTCACTCTGCAGCGTCATTTTTTAAAATTCATAACATAAATTAAACATATAACAAATAATAATGAATCCTGAAAGTAAAAATATGCAATCTACCTTATTTTACTGAAAAAAATGTGCATTCAGCCAAGAGGTCGTGACATAACTTATTGATCCTTTATTGGTCACAGGTCTTCACGTGATAAGAATTCGCAGATCAAAGTTCTTCAAACTTGAACTTTGGAACACGCCGAAATGCGAAACTACTTCACATGAGCTTGCGTTTCCAGTCTTCAGCATTCGTAATGCTATGAATGGAAGTAAATGGAATGAAAAGTGTAGTGTGACCGCTGTCGGATTTGAGGGTGAACCAGACACAAATGAATCTTACAGATGATTCATTCAAACGAAATATTCCATAGAATTCTGAATCAACACTTCATTGGAAGAGTGGGTTGTTTACTATGTGCGTGATTAATTTCTAATAACTCAAAGGATGGCATGAATGAAATCTGTGTAAAATGTATTGTATTCTTTTTATAGAAATCAGGTCTAAACTGTACTCTGTACTCTCTTCTAAGAGCAGGAAAGTCAAGAGACCAGGTGATAACATGTAATTTATGGTGAGAGGAGGAGAAAAGTCACCTCTGAATCAAAGACAATATCTAATTGGTCAGAACTCCTCAAAGAGGTTGGACAAACACCTCAGTTAAAAAATTCGGGACACAAACAAAGAATCAGACAGAGTAGATCAGAAGTTGATCAAGATTTGGGAGATGAAAATAAGTTAAGGACAAACGGCTTCATTCAAGCCATCCAACTACTGTTCTCTCACTTACTTACTTACTTAGTTTCCTTTCTTTTCCATTGAGAGTTTCGTGTTCTAAAGTTAAGTTTTGCCGCAAAGTTTAATCAACGACTCTATAATCTTTGCCCGCCTCAAAACTTCAAACTTCAGTTACAAGGGAGACTCCATTCATCCGCCAGCACAAGAATGTGACTGGCTTCCCAAGACATCAATCCAACGAACCTGGGAAACCCCCTTCTCCAAGCCAAAGATGCAGACAAAGAGAATCTGGAAAAGAGAAGAGCTGATAGTTATGGCCCGTTCAAATAAACGCTATACAATTCATTAGCTCGGTCGTAAAATAAGTGACTCTTTTATTCCCTAAATAAATAAATGAATAATTACCTTTGAGCTACATTGATCCGTGTCCCTTACACTGCCCTTTAAGTGGTCTACTTTATGGTGTTTGTTGTCCTTTTTGGTGCTCGCCAACATCTGTCCTTATTGACTTTCATTGTATGTAGCAGTGCAAATATTCTGCCAAACATCTTCTTGTATGTACCACAAAAGAAAGTCATGCAGCACCTTTGTTTACATGGGACAAGGCTGGAAAAGGACAATAAATACAGGTGGTGAACAAAGCTGAGGTAAAAGAGGGCTGGTATGATGAATCCGAAAGCTCAGAGGAGAGACACAAATAAGCTAGAGCTGCAGGGTCAGAGCTCCTCAAATTGTCAACTACTGTCTGTCTGACACAGTAGAGCCCCACCTCAGCAGTAACCAACCTCAGACCGCCACTGGGCCATAAGGAGGTAAGGAACGGAGTAAAAGTCAATAAATCAAATGACTCTTGGGGAGATGGAAGACGAGTAGGAAGATGTATTATTTCAGAATGCCGCTTTTGTTATATTTTAAGAATGTTAGAGCTCTGCATTGATAAAAGCAGCAGGAGAGGAAGTACCGTGTTTTCAGGCATTGTTTGGTCTGATATTTCTGGATCAAAGTGAATAATCTAATTTTGCGCCATAGGAAAGAAAAATTACAAATGATATCCGTTTAATATATCAATAGTTTCTCCTAGACAGTAAAGAGGCTAAATAAAGAGGCAAATGGATATTTGTTATGTGTCCTTGTGTCTTTGGATTGTTTTTCTTGTCAAGAGTTTTAAAAAAGATCTCAACAATGTCTCAAACTGTACTCAGATTTGCCAAGATATCAAAGTCTACAATGAAAAGTCATGCACTGAAATATTAAATGATACCCAGGACATCGATCTATGAGCGATTAACCTCTGAGCTATAAAAAATTCATGAGAAGCAGCACTGTAAGGACATCTGTGTGCTTTTTCTAAGAATATCTATCCTACGAGGGCCAGGCCAGGTGTAATTGTGGGTGTGTGAGAAAGAGGAGCAGAGAGAAATAGAGGAAAAAGGCCCCCACTTCCCCGTTCTCTTCCCCTATTCCTGGAGGATTACGCAACACATTTCTCTGCATCCTCAAGTCATTCTTCATCTCTGAATCAACCCCTCCTGGATGGACTGAGGCCCCAGCAGTGCTGTTTTTGTTTTGCCTGAGAGAATGAGAAAGATGTGGAGAGGCGGATGTAGGGTGGCGGAGTGCAGGCCTAGCCGATTCCTCCGTTTAAAAGGACTGACCGACCCCCTGTTTTCATTCCTTATTGTCTCCTTCCTGAACAAACAGCTCCAGGGCTGTCTTTTTGTTAGGATTTTTCTGAAGAAAAAAAAAATGCAGCTGACCTACAAAAAAAAAGTACTTCAAAGAAAGTTTGGGAAAAAAAAAAGAAAAAGTCTACAGTATACAGTGGGAAAAAGATTTTGAGAGAATTAATAGAATTAGGAGAATTTATTTGTGTTAATAAATTACAGCCAAACAATCATGGGACAAGTAATTTTGTTTCTGCATTTTTAGTTATATTTGTGAACATTATATTTTCCATTTAACTTTTTTTTTTTAAAGATGGCCATAGGTATGCATATTTTTTATTCCAATGGTTCATAGTTGGCTTACACCGAATAAATGATTGCGGGATGAGAACGATTTTTTGCAGTTTTCTGCAGTTGTACTTTACAGTTGTGTTTTAAATTTAAAGAAAGTTTTTGTTGAACATGATTTTTTTTTTTTTTATCTAATCGATATCTGCAACATTTCTTGGTGCATTTCTTTTTTAATGCAGCTGACATAAAGTACTTCAAAGAAAGTTTGTTATAAATATTTCTCTATATCACAGTGTGATTGGTATGTTTTTAATTATACAAGCTCTTTTACAACCTGTCCAGGTTCAACATGTCAAGCTTGATCGACAGCATCAGTTTGTAAAAACAAGCAAAACAGTAATACACTTACAATGGGGCAAAACGAACTGGAATAAACATCACACAACATTTTAAAAGCATAGCCATAAGACTTCAAAATGAAAATATAGCCTCAAGCAGCAATCATCAGGGTCCAAGCACTAATAGCCCATGTGGATGATTAGTATTCTAATCGAAATGTATCTTATAATGTGGTTTTTAAGTCCATCTTGAATCTTCACTGAAAGGTAGGGTTTGATCATCATATGTCAACTTTTAAAGCTGCAGTCTGTAACATTTTTGGTTAAAAATTATCCAAAATTTTTGAGCAAGTACATAACCAGCCAGTGTTCAAAACTATCTCCTTACCTTAGCTCGATTCACAACGGTAATCTAGAGGTAACGCTAATACACACTAAATACACATAGTCACGCAATGCTGATGTTGTTAACATTAACAATTTGGGAACAAAGTATAACAGTAATAATCATTTTTGGCATGATCCAAGCTAAGCGATGGTTAGATTTAATCACCATTGGCAGCACAATTTATTGTAGGCCTAATGCTTTTTCCTCAGTTGGTCAGAACAAAAGTGGCAGATATATTACTTACTTGTTCAGATGACATTTTCCAGTGAAAATTCTTATTTTGGTCATACTTCCAAGATGTAGGATCTGTATTTCCTAAGTACAGTATCCACACCGATGTGGTGACTGACACCAAACATTAGATTCATCCGAATGGAGTCGTGCCGATGCACAACGCACGTAACGATAATAATTCCGAATATAACTGCAATTGCAGGTTTCAAACAGAGATGGCGACAAAGAGGCAAAACTTCCGGACTGCAGCTTTAAATTTAGATGAATCGCATGTCATAGGACAATTTTAAATGAATGTAAAGATATCATTTGCAGCTCAAAACCTTATTTATTTGAAGCATGCATCTAAATGCCCTTTTCATTTTTATAATTAATTTCTATATGTGTTGCCTCCTAACCTTATGCTTGCAGTTTAACACGTGTTCTGTAAATGTCTTTATAGAATTTTTATATTTTGTCATGAAAAATATATATGAATTGTCTCTTCATTTTATATGTACAGCATTATTTAAAAAAAAACTTGAAAAAAGTGTTTGATAGAGGTCTAAACATTTTTTTAACATTTAATGATCTATAAGGAGGCTGGGGCCTTCACGCCCTCACCTGCACTATCCTGTCCCTTCAGTCAACATGAATGTGAAAATCGATTTTAATGATGAAATAGAATAGACTATTTAAAAAACATTACAATTGCCAAGTGCATACTGTATGCTTTTTAGCATTAATATTAGGCTTCTACAGCATCATTTTAGTTAAGGACAGTCTGTTTCACAACGTCACATTTTGATTGGCATGTTTGGCACATTAACTTATACGAACGTCCTGCGTGTAATGTCTTCAGACAAACAACTTTGTGAGCAGTACAAATGTCTGTTCACTGATTGTTTATATTACACAGACAGTACATGCTTAATCAGCACTTGACAGATTAAGCATGGGAAACTCTTTCCTTAAAGTGGTAGTACATTACATCCCTCCCTTTGTTTTATAAAAAAAAAAAAAAAAAATAGTTCAGCCTAAGTATAAGCATGACAGACTGAATGCAAACATAACTGAAAATATATTTTTTGAAGTCATGTTAACCTAAATTATAATTAAGCAAGTAAATTAAATTCAGTATTATAGACATTATATTTAAAAATCTTTATCTGAAATCTGAAACTTTAACATAGGAGGACCTAAAACAAATTAGTCCTAACTGAACTCAGTAACTGTTTCTTTATGATGTTTAGCTTTTGCCTCGCTAATTTGCAAGTAATCTATTAGTCTTGGGGGTTTCTTTCTGTTCTCTCTTTTAGGAAATCTCTTCATTTGTACAGGATGCTCAGGAAGATTTCAGGGATCTCTGTGCTCCTGAGGTCTGCTTATGTCATCATTCTCATCATCAGTCTGAGTTGGTAAGTGGAATTGATGTACAGTGCTCAGCGTAAATGAGTACACCCCCTTTGAAAAGTAACATTTTAAACAATATCTCAATGAACACAAAAACAAGACTAAGTTTAATATAACATCTGTTTAACTTATAACATGAAAGTAAGGTTAATAATATAACTTAGATTACACATTTTTCAGTTTTACTCAAATTAGGGTGATTGCCTCTTCAGAATTACCCATAGGTGTTCGATTGGGTTCAGATCAGGAGACATACTTGGCCACTGAATCACTTTCACCCTGTTCTTCTTCAGAAATCCAACAGTGGCCTTAGATGTGTCTTTAGGATCATTGTCATGTTGGAAAAGTGCACAACGACCAAGGGCTCGAAGTGATGGTTGCATCTTCTCTTTCAGAATAGAGCAGTACATCTGTGAATTCATGATGCCATCAATGGAAAGCAGCTCCCCGACACCAGCAGCACTCATGCATCCCCACATTAGGAGACTGCCACCACCATGTTTCACTGTAGGCACCATGCATTTTTCTTTGTATTCTTCACCTTTGCAACACCATACAGTTTTGAAGCCATCAGTTCCAAAAACATTTATCTTTGTCTCATCACTCCAGAGTATAGAGTCCCAGTAGTCTTCATCTTTGTCAGCATGGGCCCTGGCAAACTCTAGGCGGCTTTTTTGTGCCTGGGCTTTGTGGATGGCACCCATGCATGCTATTCCTCTGCAGTGTACGCCGTATTGTGTCATGGGAAATAGTCACCCCAGTTTGGCTTTCTACTTCTTTAGATAACTGCAGTGAACTTGCATGCCGATTTCCTTCAACCCTTCTCATAAGAAGACGCTCCTGTCGAGGTGTTAACTTCCATGGACGACCTGGACGTCTCTGTGAGATGGTTGCAGTTCCATCTTTTTAACATTTTTGTACCACTTTTGCTGCAGTATTCTGACTGATAAGTAAAGCTTTGCTGATCTTCTTGTAGCCTTCACCTTTCTGGTGTAAAGAAATTATTTTCTTTCTCAGGTCTTGTGACATTTCTCTTCCATGTGGTGCCATTGCTGACAGCATGAAATGGGAAGGGGTTTTAACACCCTTTTATAGTCAACTGTCTACTGGACACCTGTGTAATGAATAATTAGACTCACCTGTGGTTGAATTCTTGTTAAATTAGACATTTGTAGTCTAAAATTTGGCTTTGCTCCAAAGACTTTCAGCAGGGTGTACTTATTTTTGCATCACCCTAATTTGAGTAAATCTGAAAATTTTGTTCTCCAAGTTATATTATTAACCTTACTTTCATGTTATAAGTTAAACAGATGTTATATAAAACTTAGGTTCCCACTTTATATTAAATGGCCTTAACTACTAAGTACTTACATTTAAATTAATAATTTGATACAATGCACTTATTGTTTACATACTTGTTTTTACATTGTACTTATATTTTAAAAACACCTGCATGTAATTACATCTGTAATTAATTTCTGTAATTACATTTATAATTACACTGTTGACCCATCCCTTACACCTTACCCTTAAACTTACCCATACCACCAAAGCTTTCCCTAACCTTAACCGTATCCCACCTCAATAGCAGCAAGTGTTTTGCAATTCAATATATACCCAATAAGTACATTATACTTATTTTTTGATGTAAGTACATAGTAGTTAAGGCCACTTAATATAAAATGGGACCAAACTTAGTCTTGTCAACATTTTGGAAGTTGTTTTTGTGTTAATTGAGATATTGTTTAAAATGTTACTTTTCAAAGGGGGTGTACTCATTTACGCTGAGCACTGTACATATTGTTTCAGGGGTTTTAGATGAGAGATGTGTCTGGTGGCAATGTGTAGCCCTCTTTGAGCTGTGATCATTGTTTCTTTGGTTTTTATCACTTTGTAGGGTTTCGAAGAGCGTCATGAGTTTTCCCATTTTCTTTTCACAAAGAAGTACAGAATCACCCACACTGAGCTCTGAAATGTGATGCTTTCTTCCTGTAGTCAGAATATTGTTTCAGAATATTGCTCCTTTTTGGAACTATCTGTGCGACAAATTGTATCGTTAGTCACGACTACATAAGGCTGCTAATTTGATGTTTATGGGTCTGCCAAACAGTAGTTCAGTTGGGGATGTCCCAGCAGTTTGTTGTGAGCAGTTGATGCTTGACAGGAACGTATGCTGTTATTAGTCGTTCCGCCTGCTTGTCTATTCGTGGGAACAACACTTTTTCTCTCAGCAGCTGTTCAAGTGCAAGTTCAAGTGCATGACAATGCAATGTTCTCTCAGAAGTATACTCCTGTCATCCAGTACAGTAAGCTCCTCTCTGACTTTGTAGAATAATTTCAGATCAGACTTATTATGCTCTGTGGTGAATTGAGGCTATCCTTTCCTTTTGCAGTCTTTACTTCCTCCATCGTCATGGCTTTAGGGATTGCATTAATATTAATACAGTTGATGTGCATTTCTGTGTCAACATCATCTGAGATAGAGGACATGTGGAGTTGCTGTAAGTGGCAAGTATAGTCAGCTGGATTTGTCTTCCTTTCTTTATAAATTGGGTCCCACTTTATATTAAGTGGCCTTAACTACTATGTACTTACATCAAAAAATAAGTACAATGTACTTATTGGGTTCATATTGAATTGCAAAACACTTTTGCTGCTAGTGAGGAGGATACAGGTAAGGTTAGGGAAAGCTTTGGTGGTATGGGTAGGTTTAAGGGTAGGGGTAAGGTGTAAGGATGGGTCAACAGTGTAATTACAGATGTAATTACATGCAGGTGTTTTTAAAATAAAAGTACAATGCAAAAACATGTATGTACACAATAAGTGCATTGTATCAAATGATAAATTTAAATGTAAGTACATAGTAGTTAAGGCCACATAATATAAAGTGGGACCATAAAATGCCTTCTACTTGTAAGGTTGGAGCTTGAGCGCCCATCTTTTAATTCATGCTGGCAATTTTGATTTAGGATTGTTGAAGATTAGCTACAGAGTTTTGTGGTCTGTGATCATGTTGAATTCGGCACCATAGAGATGGAAGTGTTCGCAGCTCCAAACAATGGCAAGAGCTTCTCTTTCTATCTGAGATAAATGTGTGGTTAGTGTTCTTGTCTCTCTGTGCCAATATAGCCCCAAGGCCAACTGGACTGGCATTGACAATGACATTGGTTTCTTTCATGGTGGAAGTAGCTCATCAAAGGGGCATTGATTTGTCTTTCTTTGAGAGTCATCAGTGCATCTGCTTGCTCTTTACCCCAAAAACATTCAGAGTCTTTATTTGTGAGTTACCTCAAAAGTTGTGTGATTGAAGAGTAGTCAAGAATGAACCTTGCAGTGTAATTCGCCATTCCTAGAAGGCTTCTTACCTCACTCTGAGTTTGTGGAGGTGGCATACAGGTGATTGCCTAATTTTTTTGGGGTCGGATGCGATGCCATGATTGGAAAACACATATCTGAAGAACGTCTAGGTTACGTATGTAACCCTCGTTCCCTGAAGGATGGAATGGAGATGTTACGTCAGAACAGAACAGACGAATGGGATCTCGCCCGAGAGCCCAATCACCTTTGAGTGGTAACAAAATGAGCCAATGGTACACCGAGTACCTTGGTCTGTGGAACTTGCATAGTGATCTCCGTCCCGCTCTGTGGGTATATAAGGAGCAGCGTGAGCATCCTTGCATTCAAGTCTTCACTGAGGAGCCGAGCCAGTGTGACCCGGCCGTTCAGCGGAACAGCAATTGTGGC
Organism: Hypophthalmichthys nobilis; assembly: GCA_037950665.1. Lineage (NCBI taxonomy): Eukaryota > Metazoa > Chordata > Actinopteri > Cypriniformes > Xenocyprididae > Hypophthalmichthys > Hypophthalmichthys nobilis. The sequence goes on along the minus strand of CM075468.1, from coordinate 32,366,425 downwards.
AAAGGGACGTAATGTCTCCATTCCCTCCTTCAGGGAACGAGGGTTACATACATAACCTAGACGTTCCATTTCAGTCGGTCACGTTCAACGTTACAGTACTGACCGCCACAATGGCTGTCTTCCAGGGACCTGTGTAAACGCTAGCACCCTGTCGTGAGGCCTAGCACGAGCGAAGGGCTACACTTAACACAGAATGCACTGGGTAGCATATTCCAGCTGGAAGCATGCTAAAAGGCTGCCTGCTTGTAGGAGGTCTTACAAAGCACATATGAACCGGCGTAACGGTGATACATATGGAAGAACTCTGAGGTACCCAGCCGACAGGGTGGATATGTTTTAACGTCAGAGATGGCAAGAGTGGTCTTCCCTTTCTCCAAGGGAAAGACACGTGCTGCTGAAGGAGACTTACCGTGGAAATACACACATGGGATTGCCCAGGAGGGAAATCACAACATATGGGGCACCTAGTCCAACACAGGAGCTGATCGACAGGGCATGCACACAAGTGTAGACATCTACAGTGCTGGAGGAATCCAGGGTTCTGAACTGTGGAACTCACCTGAGGAAAAAAGCCACGATTGGAATGATGCAGCAAGCGAATTGACACCGAGCAGGTCCTACTTACTGGCCTGAAGGGGCAAGTACACAGGCTCTACACAGAGATTATAGAATCTCGCAAATGTGTTAGGTGTCACCCAGCCCGCAGCTCTACAAATGTCTGTTAGTGAGGCGCCAGCGCCCAGGAGGAAGCAACACTCCTGGTTGGGTGAGCTTTCACCCCTAGGGGGCATGGCAGGTCTTGAACCTGGTAAGCCAAGACTATAGCATTCACTATCTAATGGGATAACCTCTGCTTGGAGACAGCCTTCCCCTTCTGCTGGCCTCCATAACAGACAAAGAGCTGGTCTGAGGTCCTGAAGCAAGTTCTGTCTACATAAGTGCGGAGAGCACATACTGGACAGAGCAGCGCCAGGGCTGGGTCTGCCTCCTCCGAGGGCAGCGCTTGCAAGTTCACCACCTGATCTCTAAAAGGAGTGGGGGAAACTTTGGGCACATATCCAGGCCGGAGTCTCAAGATCACATGAAAGTTAGCCGGCCCGAATTTCAGGCAGGCTTCGTCAACTGAAAATGCCTGCAGGTCCCTGACCCTCTTAACCGAAGCCAAAGCCGTCAGGAGCGCAGTTTTTAAAGATAGAAATTTCAGCTCTGTCTTCTTGGCGAAAAGAACACCAAGTGATGAAGAGGTTCCACTTTAAAGCGTAGGCCTGTCTAGTAGATGAGGCTCTAGCCGAAGTGATGGTAGCTACCACCTGAGGTGGCAAGGTACCTAAACATTCCGCATCCCGTCCAGAACCCACACATCCAAAGATCGGGATGCGGGTGCTAGAGGGTGTCCCCTTTCTGAGAAAGAAGGTCCTTCCTCAGAGGAATTGGCCAGGAGGGGCTGTTGCGAGGAGTACAAGTTTGGAGAACCAGGTCCGGCCGGGCCAATAGGGCACAACCATGAGGACCTGCTCCTTGTCCTCCCTGATCTTGGACAATGTCTGTGCAAGAAGTCTCACTGGGGGAAACACATAGTTGCGTAGGCCCTACGGCCAGCTGTGTGTCAGAGCATCCGTGCTTAGGGTGCCCTCGGTCAGAGAGTAAAACAACTGGCAGTGAGAAGTTTCTGGAGAGGCAAAAAGGTCTACCTGAACGTCTCCGAAGCGTTCCCAAATCAGCTGAACTGACTGGGGATGGAGTCTCCATTCCCCGGGGCGAGACTGCTGTCGTGAGAGCTCATCAGCTGCACGATTGAGCTTGCCTGGGATGTGAACAGCACGAAGCGACCACAGATGCTTCTGACTCCATAGGAAGAGATGGCGAGCGAGTTGCGACATGCAGCGGGAGTGTAGACCACCTTGACAGTTGATGTACGCTACAGTCGCAGTGTTGTCTGTGCGGACTATAACGTGCTTGTCCTTCAGCAGAGCCTTGAAGTGGTGCAGAGCAAACCGCACTGCTAGCAACTCGAAGCAATTGACATGCCACTGGAGTCGGGTTCCTGTCCAGGAGCCTGGCGCAGCATGCCCATTGCACATGGCACCTCAGCCCGTGGCAGAGGCAACTGTTGAGACAACAACGTGCCTGAAAACTGGCTCTAGGGGAATACCAGCCCGTAGAAACGAGAGGTCCAACCACGAGGTGAAGGTCTGATGGCAGGCCGGAGTGATCGTCACTCTGTGTGTGCCGTGTTGCCATACCCATTTTGGCCTTGAAGCCAGTGGCGAGGCAGTCTCATATGAAGCAAACCGAGCGGTACGACAGCCACTGTGGATGCCATATGCCCCAGGAGCCTCTGAAACAGTTTCAATGGGACTGCTCTCCTGCCCTCGAATTGACTCAGGCAGTTCAGCAGTGACTGAGCGCACTCGCTCGTAAGCTGCGTGAACATGGCGACCGAGTCTATTTCCATACCGAGAAAAGAGATCTTCTGCACAGGGAAGAGTTTGCTCTTTTCCCAGTTGACCCAAAGGCCCAGATGGGCGAGGTGTCTGAGCACCAGATCCCTGTGCTCGCATAACTGTTCTCGAGAGTGAGCTAGAATCAGCCAGTCATCGAGGTAGTTGAGAATATGGACACCTTGTTCCCTGAGAGGAGCCAGAGCTCCGTGACCTTCATGAAGACGAGGGGAGACAGGGACAACCTGGTACTGGAATGCCTGCCCCTCGAAAGCAAACCGAAGGAATGATCTGTGTTGAGAAAGAATGGAGACATGAAAGTACACATCCTTCAGGTCAATCACTGCAAACCAATCCATAGGACCAATGCATTTGAAAATGCGTTCGGGTGTTAACATCTTGAACAGAAGCCTGTGAAGAGCTCTGCTCAAGGCATGCAAGTCTAGGATTGGTCGTAGCCCACCGGTTTTCTTGGGTACTATGAAGTAGACGCTGTAAATGCCGGACATCATGTCGGCTCGATTGGACCTTTTGCCAGCAGGGTCGCGACCTCTGTTCGCATGATGGGCATCCTTGCCCACCATCGTAGCACGGACACCTTGGAACCTGGGGGGACGCTGGGCAAACTGAATTGCAGCCGAGCCTGATCGTTCAGATGAGCCAGCGGGACGGACTGGGGAGCTCAAACCAGGCCCCCAGAAACCGAGCCAGCAGGGTCAAAGGAACTACAGGCGTACCCACTGTGGGGCAGCGAGGTGACCGACTACAATGGGTGAGACCCATGATGTTGGACCTTCTACTTTTTCTATGATGCCTTGATTTTCAAGGAGTTGCAGTTCTTTCTCCACCTTTTTACGGATGTGAAAAGGGATGTGATGATGTGGCTGGAAGACAGGCTTGACACTTTCATCAATGTGGAGCTTAACTTTGTAGTGTCTGGACCAATCAGACACACAATTATTCATTATATTTAATGAATAATCCATAAAACTCTCCCAACAAAGTTCTATGAACTCATCCCCCAAAACTGCAACTAACATCCTAAATGAACCTAAAGCCCGGGATACACTGCACGATTTTTGGCTGTCCCAGACAAAAGATTGCCATCGTGAAACAATCGTGGCAATTTCTGTGATTATGGCTCATCCTATGTTGTACAGTGAGAGAGGTTTAAAGGTGGCCGTTTTCCTGGTCTTGCGACCAAAGATAGCCTACGATAGTTTTCTGACAGTGTCAGAAATTCAGCGTGATCATCTCACAGTGTGTTTGCTGACCAGCCAATAAAAATGCGACATGAAATCAACGCGACGTGGCGCTAAAACTTAACACTGCTTACCTGAAGCTCTTTTCCCTTCCTCTTTCACCACTTCCTTATTTTCAGCACACATAAAAACTACAACTGCCAAAGTGTGATTCAAAATGGTCTTATTGTTTACCACTAGCGCATGCTGATGACGTTTTATTATTCTATAAAAACTTGCATCGTAGCCTACGAGTCAATAGTGTCATCGTATAGTCTACATGCATGTCGTACCCAAGTTTAATAGATCCATGTCACACAGTGTGATTTGTAATGATCTTATAGGATTGCTAAAATCGTGCAGTGTATCCCGGGCTTTACACACAGGCAGAACCAGGTGTCCTGTTATAGGACACAGGAAAACTGATAAGAACTTTTTACGACTGTCAGGAATTTGCAGAGACTTGTGACTCTGACTTAATTCTTGTTGAGAAGGACAAATAAACCCTTTTTATCCTATATATATATATATATATATATATATAAAACCACAAAGAGTTGCATACCATGGTTAACTAAAATCACATGGGTAGTATGTTTGGTATCGATGGACTCCAACTTTCGCTTCCTATTTGGTAATTTATGTTACATGTTGCTAACTCTGTGACACAATAGTATTATAAGAATCTAGAAGGTTCTTCTCTCATACATGGCATACAATGTTTTATGCTAATACCTCGCTAGGGAACAAAGACTCGTAAAAAAGTTCCCTCTGAAGGAACAACTCCTTATTGGCTCAGACACCTCAAGAGGGTGTGACAGCTTCACTTTAAAATTACTGATCACAAGATCACACCAGGTTCTTTTAGTGAGAAAACTCTGATATGAAGATGATGCTGAGCTAGAAGGCTTCTGAAGACCCCCAAGCTTGTGCCAGGCTGCAGCCATGTTTTTCCATTCACCAAAGATCCTCTGAATCCAACTGGTTCTCTCTCATCAAGATAACATCAGCAAAGATCAACGGGAGCCTCCACAAATTGCATCAGGACAGTTTAATTAAAATGGGTGAGACATGCAAGTATCAAACTTAGTCTCATTATTTGATACATTAAGTATCCTTACCCCCACCCCTTTTAAAGAAGGGCGTGTTAGAACTAAACTGATGGTTTGCTCAAGGCTGTTGATCTGCTGAATTTCAAACAATGCTGTAACTCCTTGCTATCCTGTATTCTGCTTCAGCTCTCTCTCTCTCTTTTCCTTGGTAAACTGTATGCATGTATGTGTGTGAATGTTAGAGTAGTTTAAGTGATTAGTCTAGTTAATAAAGTAGGGCCCTATGATTTCCGCAATGCAGAAAACACGGATGGAATCACGGAATCCATTCATAAAAACAGAATTTACTATATAACACGGAATGTCACTGTCAAAATTTTGATGAATGAATAAAAAGCAGGTCAGTACACTTAAATTAAATCACGATATAGACTAGTGTCTGTGAATATTAAACTGCAAAAAGACTATTTAAATATGAATCCTGCATGTCTATGAAATTAATGGCGCAGAAGTGCGGTTTTATTTACCTCACACACACACTTGCACGTGTGACGCTCGCAGGGTTTTTATCGTCTGTCGCGTCACTATATGAGGACATGAACGCACAAAATTCATCTCCAGAGCTGCTCTGAGTCACTTCATCAGCATTTTACAGTTTTGTTTGAGAAAATCTATCGTCATACCATAAACACACAGAAACTCAAAGCTCTTGGCAACCCGTCAAAATAAAAGTTCGATTTACCTTGACAAAAACATATTACTGTTGTACAGTAGAATTTAGATACGTTTCAATGTAATAATAATACTAACACTAATAGACTTAATAATAATAATAATAAATTATTAAAACTATGTTTTTAAAAAACAATCTCAGTTTTTCTTCCATGTTTTAATTTTAACAGTAAAGGTCTGTTGTGCAGCACTTTGTTTGATAAAAAAAAGTTTAATTTCATGATTAAAAGATAAATTAAATTAATGTCATCCGTTCATTTGATTTCCAGAAAAATTAAAATACGCAACAGAATTTCTGAAAAAACAAAAAATGTCATAAAAAGAATTCAATTAATTAGACATTCTTTTTGATTATTAAAATTTAATTTAACCATTAAAATCGAGTCCAAAAAATTAAAATGGAAAAAAAAAAAACAGAATCCAGAAAAATAAAAATGGAAAAAACGGAATTTGGAAAAAAAATAAAACGGAATTTGGGAAAAAATAAAAAGTATTTCATAGGGCCCTAATAGAGTCTTGTTCATATCACACGTAAAGTTGTCCGTGTTTCATGCTCATATACCGGAGTCCCTAATCATGCAGATTTTGGCTACATGCTCGGAGTAGTACTGTACAAGTAAGAATGTTATTTCCCATAACCTGGAAATGAACATTTCTTAGAATTAATAAACAATTTACTGGAATTTACTGGTTTGTAACTAGACAAACAGGTTAATTGATTGTAATATCAATTTTATTACATTAAGTTAATTTTATTACCTGATCTAAATATTTATAATTAATTATAACTAGTTATAATTAATTATTCATATGTTTTTGAGCTCATTTGCTACTGATTATTTTTCAATATTTTTCCACAATGCCCTTCATAATGTTTGGGTATTGTGGCATGAGCTGATCAGCAACAGAAAGAGTAGAGTGAAATATGTCTGCAGAGTAAACAATGTGAATAAGTCCGAGTTTTGAGGCTGTTTTGTGACTGAGTAGAGAACCATGATCACCTTTAACCACACTGAATGTTGCTTCAGTTGTTCTACCGTGAACTGAAACATCAGTGGTTAGTTTGCCAAGCAGTGGAAGAGGGGGTTTCTTGCCATACGGTAATATTTTCTTGTTTGTTGGTTCCAGTTTTGCCGTCATTTTTACTCTGTCACACCTGCGTAACACAGTAACATTGCTCCTTTTCTGGTTTTACTGGTTACAACAGTGGCTGTCAAGAATGTTTTGAATCTTAGTAGCGAAAGATCCTTGGTCTGTGTCGTTATCAAATCTTGGAAAGTAGGGCAGTTCAGCAGGTTTAGCCATTCTTTTGCATTTGATTATTTTCTTTTTCTTTTCCACTCACAGTTCAAATATGGCGATCAGCAGTCTAAAGCTTTTGCTGGGCCTTAGTGCCAGTCGGAACAACTTGTATCAGTACTTTCTGTTGAAGTTCATCTTTTCACTGTGTTTGTTTTTCTTCCAAGTTGTATTACTGGTTAATTACTCGTCACCAGTGTCATGGCAGACAAACAACTTTATGCGTAGTACAAATGTCTGTTTGCTGATAGTGTTTACTGTTAGTGTCACACATGCTTACATCACTCATGCTGACATGCTTAATCAGCACTCGACAGCTAAGCATTCTGGGAAACTCTTTTCTTAAAGGGATAACTGAGTAGGCTCAAGGTATTATGAAATATTTTGTTTAGTGCTGCATTCAACACTATCGACCACAACATTCTTTTGAATAGACTCGAAAACCATGTTGGCATTAGTGGAATTGCATTGTCATGGTTCAAATCATACTTATCTGACCATTATCAGTTCGTAGTAGTAAACAAAGAGTTGTCATATCGATCACAAGTTAAATATGGAGTACCGCAAGGCTCAGTACTAGGACCATTGCTTTTCACTCTGTACATGCTACCCTTGGGAGATATCATTAGAAAGCATGGCGTTAGTTTTCACTGTCACGCTGATGATACTCAGCTCTATATTTCTTCGCGCCCTGACGAAACTTACCAATTCACAAAATTAATGGAATTCATAGCTGATATAAAAAATTGGATAACCAGTAATTTCCTACTACTAAACTCAGAAAAAACAGAGATTCTAATTATTGGACCAAAAACCTCTGCACGTAATAACCTAGAATACTGTCTAACACTTGATGGCTGCTCTGTTAAGTCTTCCGTCGTCAGTTAGGAACCTGGGTGTGCTCTTTGATACCAATCTCTCTCATTTGAAAGTCACGTTTCTAGCATCTGTAAAACCGCATTCTTCCATCTTAAAAATATATCTAAACTACGACATTTGCTCTCAATGAAACATGTGGAACTGTTAGTTCATGCGTTCATGACCTCAAGGCTAGATTACTGTAACGCTCTACTAGGTGGTTGCCCTGCTCACTTGATAAACAAACTACAGCTGGTCCAAAACGCAGCAGCTAGAGATCTTACTAGAACCAGGAAGTATGACCATATTAGCCCGGTTCTGTCAACACTGCATTGGCTCCCTATTAAACATCGTATATATATTTTTATATCTTGCTAATCACTTAAGAAAACACTAAATGGTTTAGCTCCCAGTATCTGAGTGAGCTCTTAACACATCATAGTCCTTCACGTCTATTGCGATCTCAGAATTCAGGCCAATTAATAATACCCAGAATGATCTCCTATTTGGCACCTAAACTCTGGAACAATCTTCCTAGCATTGTTCAGGAAGCAGACACACTCTGTCAGTTTAAATCTAGACTAAAAACGCATCTCTTTAACCTGGCATACACATAACACATTATCAATTTATATTTTCAAATCCGTTAAAGGATTGTTAGGCTGCATAAATTAGGTCAGCAGGAACCAGGAACACTTCCTATAACACCAGATGTACTCGTTACATCAGAAGAAGAATGGCATCTACGCTAATATTAGTCTTTCTGTTTATCCCGAGATTTACCGTAGTCAGTCGGATCCGGGCTGTATCCAGATCAGATGGAGGACCTGTGCCTAGACACGATGACAACGCAGCCCTGAAGTGTCAGCAGAGATTGAGTCAACTAGATCATCCCTGTGAAGGCCTCATCGATACGACAGCCAGTGGCACAGATTGCCAACTGAACCTGGTTTCTCCCAAGGTTTTTTTCTTCATTCTTATCACTGTTTTGTCATCTGATGTCACCTGATGGAGTTTGGGTTCCTTGCCACTTGCTTAGTTGGGGACACTTGATATTCAACAATGTTTTTGATCTGCCTGCATTGACACCATTGTATGCGAACAGAACTGAGCTGGACGATGACATCACTGTTTTCTCCAGTGCTGATATATAGATAAATTAACTAATTATTGATTTTTACAACCAAATAAATCAATACTGAATTTACTTAAGCTGGACAAAATTATTCACCAGTTATCACCGTAAAGCTGCTTTGACACAATCTGCATTGTAAAAAGCGCTATATAAATAATGGTGACTTGACTTGACATGTTAAGAGGGTTAGATAATTGGTCGCAGTTAGTTGATTATTTCACTGTATTGGTATTGTATGTCACCAGACCGGTTGCAGTTCAGGCTGTTCTAACTTACCATAAAATTATGCATCTGATAAACGGGACGCAATGAGCGTGTATCTAATTACTTTTGGGGGTGGTGGTATCATAGTCTGTATTCATGGCAAAACCGCTAAAATTGCGTATCTAAGATGTATTTATACCTGGTGGTCTAAAACATGTTTATTTCATGGATATCATTAAGTTGAATTTTCAAATATGTTTGCCTAGGCAATTTTCCTTTTAGTTTCAAGTAGTAATATTATTCAATGCTCTGCCATCTGTATTTGCTGTTTTCAGTTTCATAGTTGTAGTAACATGTTTGTTTGCAGTTCGACAAATATTTGTACGGCCATATGTTTTTCTAGCTGGGGACATTTTGCGTTACATCATCGCTCCCTCTTTAGTGCTCCGTTGGTGCTGGCTCTCATACTACTGAGCCTGGGAAGTCACCTAGTAGGAGGAAAAAAATAAATACTGCAAATCCGTGGCCACAGTTTTGCAATTCATCCCCTCAGTTTAAATTGTTCCCTTGGTTTAACAAATCATACTTTTTAATAAACCATACAGATGACTTTCCAATCCGTGAGCTCAGATTTTTAAACCGTGCCTTCGGTTTTTCAATCCATACCCACAGTTTTGCAAACTGTACTCTGGATTTGTGGCACAATAACAGAACAAGCTCCCAGTTCTCACAGTCTTAGTTCAACTCTTTGTTTTGAATTGTTTGGTGTATTATTAAGTTGAATACATCAAACTGTCTTATCTTCTTAAATTCTAGGTTTTAATTTATAGTGGGGACAGGGTGAAATAGACAACAATTTAATAAGAATTGTGTGTCTCGCTTTTTATAGACAGGGATAGTGTACTTTCAATACAAAATACATTTTACCCCAGGACTTTTTCTATTGGCAAACATCAATACAAAATACATTTCCATGACAACCTTCAGTCAGCCAAGGAGCATAAGCCTCAATTTATTCTTCAACACCATAGGATTTATTAGCTATTATTATTACAATCATTAGCATCCCGTGATCCAGTGACATTTGAGATATTCTCCATTCATTGTAACCAATCAAAAAATTGATTGAGATTCGGGACCTCTCTGATTGGTGGATCTCATATAGAGTCCCGATGGGTAATAATACACACAATTATAGTGTTATGTTAAGCATTACAACACAACAACCTGACACAAAAGCTTGTGCTTTCTGTTTTTTGCACAATGATCAACTGGATTTTAAGGAGCCAGGGAAGTCACCTGTAGGAGGAAAAAACAACAACAACAAAAATAAAAAAAACAACAAGACCCGCAAATCCGTGGCCACAGTTTTGCAGTTCGTCCCCTTAGTTTATAAAACGTACTCATGGATTTTTTAATTGTTCCCTCGGTTTACAAATCTGAGTGAAAACCAACATAAAAAGATTAAGCCCGGGATACACTGCACGATTTTTGGCTGTCCCAGATGAAAGATTGCCATCGTGAAACCATGGCGATTTCTGTGATCTTAATCAGTGGTCCTATGTCGTACAGTGAGAGAGGTTCAAAGACGGCTGTTTTCTTGGTCTTGCGACCAAAGATAGCCTACGATCATTTTCTGACAGTGTCAGAAATTCAGCATTAAAAGTTTTTAAATTTCATAATATTTAAACCCTTAGGGTGCTTCTCAATATCCCTCCTCGTTTCCTCGCTCCTCCGTCCCCCTATGACCCGGAAACTGATTGAGCTCAGCCATCTTGTAGGACATCTCAATTCTCTAACTGCTCCGTGAGGAGGCGAGGAACGAGGAGTGAGGAAGCTTCCCGAGGAGCTATGAGCAAGGTTACACAGGTGTATCCATTGCGGAAGTCTTTCTCGTCGAGAAACCTGACGCACGTATACATTCTCCTCCTTCGTCACATCTGTCAACAATTATTTAAATGTATTCTTTACTTTTGCAGTTTAAATAAACATTACATCTCACATATTTCAACAGGACATCTTGCATTATTAATATTTATTGTTTTTTTAAATAACCAAACTTTAACAACATGAGGGCAGATCCCTCTAGCGCGTGACGCTTTGAAGTGACGCTCGAGTGTTCAAGAACATTCCAATATACAAATAACATTTCCTTTGATTCCTCAGTCCTCATTTTCTTTCCTTGCATCCTCCCCTCATATCTTATGGGGGTGGAGCTGAGACGCGAGGAAAAGAAAATGAGGATGCACAAATAAGAAATGAGAAGCGCCGTTATTTTCCTCAGTTCTTTGCTCTGTGTCGTCTCAGTTGTAATGTGGTTATGCTATTCTGTTTTCTGATTGATCTCCTGTTCATTATTTTTGTGTTTTTGATTAAAGACTGTGTTTGTTTATTACCTCCTTCGTAGTGAGGAGATAATAATGTTGTCACAAAATGTGACAACGGTAAGGTTAGAATATACACATTTACAGTCTGGACAAGTCAACGCTATAGTTGCTGAGTCAGTCTTCAGGTTTGAGCTGACAGATTTCACAGAAAAATCACGTAGTGTATATGGGCATACTCTGATTTTTAGCTTCAGACTGTAATTCCATCTAGTCAGAGTATATCAGACATTTTTGATATTTTGAGCCGATTTTAGAACACATTGTTTTCATTTATCATGTGTCTCCTTGAAACAAGATGCATGTTGTGTTCGGAACAACCTGGAAGTCTGCTAGTGTGTGATCCTCAATCGTTTAGTGTATGATGGCCAGTTTTTCCTTCTGTAACCACTTACAATCTCTGCAAGTGTATCAGATTTTAAAAGTAGTGTAGTGTATTCCAGCCTTTAGTTAAACACTTATTTGTGTCAATAAGGCTGTGATTTGAAACCAGCTTAATGGAAGATTTAGCTTAAACATATATATATATAGAAATGTAAGTTTAAATATAGCTGCAAGCAGTGATGACGGGCCCAAGCCCGGTGGCACCGCTACCCCGGTGGCTTCAGGGCAACTGTGCACGGCGGGCAATGGCCATTTAAAACGGTTAAACATAAAAGGTCTATGTCAAATTCACACCATATTTACTGCAGCAGCTGATGCCCATATGATCAAAACCACAACAGCCAAACCCATGAGATCATTTAAATGTAGATGAATTTCATGTCATAGAATGTCATAAGTCAATTTCAAATGAGTGCACAATACCGTCGTAATCTGCCATGTTTGCGTTTTTCTCAGACAACCACTATAAAAATTCCAGAGAAAACTACCTACTGTTATTTGAGCAAACTCAACATGACTCTGAGAAATCTAATCCAGTGTAATGTGAATGTCTGTGATTGCTGATGTTGTATTACCCTAACACCTCTCCATGTGTTTTTTGATCTCCTTGAGCTGTTGTTTGGGCAATAATCTTATGCACCAAAATCATGCTTTCATTTAATTTCAGTATGGGTAGTATTTGATGTAAAAATAAAAATAATATAAAATTAATAAATAGAGCCAAATCACGGAACTTGCAAAGATGATTTTAATCTTTCTTTAAAAGTAAGGTATGTGTCTAGATTTTTCTGCTCACTTATACAAATTTGTTATAAACAGCCACTTTTATAAAATCATGTGAAATTTATGTAAATATGGGTTTTGAATAAATTAGAATTATATAAATAACTAATTTAAAGACATGCGTCATATGTGATGCTCGCAAACACAGCACATGACCCTCTGTAATGCCCATGTCTACAGAACACACTCTCCTTTGTTAAAAAAAAAAAATGGTAGTCTTGTCTGAATCAATACATGAAATCACAGTTGACGGGTAAGAATTGTAACTCAAGTGTAATTTAGAAAAGTAGACCTGTCCAAATAGTGATATAGTGTCATAGTTCAATTTCAAATGAGTGTGAAGTTATCATTTGCAGTGTGTTTTTATATTTTAATTAACCTAATTATCAAACTAATATTATAATACTATGTTGTCAGTGGCCTACAAATAAACTGGCTTGATTAGCTGCTTCAGGTGTGTTTGATTAGGGTTGACACTAAACTGAAGCACAGTGAGTCTGCAAGAAAAGGGTTAAAGAACTGATCAAGGGTGAAACTGACACACACACACACACACACACACACACTCACACTCACACACACACACACACCCGAGTAAACCTGAGGGGAGGGGGAGGAGAGAGAGAGAGACAGAGACAGGCTGAGAAGATCATTTTAAACAAAAAAATAACATCTAAATTGTGACAAAGTAGTCTTTGATAAATGTTTAAATATACCTGCACATACAGTATAAAATAAAAAAGAAATTATTGCGCTATCTATCTAAACTATTGCTCTATCGCTTGATTTATCCAACTCTGTTTAAAAACAGGTATATGCTGCCCTCTACTTGTTACTCTAAGTATGACATTTATCCATTTTTTAATCAGATATAATTAATTTGGCTAGTTTTAACTTACACATGCTTTTTGAATTGAAAAAAATGAAAAAATGTTTATTTCAAACATTTGTATTATTCTATATATAAATTAATTGTGTATAGTGTTTTTTTAAATAGAAAATATGAGTCAATCCATTTCCCTTGTTTGGCATTTTTTTAATCTCTCACCATGGCAACACCGTTCGAGATACCCAATATCCGTTCGCAATTTAACATCTTCAGTGTCTTAGTTCCATGGTAAAAAATGTTTGGTCTGAATCGAATAAACCCCCTAGAAGTAGTAGTTTAAAATTCAGAGCTTGTTTATTAAAAAAATCCACATTCAAACCAAAATATCTAACTTCCTTTTGGTCGGAGCTAATGACTGTAAATTAGAAAGTTATCTGGCTTAATGAGAACAATAAGTGTACCAAGTTTGGTGACTGTAGTTTAATTTAACCGCTCACTTTTGTCAAAAGGTGGCGCTGTAGAGCCCCTGCTCCCCGCCCGTTTCGAAGGCTTTGCCAATGTCTGCTGGATGACAATATTGATGTGTGTGTTGAGTTTCATGCAGTTTGAAGCATGTTAAGAGCCTCAAAAATACCCAAGAATCTTATTAAAGTTTGACGTGTTGCCATGGCAACAATATTCAAGATATCACAAATACATTCACAGGTCTACATCTGCCATGTTTTGACATTATTGTGATGAAGTTTGAAGCAAATCGAGTAAAAATAAGAGGGTGATCTCAAAGCATTTTGAAAGTGATACACTTCCTGCTGCCAGTTATAACTATAACTTTGACTTACAATAGTCAAATCCATGTGATCGGACTCCTACAACCAACACACTGCTGAAGTTTCATAAAAATCAATCAATGCATGCAGAAGTTATAACACACTTCCTGATTCCCTTTTCTCGCCATAAATTCGTTGCCTCGCCACGGCCAAACCGTCCGAGGTATCAAAAATCCGCTGGCAATTTTGACTTCATTCTTGACTTCATTCTGACCGAGTTTGGTGGTGATTGTATTAATCGTCTAGGAGGAGTATATCAAATTCCAGAGCATGCGTTTTTCAAACAACCCATAATAGCTGACTTCCTGTTGAGCCGGCGTATAACTTAGAGCACGAAAGTTGTTTGGCCCGATGAGGTCTATATGTGTACTGAGTTTCATACAAATGCATGCAAGCGCGTTTGATATACGGACCAAGTTTTCGGACACCATTCAAGGGTGCGCTGTCGAGCCCCCCTGCCAGGCCCGGGTCTCATCCTTTGCGGCGTCCTAGTGGCCGCAGATTCCAATGTGTGTGAAAATTTTCAAAAGTTTTTGAGCACGTTAAGGCCCCCATAAAGCCCCGGATGATGGAAAAAAAAATAATTCTCCTTAGAAAAAGAAAAGGGCCCTGCGCCTGAGTGACTTGGGCCCTAATAATAATCCTTAGGAAAACAATAGGGCCCTGCGCCTTAGTGGCTTTGGCCCTAATAAAGAAATTTCCATGACCCTTAGAATTTTTACATTTATTCCAAGACTGGGAATCACAAATTTAAAATTGCCTGAAACTTAGGCTTTCCATTTAAATTTTTAAAAGAAAGATGGCCATAAGAATGCATATTTTCTTACTCCAGTGGTAGTTGGCCTAGATTGGATAAATTATATTTGGATGAGAAAGATTTTTGCAGTTTTCTGAGGTTGTACCTGTTTTATTTTTTTTGTTCATTAACATATATTCACTATTAACTATAACTTTTGCCTCAATAAACTCCTAATTTACTGCTTATTAATAGTTAGTAAGGTAGTGGTTAAAGCTGCAGTTCGTAAAATTTGCAATTGCAGCTATATGCGCAATTATTATCGTTACGTGTGATGTGCATCGGCATGGCTCCTCAGCGCGGATGAATCTAATGTTTGCTGTCAGTCACCACATCAGTGTGGATACTGTACTTCGGAAACACAGATTCTACGTCTTGGAAGTATGACCGAAATAAGAATTTTCACTGGAAAATGTCATCTGAACAAGTAAGTAACATGTCTACCACTTTTGTTCTGACCAACTGAGGAAAAAAGCATTAGGCCTACAAAAAATCACTCTGCCAATGGTGATTAAATCCAACCATAGTTTAGCTCGGATCATGCCAAACCATGCAAATTATTATTACTGTTATACTTCTCAAATTGTTAATGTTAACAACATCAGCATTGCGTGACTATGTGTATTTAGTGTGTATTTAGTGTGTAACGTTACCTGTAGATTTCAATTTCTGTAGCCACTTCACAGTCCAAAGTCTTTTGCTTTTGAATACGGGTGAATCTCCAGTTGTCACTGATGATTGTCATTTGGACCTTTCTGGATTACAATCCGCCATCAAAATGATAAATTTAATTATTTCAGCTGCTGTGAGAAAAGGCTATAAATGATCCACTACAAGCAGCATCCTCACATGATATAGCTACTAACTGGGACTCCTTCCTTTCTGTTTACAGATGTGACGTAATGACGCAAAGACGAATGGCTGCATGCTCAAATTTCTTGCAGAAACCCACCAGTACTGCTCTTATTATAAAACATTATTACAAGCTTACCAATGTGAATCGAGCTAAGGTAAGGAGATAGTTTTGAACACTGGCTGGATATGTACTTGCTCAAAAATTGATTTTGGATCATTTTACAAAAAAATAAAAAAGTTACGGACTGCAGCTTTAAGTTTAGGTGTGGGGTAAGATTAAGGGATGCCATTTGAAGTACATATTGAGCTTGACTTTTTAGGCAAGCGTTTTATGGAAGATAATTAGAAAAAATGTAGATCAAATTTTTGGTTTTCAGTATCTGCCAAAATTCCCATATTGGTGCACCTCTTAAAACAACCAGAACCAGTTCATCTGCCTACAGCTGGAAAGGATAATTTTGCCAATTTAGAGCTCAAATTATGTTCATTTTGGTACAAAACAATTAATATAAGTGCTTTAATAAAAACAAATGCTTTACACTTCTGCTTTTAAACCCTCTAGACTTATTATCCCCATAGTTCAATAACAACCGTCAGCAAGCCACAAATGCTGTCAATAGAGCTCGAGTTGTATTGAATCTGAAAAAATTAACAGAAATTAAAAAATATGAAATATTAAAAATATTTATTTTATATTTTACTTCATAACTTGTTAAATATTAAAAAATATTAAAAATACCACAAACAGAACCTTCAATTAAAAATGTTAAAAGGTGAAGCTAGTCAACAATTGTACATTTATAAACAGTGATTTGGGTGGATGATTCATTGGTGCTGCACACAAACATCTGTGTGTGAGTCTGTGTGCTCATTAAGTTTCCATCATTCACACTAACTGTGTCCAACACTACATTATTAAGAGTCGTCCATAATCAATTCCTTTCTCTGTGGTTGACATTTTAACATGGCCTACGTGCAGCATAGACTTCACACGTACCGACAAGTCCTCAGGGTCCAGGAGTATCAGAAAAAACCTCTAGAGGCACATAACATTATGGCTGGTCGAAAGACATGCATTTATAAGAGAGAGAGAGGTTCTCTGGTTATTTAAATTAGGATTAGTAGCACTGTAACCTTGGTGACAGCACGGGCCATAAGCATACAGATGTCTGTGTATGGTCATTTGTGATTCTTTCCTATGGGATGTTTCATGTTGCATTGTACTTGATGCATTTCTGTTCTGCAGAAACATCCGGTAAACACATGGACATAACCATAAGTGCATAAAGATGCATGTGATATGTCGACATGTTGACAACATAAAACGATACACATGCACACTTTTAAGCTCTCGATGCTTAATGAAGCATTAAGCATCTAACCAACCTGCAGATAAGGGGGACTAGGAAGTAACTCATCAAGGGGATATGTTAATTAGCCTGCCGTTTGACACATTCCACTGACATCAGGACAAATGAGTAACTCTATCTATCTATCTATAAAATAGGAAATATATTTTGCATTGAAAAGCATAAAGGCTATTTTTAGAACCTATTTGAAGCACATTTCTCTGTCATGTAACAGAACACCGATGGTGAGCCTTGCACACAACACACGTAAGGTGAAAAAGAGGAAAACCAGTGAGTAAGAAGTAAATGAAACTGAACAGTCTTTGAAATAGAAGGAAGCTGATGTGGAAAACAACAAGAAGATCGACGATAAGGAACAAGTTGGGAAACGAGGAGGAAAAATTAGGAGTCAATGAGGAGTACAACGAGGACAAATGAAGTTAACAACAGGTTAGCAACAGCCTCAGACGTCATGCCCATGGATCGTTGGCTGAACATCTGATGCAGAAGGCACAAAAATGGGAAACACTCTGGGAGTTTCGAAGTCGTCATCTGGTTAAATTCTACAGGAACGCGTTATTTAATGGTCCGCCTGGATACAAAGCCATTGTGACACCAGACCCCCTCATGGAAGAAGAGAGTCGTTGTGTTTACAACTGCGACAATAACGCTCATCAGGATGTGAAATATGTGAAGTTCGTTGTGGTCCTGGTTAGTATCTGGATGTCTCTGACCTTCTTGCATCAGTCTGGTTCTTGTGGCACCAGACTGCCTGTAGAAGCTGAACATGAGCCGAGTCCCTGATCCTCTTGCTGGTACTTTCAAGGGCTCTTCTGATGTGGATGGAGGCACTTTCTTCAGCTCATACTCATTGGTCCCGTTCACTGCCATTATAAAGCTCGGATGCATCAGGATATTTATTAATATATCTCCGATTGTGCTCATCAGAAAGAAGAAAGTCATATACACCTAGGATGACTTGAAGGTGAGTAAAGCTTGGGGTAATTTTCATTTGAAAGTGAACTAATCCTATAAGAGTTCTATGCATACTCGGCCCAGGTGTCGGAATCTGACAACAGGAGATCTGTGATGAAATCTACACCCAGGTGTAACCAGGGGTGTCAAGGAATGGGCAGAGGAAGGAGCTTGCCTTTTGGAAGATGATGGGGAGATTTGCAAGTTGGAGGGGATGTTAGTGCGCCCCTTGGGACATCCCAGCAGAGCAGGTTCTACTTGATGGCCAATAGCTCCTAGTTCCTGGTATCGAAGTTCTGCTCCGCCGGAAGGGGCATAGATGATACTTCCCACTGCCGCTGTGATAGGATAGCTCCAATGCCTAAAGTAGTGCATCGATTTCAACAACGAATGCTTTGGTCGGATCGGGATGTAACAGGATGGGTGCACTGGTGAAAGTGTCCATTAGACGTTGGATGGTTACTGTAGCTTGATGGTTCCAGGACAGAGACTTGGGCTTGGTTCTTAGAAGGGAAGTCAAAGGGGCAGCAATCTGACTGTAGTTTCTAATGAATTGACTGCAGAAATTAGTTAAATCTAGGAATCTCTGGCGTTCTTTGTTTGGGGAGGTATGGCCCAGGATTGTACCGCTTCAATCTTCCCCTGGTCCATTTCAACACCTTGACGACTGATGACATATGACTGGTGGGGATGATGGCTTGGAATGGTGGAAGCACAAATTTTCACAGATTAAGGATCAGAGGAGATGGCTGTCAAGCAGCTCCGGCAAAGGAAGATCTGTGGAAGCAGTCTTTCCACAGGCAAGAATTTCTCCAGAGTCCCCAAGGACTGAGGTGAGTGTTACTTGCATGAACTCCACATCTGATTCTGGAGGGCGTGGTGAATGGCTGGTGGTTGGGGATTGCAGGGCTAGATGTTTGTTGACTCAGTCTAACCACATACCTGCAAACTCCAAAGTGGTGAAAAAGGTGACATGTTTACAAAGTAAATAGTAGTAGGGGGGTCTGGGGGCATCGTCCCCCATGAGAAAATTTTTAAAAATATAAACTAAGCATTCTGGTACACTCCCACAAGAAAATAAATGGAAAAAAATTCAGTATTGAAGCACATGTTAATTACATGAATATGCAACGGCCTATAGTCACAGGGGATATATATCAAAATGCTCCTCTCTAAGTTCATTTTTGTAGCTGACTAACAAGTTTTTTGACATTGAATGGCTTTTCTGAAGTAATGTTACGGTAAATGTGACATTTTTACAAGCTATTTTATTGGCGCTTTTCCGCGGTTGAAACAATCGATTAACGTTACATATGACATGATACGTATTTCAGTAAGTTGTACTGGATCTTACAACATACCATCAGTATTCATTCATCCTACATCCATTCATGTTTATTTCATGTTGTAAAGTGGAAGAGATGATCGGTTCACGTGGGCTCTGCCTCTGTTTGAACTGAAGCACTACAGCGATGTGTCAGTCACACCACAGAGTGCCAAAACAGATCACAACAGCTCGAGAGACGTTTATGGTCTCACTCCAGTCTATGGGAAAGTTTGCCTGCAAACTCACCCTGACACCCCCCACCCCTGAAAAAAAAAACTCTTCGGATCTACACGATTCATATGAATGACATATTTTGATTCAAAACGGTGAATTTCGCCAAAAAGCGACTAGTTTGCAGGTATGTAACCAGTAGCTGGATGAAACGCTCAAGGCCCATGGCATCTGTATACGTTCCAGTCCCTGCCAGTAGGCAGTGAGGAGGGCAGCTTATTCCACTCGCTGGCCGCCACTAGGGTTCGGAACTGAAGTGCATAGTCACTTCAGTTGACGGAGGTGATTAAGTCGCTCTTTCACTACAGTAGGAAGTTGCTGCAATCCTCTGTCATGTTGGAATATGGAATGGGATTGACCATAGGTCTGCCGTAGAATGTTTATGGAAGAGGTGGAATGGAGGCTCCTCAATGGTAGGTGTTGTGGTGGAAGATTCTACTAAGTACATGTTGCTGGTCTGATCTTCTGTCACATAACTAGAAAGCTGAGGATGAACTCAATAGCAGGTCTTTATAAGCAGATGGTGAGCACTACACACAACACAGGGGAGGAGAAATAAAAGGATACCAATGTGAGTAAGAGGTAAAAGAAACTGGACAGTCTTTGTACTTGCAGGAGGGTGATGTAAACAACAACAAGGAGATCGACAAGGAGTACAATGAAGAGATACAAGGTACAAACCTACCTTTTGTAGGTTAACAACAGGTAGGTTTGAGTCTGCATAGTCATTGTGTGTGGTAACACAACGAGATCAGACAAAGATTGGGTGAAAGTGCAGGGTATTTTTGCATTCCTGATGATTCAGTAATGAGGTGCAGGTGCAGATAATTATAACTCGGGTGAGTGTAAGCATCATGTATGGGTGGAAGGAGAATGTCATTACATTGAAAATAAATTATAATTTAATATATAATATAATAAATATAATACATACTACATAAATATTATATATAACATTATATAAACAGTAACATATTATATATAACAAATATATAATACATACAACATAAATAATATAAAATACATCTAATAATAACATTTACAATATATAGTATAATCATTTATTATATAGTATAACATATTTTTTAAATTATAATATATACAATATAATGTAATAATTAAATATAATATAGTAAATAATATTTTTTAAATTACAGTAATGAATATGTTAATAATTATTGTAAAATATGATTTTCATGAAAATAATATTGCAAAAAATGTATATCGTCTGTCTTTTCATTTGAGAGTTGGGGTCATACACTGGTCATACAGACTCCAAACAAAACAGATGAGAACAATAAAGTAGCTAGTTTCCTGATACCTCATTAGAACTGTGCAGGAGATGGGGGTTGTACGTGTTTGTATGTGTGTGACAATCGATACTCATAGCGTTGTACTGATAATGCCTCTTTTTAATAAGACTCACACCCATGCAAATGGGAGCAGAACTAAATGAACGTTTTCTCAACCTTCACATATGTTTAGTGAGGGTCTTGCAGTTGCTCTCTTCATTATTCATTACATTAACACAATCCTCCTAGCTGCTAACAGCCAACACTGTGATTTGACCGAGGTCAATACATTATTATTAACATTCATTTGCAGGAAATAGGTGGTGGAGGGAGGCTATTAGTAATCGAAAGGTGGTGGGGGTGGGGGGGTTTAAACAAGCTTTGAGGAAGGGCATGATGAAGCAGTGTGTGTGTGTTTGTGTGTGATCGCAGGTGACAATGCTTTCCATCTTAGCGTGTTAGTGGGTAATTAGTTGCTCTCTCGCTGTCTTATGACATAGTGGACCAGTAGCTCTCCTTGACCTTTTCCTCAGCCCATATTAAGCTCAATTTGGAGCATGTGTTCTTGAGCTAACCTTTTCCCGGGTCTGCAATATGAGGAGAGGCCTGTGGCCATTGCTGTTCCCATCAACGCAATCTCCTACACTCTTCTCTGCACTGGACAATATGAAATAGATAAAAAAGATGGTTGTTTAGTGCCCAATGAATGAGAAAATGCATGCTCTCAGGTAGGAACCAAAAATAAAGAATAATTAATATATATTTGTCTTAAAATAATGCCCATTTTTGTAGGACTTCCCTCTAAATTCACACACACACACACACACACACCTGTCGATTTAATGCACATGCCCCACCCTACACCTAAGTAGGTCATCTGACATTTCATACAGTTGATTGGTGACGAACATGATGCAGGGTAACAACTCACTGTGTGATGTAGCCTATAGAATGCAGTTATATGCTGTTAAATTCAAGAAATTGGGGCAAAAATGGCCCTGTATGAGTTTTTGTCTCATATTTACAATGAACAAAATTATAAACGCAACACTTTTGTTTTTGCCCCCATTTTTCATGAACTCAAAGATCTATGCAGCCTAACAATTTACATGATTTGATTTATAGAAGTAGATAATGGTAGATAATATGTGTATGCAAGTTTAAACAGATGTGTTTTTAGTCTAGACTTAAACTGACAGAGTGTGTCTGCTTCCCGAACAGTGATAGGAAGACTATTCCAAAGTTTAGGTGCTAAATAGGAAAAGGATCTACCGCCTGCAGTTGATTTTGATATTCTAGGTATTATCAACTGTCCAGAATTCTGAGATTGCAATAGACGTGAAGGACTATAATGCATTAAATGCCTGCTCAGGTACTGGGGAGCTAAACCATTTAGTGCTTTGTAGGTAAGTAGCAAGATTTTAAAATCTATACGACGTTTAATAGGGAGCCAATGCAGTGTTGCAAATTGATTGTTGCAGCAGCTGGCTGGTCTCAGAATATCTTGGAGGTGAAGATGCTGGATGTGGAGGTCCTGGGCTGGTGTGGTTACATGTGGTCTGCGGTTGTGAGGCCGGTTGGATGTACTGCCAAATTCCCTGAAACGCCTTTGGAGACGGCTTACGGTAGGAGAAATGAACATTCAATTCACGGGAAACAGCTGTGGTGGACATTCCTGCAGTCAGCATGCCAATTGCACGCTCCCTCAAAACATGCAACTTCTGTGGCATTGTGCTGTGTGATAAAACTGCACATTTTAGAGTGGCCTTTTATTGTGGCCAGCCTAAGGCACACCTGTGCAATAATTATGCTGTCTAATCAGCATCTTGATATGCCACACCTGTGAGGTGGATGGATTATCTCGGCAAAGGAGAAGTGCTCACTAACACAGATTAAGATAGATTTGTGAACAAAATTTGAGAGAAATAGGCCTTTTGTGTACATAGAAAAAGTCTTAGATCTTTGAGTTCAGCTCATGAAAAATGGGGGCAAAAACAAAAGTGTTGCGTTTATAATTTTGTTCAGTGTATATCATATGCAATATCACACAAGTAATGAGTGCAATATCACACAAGTGCTGTTTTTGTTCTGAATAGCATAAGTGCAAATGTGATACTAATTTTATACAACAGTTCAATAAATAAGAAGTTAATATTGTGTTATATTTTAGACACAATATTTTCTGTTTTTGTCAACGAAAATATTACCTATAAAGTCATAGCAGCAGTGTTCCGTTTCTGAATGAATTCGCGTTTTGATCGAATCGGGTGAGCAAACCGAGGTGCTTTGTTAAATGGGACAGACTAGCCTATGAACAATGTTGCCGGGGCCGCGGTTTTCCCACACAATTGGGCTATTTTGAAAATGCCGTTGTGGGAACAATTACAGAGGGTTGTTTTTTGGGCTACTTTATAATGTACTGCGGCCGCCAAATGTATTTCTGTAGACAAAGAAAAATTAAAATACATGCTTTTACTAATGTGTGTTGATCCTTGGAATAAATACCTGGCAACCTAAAGACAGCTGAAAATGTGAGTGAAGGTAAGAGGGTATGAGGGACACATTTGATGTCACTTCACAACCACTTTTTTATGGCCAAAAGTATTGGCAGTGACATACATTTTGTGTTTCGCAATGTTTGCTGCTACAGTTGCCGATTCGCATTGCTTCTAGATTATTGTGCAGAATGATCAGATACATTTTAAATAATTGCAAAAAGCTTCACTCAAAAATAAACTTTATCACAAAAACCTAAATGTCACTATTTTTTTTTTTTTGCCACAAATGTCCAGCAAACATAATTTCATTAATCATATCATCAGCACATGGGAAAGTGTGAATGAGTACTAGTCAGGTGAAATCACTCTATCATTCTGATTGAATTATAAGAGCAGATGAATTGCTATAAAATGAGGGAAGAAGTGCTTCCAATCATTGTGTTCTTCTGTTAGCAATGGTAACCTTCAACAAAAGACGTGCAGCTATCATCTCTTTGCATCAAAATGGCCTCATGTGCAAGGAAACTTCTGCAAAGAATATTGCTCCTGAAAGAACCATTTACCGGATCATCAAGAACCACAAGGAGAGAGATTCAACTGCAGTGAAGAAGGCTTCAGGACATCACAAAGTGTCCAGAAAGCATCAGGACTATCTCCTACTGAGGAGACAGTTACTGATGAAGCGCCCATCCAGTTGTTTGGGACATCTGGAAAATTGATTGTCCGGGAAAAAAAAGGGGAACGCTACCATGAGTCCTGTGTCGTGCCAAAAGTGAAGCCTCCTGAGAACATCCATGTGTGGGGACTGTCACAATTCTGCCCAAAAACACTGCCATGAACAAAGAATGGTATCAAAATGTTCTGCAAGAACAACTTCTCCCAATGATCCAGGAGCAATTTTGGTGAAGATCTACGCATTTTTCAGCATGATGGAGTATGGGGCACAATGTTACAAGGCAAGAATGAATATGAAGTGGCTCAGAAATCATTACACTGAAATTTTGGATCCGTCCCCGGATCCTAATCCCATAGAGAACCTGTGGTCAACCTTTAAAAGGCGAGTATAATAATTGGTCATGGCTGTATAATAATTAATTTAAATACAATATAAATATATAATCAATAATAATAGAAATTTCATGATGATATCACAATGTCAATCTTTTGAGACCATTAAATTTTTTTTTCCTTTTATATAATACAAAATTAATATGTTTGTTTAGTAATGATGCCTTAATAATGCAGTAATGATGCGATCAAAAGTTACCATAAAGAAATTTATAACATTATGAAGGCTTTCTTTTGAACACTCTATTCTTCAAATCAGCACATTAAAATGATTTCTGAAGGATCAACATTGAAGACTGGAGTAATGGCTGCTGAAAATACAGCTTTGCCATTATAGGAATAAAATACATTTTAAATTTATTAAAATAGAAAAATAGGAGTACAAAGGAGTTTAATAATATCACAAAATATTACTGTTTTTGATCAAATAAATGCAGCCTTGATGAACATAGGAGATTCTTTCAAAATTAAAAATGTTACCGAACATGTTACCTTAGTTTACCAGTCATAAAACCACACAACATTTTACAGTCATGTTAAATAAAAATGTTACCGAACATGTTACCCTAGTTTACCAGTCATAAAACCACACAACATTTTACAGTCATGTTAAATATAACTGCTAGCAAACCCAATGTCTAGAGCTGGCACAAACAAATAATCTCCATGTCAACATTTAAGCAACCACATCAACCACACAGAAAAAATGTACATCTTATAACAGCCAAATACTTTTTATTTTTCCCCAATGCTGATATCCACAACTATTAGCTTAAGCCTCTTATTGCATTCTGGCAACAGCGCTGATTATTTTACCCTGCAGACTGATGTGCGCTTAAGGCCAGAGAGCTTGCAGAATTTCTATACAAAAGTTTCTATTATAGTTTCTCTATGTTTCAATTATAGTTTCTCCATCTTTAACAAAGTTATTTTTATCTTCTGCACATACTATTTTGTCTTTGCTTATGCTATTTACAAGCCAGTGCAGGTCACCTGATAGCAGTCAGCCAGTATCTGATGCTTAAAACATCAATACTAAGTGAACAGGTCTCTGTTTTCTAGTATTAAACAAAAGATGATGAAAGCGGGAGGAGGTAAGAAAGCATGAGTACCCCTTCCATCACTTTGTTTACCCGCTGAGGCTAATATGGAAGGTAAGCGTATTAGCGTTAATCTTCCTCTCATACATGACAATGGTGGAGGCCTGGGTCTGGTCCCCTAAGGAGACCTCATACAGGCTATTAGAGCAGTGAGAAAACCAGTAGAAATATTATCTGCTTAAACACAATTGTACGCGGACAATTACACATTATTTGCTACTGGGAAAACAAATACTGACTGGACTACAGTCCAAGTGGCACAATGCCAATTTGATAAGTTATTCAGTGCTAGGTAGTGGGGTGTAATGGTACACAGAAGTCACGGTTCGGTACGTGCCTCGGTTTTGGGGTCACGGTTCGATACAAGTTCAGTACAATAGGAAAAAGCAACAAATTCCCAATGCTAGGTTTCTTTTCATTTATTTTGAACAGACAGTAGTGCAAATGACAGTTTGTTCCAATTAGTGGCATTTAGTCCCCCCTGAGGTAGTTGGTAAAATGCAGCCTCCTTTAGTCTATTAAGCACTAAGCAGCAAAACAAAATGTACTCTAGCATAGTTCTTTTTTTAGGGCTGATAAAAAACAAAAGGTATTTGGTCACAATCAGCTACTGAAAAGCATCTCTTGTGTTACTTACGTTACTGTAATTAATTTTTGTTTTTTTGGGGGTGTACTTGTACTTTTAGGAGTATATTTTAAGTCTGTAATTTTACTTGTACTTAAGTACAAATTAAGCTAAGTAATCTCCTTCGCTACTTGTAAAATCACAAATTATGGACAAAATGGACAAAACGATTGGATGGACAAAAACTTATGAGATATTAAAACATCTTTACGGAATTATACAGTATATGGCAGTTTTTCCTTGTGGTATCGAAAATGGTACTGAATATCAATATTTTTTTAAGGTATCGTATCAAAGTTAGAAATTCCAGTATTGTGACAACACTAATTCATATATTCATCAATAAGGTAAAAAAAGTGTTTTGTTGAAAGTAGCTATTTTCTACGTGGATCTCTGATTTGATTCAGTAGCTATTGATAATTAATTGAATATCACCAGCTAAAAATAGTACTCTGAGTAGTTTTTGAGAAGAGTACTTTGCACTTTTACTTCAGTACTTTTACTTGTAATTGAGTATTATTTCAGCAATGTAAAAGTACTTGTACTTAACACTCAAAGGTCGGGAAACAACTTGATTTTTTTCATATAGCAGCAAAATCAACTTAAAATACTCCGTCATTTTTGGTGATACAGACAAAAGTAATACATCAATTGAAACTACAGAATGTCTTCTTTTATTTGTGTACACTCACAGTAAAAACAAAATTTTGTACTTTTTGCAAAATAAAGAAAACTAACATGATCGCGAGCTGCAGTCTCTCTCTGAATGAAGTCCATTCTGATAGTCCTCAGAAAATTAACTGTAATATAGTGAATACTAATCACACAAACATGAGACATATGTCTAAAGAAATGTTGAAATGTCAGGTTTTAAAGTCTAATCGAAAACAAATATTCTCTGTTTATGTAATCTGTTTGAAAAGAGAGAGATTTCAGTTGTTCGCAAGTCAGCTCATTATCCGCTAATGCAGCCATGCCCACAGAGCGTGCGCTCTATTCAAACACAAATTCTGAGGCGATACATGCAACAGAGAGTGAACGCCCGCATCAGTTCGGAAAAATGCATCAAGCTTAGTCAGATTCATGTACATAGTTTTGAGAAGCAGTGATGAATAATTCTGGAAGTATCTGCCTCAGAGGAAGAGCATGAGACTTCTTTCAAAAACATTATAAATAGTAATGCGTCCAATCTTTTGACCAGTACTGTAATTTAAGATATAGACCTATACAAAATTTTCTTCACATGATGTGCAATAATACATGCATGCATGCGATCACAAAAATCATGTTTTCTGTTAAGAGTGGACATTATATTAATGTTAATACAATAGCTGATATGATCCTGTTATCAGCATGTTCACAGAGGGTTTTTTCTTTTATCTCACAGATTTGAGAATTATAGTGACCAGATATTGGCACACATTGGACTGCATGCATATGATACTGAGATCACTGACTGGATGCAGGAAAGTGTTTTTTTTTTCTCTTTCTTTTTTTTCTCCAGTGCAGAAACACCAAATGCCAGGTAAGTGATGTTCACATATATCTGTGAACAGGATTTATTTCCAGGTACAACTGTGTACTCAAAATGTGTCTTTGACTCTCATTTATATAGTTAACTATATTTCAAATAAACTACAAACAAAAAATTCTATATTTCTTTTGTCATTGCATTCTTTCTTAGTTCACTCAGTCACATTCCTGCCTGAATGGCTCATTATGCGGCTCATTAGGGGCAGGGTCTTTATCTCCTCAGGTGTGAATCACAGCGTTATTCATGAAGATTCACGCCTCTTTGCATATAGCCTGTCTAAACAAAAAGTGTCTTAGAAATGTAAAATCAATACATTGTTTTATGCGTCCAAGTAGGCAGAATGATTTTACATCATTGTGAAGCAAAAACTCTAGGCTAAAATATACAGTTCCCAAAAGTCTTGTGAAAAATGTTTAGTATGTGTTTTGAGGCCTTATTTCAGTGACTTTTTTTTTTTTTTTCAAAAAACATGCATATATGTAATCCTCTCAAAAATACAAACATGTACATACTTGTTGCTCACATATTATTGTAGCCTAGTTTCTGCTAAATACAGTGTAATGAGACTTTTGTCATTAATATGTTTATAAGCAACAGAAAAAAGGACAAATGTCAGGGCATATCAAAACTACTCCAGACCCCAAATCAGCCTCAGACCCTTAATCAGCCTCAGACCCCAGAGAGTTAAGTACAAATTTTCAGTACTCTTTCCACTGCTGTGAAAGACTAATCTCGTACTACCCTGCTGAAAAATCCAGAATCTCTGGTCACCAGCATTAGGTATGTTTTGTAAGCTCAGTTTATTCAGGGATTGTTTTTAGAAAAATATTTAAATAAAAATACAAAGAAAGGGTTAATATATTATTTGTGAAAATACTGACACCACAAGATGCTTTATATAATAACATTCCCATTTGTGAGGACAATTTGTGAACCAACATTTTCCAATGAAGTGTTCCCACAGTGTTTGTTGTAATTATTCTTGGCAATGCAGACTTACTGGTTGCACGCAGGAGGTGCTTCTGGGGATTTCACAATTAGAAGAGCCACAAAACTGTTTACTCTTTTAAAAATTAGTTCTTTGATAAATATACTTGGTTCTTTAACTTTATAATAGCTTTATAACTTCTTTTCTTATTATATTTTTAATCTAAAATTTGTTAGGGTATTAAAATGTTTATATACACTACCATTAATGTTTTTGTAAGAAGTCTGTTTTGCTCACCAAGGCAAATTGTTTGATCAAAAATACAGTAAAAACAGTAATATTGTGATTTTTTTTTTTTTTTACAATTTGAAATATATATTTTCTATTTTAATGTCATTTTAAATCCAATTTATTCCTGTGATGGCAAAGGTGAATTTTTAGCAGCCATTACACCGGTCTTCAAGGTCACATGATCCTTCAGAAATCATTCTAATATGCTGATTTGGTGCTCATGAAACATTTCTCATTGTTATCAATGTTGCAAACTTTTTTTTTTTTTTTTTTTTTGGAAACCATGATACATTTTTGTCAGGATTTGATGAACAGAAGTTCATCAAATCAAACAGAGTTTATTTGGAACAGATTTTTTTAATGTAAAAGGCTATCACTTTTGATCAATTTAATGATGAATTAATTTCCTTGCTGAATAAAAGTATACATTTTCTTTAAAAAATCTTACTGATAACAATTTTAAGTATATATTGTATATAGGTTGCAATATAAAGTATATAAAAAATATGGTGACATAAACTTCATATTGGCAGAAAGAACCATTTGACTCTATACTCCTGAAATTTAAACTTCAAGAAAATCATTTAAAGTGCATGAAACGCTCCTGTTTTATCACTGGCCATTCACACCTCAGATCTGAAAAAGAATCAAGACATGGGCATGTAAAGCTGTGGAAAAGTTGGAGTGTAGTGGGTGGGAAGAGAGAAGACAACAACCAATAAATCAGACCTACAACACATTATACAGACAAATGAATATTAAAAAATGAGTGAAGAAAAAACAAACAAACAACAGAGTTGAGGGTACCTTGATGTATTTTTAAATATATAACACTAAACAAAGCTCACCGGTAGAATAAGCACAACACCCAAACCGGACACCTAATAGGCCGTAGAGATAGCACCTGTCACCCAATAAGACCTCATCCTCAGCAGACTGGTCCTGGGCCAAACATGAGCCAATGCGTCCACTCCCAGAGGCAACGGAGGAGATAAGAGAGAACCAGAGAAGACAATGGCTATGTTTACATGCACCCAAATAATCCATTTGTAATCGTATTGACGACTCAATCGGAATGAAAAACGTTCATGTAAACACCTTAATCGATCCGATTGAGCTCGATCCGAATGAAATGTGGGGCACATGTGCAGTGCAATGTTGACACGCATTACGCAGTGCGCAAGTTCACGTTCACGTCTTTAGTTGTAAAGATTTAAGGGTCATTCACATATCATGTCTAAAAATGCATGGAAAGCACGGCCGCGCCACTTTCTCCTCCTTTCTACAAGAGCTTGCACTCCCGTGGCATCTGTCATTGCTATGCATCCACGAACTGTACTCTCCACGATGACGAGGAAGTATCAGCAAAGAATTATTTGATTTCTAGCCCTTGCATTAGCTTTACTACTACATATATTTATGGATATGAGAAATAAAAACCCGCCCTGTACAGCTATGATCAGCTGTTTGGCTGAGCTTTTGGTGTTGTTACGGAAAGGCCGAAGCTGATCGGTTGGTTCTTGTCACATGACCTGTGGTGCCCTTTGCGGCATTCTAAAAAGTTTAGATGTTCGGTGCGTTCCAAACGGGATATTTCGCCCTTCGGAGTGAAAACAATCATGGCCGCCATATTGAAGGGTCGTTCCAAACCAAAGTGCTCAAAACTGGCCACTTCAAAGGGCCCTTCAGAATGAAGGTTTTTGAAGGGTACAACTGATGGACACTCCGGGCCCCCATGATCCTTTGCACAGGGAAGTTGTTTGACGTCACAGAATAGGTACAGGAGGCTCAGAGTTCGATTTTACCTATAAATGTATGTATAGTATTTTTCTTTACTACTGTAATATTTATAGTTAGATTTGGTACATTATTCTGGTCAAAATGGTACTTGAACAAAAATACTTTACAGCTACCTTTATCAGTCCATTCAAATGTTTCAAATACATAGACACAATATACACTGGCAGTAGCTTATAATGTTACTACAGTAAAATAATGCTTATTAATACAAAGAGTACACTAGGGGGAAAAAGACGGAGGCGCCTCCTTGATTGTCTCGTTAAGATGACGCATAAGTGCGTTTCAAAAAAGAGTTTTTTTGACCCCTACACCCTTCATCTCTTCGAAGCTCTCACTCCGGAGGGTAAACCCTTTGAAGGGATTAGGGCATAGGGATGAGCCCTTCCGAATGGAAAGCAGGGGTTTTCATCTCGCCGTGAAAAAACAAGAGAGAGAAAGCCTGTTTCCACCTAGTATTAAGATGCGTTTTTGGTGATCCGATCACAAGTGGTTAGCCAAGACTCATTACCGTTAGACCTGGTTATCACACGTTTCAAATGAGTCTTCTGTGAACACTTGCTTTCAGATTTTGTGGAGACACTCTTTTTCATCACACTCAACTACATCACTTTCACTTTCGGTGAACGAATGCTATTGAATGAACAAACCCGTGTTAGGCGGCTTATGCGAATGAATATAACAGTGGCCTATAACATAATTTATATATATATATATATATATATATATACAGGTGCTGGTCATATAATTAGAATATCATCAAAAAGTTGATTTATTTCACTAATTCCGTTCAAAAAGTGAAACTTGTATATTATATTTATTCATTACACACAGACTGATATATTTCAAATGTTTATTTCTTTTAATTTTGATGATTATAACTGACAACTAAGGAAAATCCCAAATTCAGTATCTCAGAAAATTAGAATATTGTGAAAAGGTTCAATATTGAAGACACCTGGTGCCACACTCTAATCAGCTAATTAACTCAAAACACCTGCAAAGGCCTTTAAATGGTCTCTCAGTCTAGTTCTGTAGGCTACACAATCATGGGGAAGACTGCTGACTTGACAGTTGTCCAAAAGACGACCATTGACACCTTGCACAAAGAGGGCAAGACACAAAAGGTCATTGCAAAAGAGGCTGGCTGTTCACAGAGCTCTGTGTCCAAGGACATTAATAGAGAGGCGAAGGGAAGGAAAAGATGTGGTAGAAAAAAAGTGTACAAGCAATAGGGATAACCGCACCCTGGAGAGGATTGTGAAACAAAACCCATTCAAAAATTCACAAAGAGTGGACTGCAGCTGGAGTCAGTTCTTCAAGAACCACTACGCACAGACGTATGCAAGACATGGGTTTCAGCTGTCGCATTCCTTGTGTCAAGCCACTCTTGAACAACAGACAGCGTCAGAAGCGTCTCGCCTGGGCTAAAGACAAAAAGGACTGGACTGCTGCTGAGTGGTCCAAAGTTTTGTTCTCTGATGAAAGTAAATTTTGCATTTCCTTTGAAAATCAGGGTCCCAGAGTCTGGAGGAAGAGAGGAGAGGCACACAATCCACGTTGCTTGAAGTCCAGTGTAAAGTTTCCACAGTCAGTGATGGTTTGGGGTGCCATGTCATCTGCTGGTGTTGGTCCACTGTGTTTTCTGAGGTCTAAGGTCAATGCCAGGAAGTTTTAGAGCACTTCATGCTTCCTGCTGCTGACCAACTTTATGGAGATGCAGATTTCATTTTCCAACAGGACTTGGCACCTGCACACAGTGCCAAAGCTACCAGTACCTGGTTTAAGGACCATGGTATCCCTGTTCTTAATTGGCCAGCAAACTCGCCTGACCTTAACCCCATAGAAAATCTATGGGGTATTGTGAAGAGGAAGATGCGATATGCCAGACCCAACAATGCAGAAGAGCTGAAGGCCACTATCAGAGCAACCTGGGCTCTTATAACACCTGAGCAGTGCCACAGACTGATCGACTCCATGCCACGCCGCATTGCTGCAGTAATTCAGGCAAAAGGAGCCCCAACTAAGTATTGAGTGCTGTACATGCTCATACTTTTCATGTTCATACTTTTCAGTTGGCCAAGATTTCTAAAAATCCTTTCTTTGTATTGGTCTTAAGTAATATTCTAATTTTCTGAGATACTGAATTTGGGATTTTCCTTAGTTGTCAGTTATAATCATCAAAATTAAAAGAAATAAACATTTGAAATATATCAGTCTGTGTGTAATGAATGGATATAATGTACAAGTTTCACTTTTCGAATGGAATTAGTAAAATAAATCAACTTTTTGATGATATTCTAATTATATGACCAGCACCTGTATATGTAAATTTAAGGGTGTTGTGCCATCTCCCGGAAATGTGTTTTTGCAGGGTAGAATGTTTGCACACGCACACCCAATACAAGCACATGCGCTTGATTCGTATGTTCTATCACTAATAATCATCATAAATATTAGTGATAAAATAAATATCACTAATAGACTAATGGCTATTCGAGTGAGGTGATTCAATCTCTGGTTTTATGAACCATTTATTATATGTAATACTAAGATCTAATCACTAGATGGCTGTATATCCCTATATAAAAATATAAACATGGCTGTTTTAATCCAATCACTGTACATTACTTTCAGACATAATTTAATTGTATTAGGTTTTGGATTTGGATAGCCTATATTTAGACATTATTAGAGACTACTTTTTGTTGAGATTGTTTTTGTTTTTTGTTGATAAGTTAATTTGAAGTGTCAGTTTTTGCATTATTATTACAGTCAAATCTGGACACAGAGAAAGCATTTTGTTACTCATACTAGCTAATAGCTTGATCAGTCACACAAAAGTAATCAGAATATTGACACAGTGCGAGATCTGATCTGTGGTCTCTCCTCCTGTTTGAAAAACTCAGCAAATCGATCAGTAATTGACAAATTCAAATTCAAGTATTGAATTGAATATACTTTATTGTCCAATTGCTGGGAAATTCATCTTGGACAACCATGTCATAGCCAGTACAACATTAAACTCACATAAACAATACAAACATAATAAATTACTAATAACCACAAACCAAATAAAACAACAGTACCCTACCTGTTCTTTCATTTAAGCAATTCCCTATTAAATAGTTTCACTGCAGTTGGCACAAAAGAATTTTTGTAGCGATTTGATTTGCACATCAAAATCCTCAATCGTCTACCTGAGGGTAACATCTTAAAATCCTCATGTAAAATGTGTCTCATCAGCAACAATTTTCTTAGCTTGCCTTAGAATAGATGTCTCATACAGCTCCTTTATAGGTCGTTTCTCGTCACACCCTACAATTTTTAGAGCAGTGTGTACAAGTCGTACAAGTTTTGATTTTGATTGGACAGTCAGGTTTCCATACCATGCTGTTATTCCATATCTTACCAAACTCTCACAAACAGACTGATAAAACAAAAATAAAATCTTTTGATTTACCCCAAATATTTTTAACCATCGCAAAAATATAGCCTCTGCTGCAATCTAGAACACAGACTGTCAATGTGGGAGGACCAACATAATGAACTGTCAATATAAACGCCCAAGTATTTAAATGATGAAACCTGTTAAATAATATTTCCATGTATTATTACAGGGCTAAGTAGCTTTACTGGCATAATAAAAAGGCTTTACATTGCCAAAGCATTGACAGGGCACTGATACAATTGTGTTGAGCATTGCCAAATTTACAGGTAACAATGGGCATCGAATAAGGCAGTGATTGACAGCACTCTGATCCAGTGGCATTTTGGGCATTGTCAGATTACTACCTGTTCTTGACAAATGCCAGTTTAGAAAATGAGCGTTCCGCTTTTCGGTGCTGCAAATCCATTTATCCTTTGCTGAAACTTCCTTGTCATCATGGAGAGTGCTGCTCATGGTTGTTTACAATGGCAGACACCACGGGAGCGCATACCATGCGTTTTAAGATGTGACATGAAAACTGTCCCTAAAATCCGCCATGAGTGCTGTGTGTTCGTCAATTGCCTGTTACTTTAAAACCTCTGCCCAGTAACACTAATAATTACTAATATTGTAGAAATAGATAAATAAGAAAATATTTGTAAAAAATGCTGAACATAGGCCCCCTCATCACTTAGGTCCCTTGCTGCAGCCTAGGTTAGCTTATGTGTTAACCCGCCCCTGCCTTGGAAAAGGAACCGGGGCCTTGTCTAGGTGAGCAAGGAACGAAAGCCTCTGTGCGTAACCTTGATCCTGCGTCAGGAATGCCAATGCGGGGTAATCCTTTGGCTGATGATTCACCACTGAAACGGGCTCATACGAAGCAGGCCCAACGGAACTACCAGGGAGACTGCCACCATGAGGCCCAACAAACTGCTGCATAAGCCTACGTGAACCAGCCGCCACGTAGACAAAGCCTAAGTGACTGAACGGGAGACAAACATGCTTGCATCGTCAGAATGCAGGTCCACACCCAGAAAAGATGTCTGCTGCCTTGGCAACAGCACTGTTCTGAAGGTTTATCCTCAGCCTGTGGCCTTCCCGATGACCAACTGCTAACTCCCGTGATTGGACAATATGAGCCAATCGTCCAGATTTCAGCTTCAGCTTTAACATCTTGAAACTGCACACGTTGAGTGTCCAGAATCAGATGTAAACCGCCATTCTTTTTGGGCACTAGAAGATAATGACTGTAGAACCCTGACTCCATCTGGGAAAGAGGTACCTCCTCTATGACTCCATTCTCCAGAACAGAAAAATTTCCTGCTTCAGTACTGGGGCTTCCCCAGAGAGCACCGTCATGGGGAAATCTCCTGTGAAACAAGGTGGTCTTCGCCAAGACTGGATGGTGTAACCGTGCTGAATGGTTTGCAACACCCAGCAAGAAACATTCGGAAGACATTGCCACATCGCCAAACAACTCGCCAGAAGCATCATCCAGTCTTTGGCTGTGCCGTGTCATGCAAGGCCGGTTGCCAGAGACTAGCAAGCAAGATCTCCCTTGCTAGGCGGCACAGACACTAGACCACACTTCGACCAGAGGGAGTAGTCGGTGCCTGCAGAAGCAGGAAACACATGAGTCGACAACGTCTCACAGGCCAGCAAAGATCTGGTGCTTTCAAAATGAGCTCCATAACACCTGAATGGCGGAAAACCCCTTTTCTGGAACAGGACGAAGTTTGACTACCCGACCCCCGGAGGCCACAGTCAGAGAGACGAAGATGCTTCCACGGTTTGTCCAAACTCTCCAAGAGAGGGTTTGGCTTCCATCGACGAGCCAAGGAATCAGGAGCTTACTGCCAGGACCGTGAGAACGAGAAGCCTTGGCCGTCGGTTTTAAGGTCTACACTCTTGCACTGCCATGAAAGTCAGGGCCTCAGTCCTTTCGAGGGGGCACCACAGCTGATGGCTCACTCTTCTGTTTCAGACGAGGACATTGCAGAAAACTCAACTGTGATTGAGGAGTAGGCTGCTCAACCTCTTGCACCCTACGAGAAATAAGTTGACAGCATCTCTAAAAATGCCTTCTTGAGACAGGAAGGTCTTATCCTTCTTCCGCATGTCAGTCAGGTTTAGCAAGAGGTGATGCTTTATCGTCACTAATCCAGCCATGGAGCGCATATCACATGGGCAGTATGCTTGGTAGCTCATAGCACCAAGTCAGTAGCCCGCTTAAGTTCTTTAACTGCATCAACAGTCAAGCCCGAACCCTCATCCTGCTCCTTTAAGACATCTGCCTGGTAAGCCCGGAGTACTGCCTGGAGTATGTAGGGCTGCTTTCACCTGACCGGCAACCATGCAGCTTAGAGGGCTCCAATGGCTGAGACTTCCCGGAGGGACCTGAGGCTGGCGGGAGATGGGCCGAGAGACTCTTCGATGGCTGGCACTGCAACATATCCCTGCTTCCACATCTTGGCTGTGGTGGCGAAGTCAGCAGAGGTGGGGTTAGTAAGTCGCAGGGTGGATAAGAACTGTGGTTGGCCAGAAAACAGTCATCAAGCTTAGATTGGGACTGACTTTGGACTGACTCACTGTCCCTTTCCAGGCCTAATTTATCCACAGCACGAGTCACTTCGTCTAACAACTCATTGTAAGATGGAGAAAGTTTTGAAAAGCATTCTTCCGCTGAAAGCACTCAACACACATTGATACATATTAAATATTGTTACAGTCATATTTTCCATGTGTTGGAAGTCAAACTCCAGCTCTGACCGATCCAGTGGAAAATGCAAACAACACTTTTGTGTTGGTGTACTGAGGAAACACACTTATGACACATGTCTGAAGGACCACAATGCAAAGCTGAACAGGCAGAGTAGAACAAACTATGCTAAAACAGTCTTTTGTGACATTTGAATTCTCCACTGTAATGCGATCTCATCCATAATACAGCGCAGTGATTGGATTAAAAGCAGAGTTTAGCTCCAACCATTAATGAAATACATCTGAACCAGCTAATCAAGGCTAATCTTCAGGATTACTAGAAACTTCCAGGCAGATGTTTTGGAGCTGGTTGGAGCTAAACTCTGCAGGTCAGTGGCCCTCCAGGAACTGAGTTTGTCACCCCTGATTAAAAGAGTTCATTCTCATGAATAATGCGGTGAAAAGCTCTGAAAATGATGACGTAGACGTTAGGGGTGTAACGTTTCTCGGTAAAAAAAATGAACCGTATCGTTCTCCACCCACGGTTCGGCACGCACTTGCAACACAGTCATCTTAAATTTGATGACACATCTATAATATGGTTTGCTGAAACAGCAATGATCAAAAAACGTGGACAAAACAGTCACTCTTTGCAAACTTCGCTTCGGATGAGTGCACACACAGAAAGCCTCGTCATAGACAGCGTGCAAATATTGAGTTCTCTTTCAAGTCTTGTGCTTGAATGGACAAATTCACACAAAAATGATGTCAAAATGCCCGTTTTGGCGAGTATCCTAGCAAACATAGTAGGTTATGTCTTAAGTAAACGTAAACAGTCAAGAAAGACAAAGCATATGTATCAGAATTTTGCATCTGTGTCTTATGCCTTAAAATGACAGCAGCCTAATATTTCTGCTGTCTGTGTTTTTAATGATAGTCAAACATCAAAAGACAAGGAAATCACTCACTGCTCTTGACTGAATAGCTTGTAACGTTAATAATGATTAGTCTTTATTTAATTTATACAGTGAAGATTATATGCAATGCTATTTTACATTTGATTACTTTATTCAATTTCTGTACCTGAAAACTACTGTTAGATTCCTAAATAACCTGAAAAGCAGTTTCTTTTATTTGTATCTTTGCTCTATTGTATTTATTTGTGATGTTGCTTATAGTTTGATTATTTGTTCTTATTTTCTTTATTTTTATTTGACAGTAGTCCTTTTTTCCCTTAACATAGCACATACTGAACCGTACCAAAACCGTGACCCTAAAACCGTGATAAAAACCTAACCATGAGTAATTTGAACCTTTACTCCCCTAGCAGACATGTAGTCTCCAGCCAAAGCAGCCAATCAACACTCCGAATTAACTCATATATATCACTTTCTGTGATGCTTGTTCAACTTTGCTTTCTCAAACCGGAAGAATGAAATGGCTCCGAAAAAAATAAAATCACCTCTCCCTTAATAATAAACATAATGAGTGCTATCATTGTTTTCATTGATGTGCAACCTGTACATATCTGTTAACATATTTAAAATGTTTTAGGGATCATGACCCTTTAAGATCATACAACACAGAACCATCTGTAATTATTTCTCACTGAAATAAGTTTATAAAACTATATGATACAAAATGATTATCTGACATAATAAACCATTAAAAGTGTTTGCCCATTTAATCATGTTTTAACTAAATGTGAATGTTTTACTGATCACTCTATATACTGTATAATTGTTTCATTACCCCAATCAATTTAATGCATTAAATACTATAAATTCTTCTCAAACCTCCACATTTAATGTGAATTTTTTCTAATTATTTGTATTTAAACAGTCATGCCAATAAATCTTCACTGAAAGACGAGAGAGAGGGACAGAGTGAGAGAGAGGGTCAGGGCCTGTGCTCCTTACCGGATAGCCCTCTGTTTTCTTCTGGC
The DNA here is from genome assembly GCA_037950665.1 of Hypophthalmichthys nobilis. Classification (NCBI taxonomy): domain Eukaryota; kingdom Metazoa; phylum Chordata; class Actinopteri; order Cypriniformes; family Xenocyprididae; genus Hypophthalmichthys; species Hypophthalmichthys nobilis. The sequence goes on along the minus strand of CM075468.1, from coordinate 32,327,515 downwards.
ACCACTTCAGTAGAGCGTTCCTCTTAGATCCACCATACTCCCGCGCCAGAGCAGACAGAGGGTCTGTTCTTTCCACACTAGCATCAGGGGACACACACATACACACGTACGGTCACTAACACTGCATCTGTTCATGTTGGTTAGTCCTCATGGGATTTGTGACTAGAACTGAGATTTAATTTGTTACATGCACTTGTAACATTTAGTTATTTAGTAAATATAGTATATAAAATCAAGGCAAACACTGAAAATCTGCACAAAATATATACTGTACTTGGGAGAAATAATGTAACAACAGATTGAGCATGACTGACTTGACCAATTAAATGTTTACCCACTGCTAAAATCCTCACACACTTGTGAGAGTACATCAGTACATCAGGGTGTTGCTCTGCGAGAGACACAGCATGAAAGATAATCAGATTGCCTTGTTTTGTGTTTATTGGATGATTTGATGACTCTGTGGTCATTGCACTGGAAGTCAGAACACTGTATGGGTCATTGTTTTATCACCTTTCACATTGATGTCTGTAAGGGTTTGAAACAAATACAAGACTATTCTCTATTGCATAATATAATAACTAATCTGTTATCAAGGGATTACACTACTGTTTACTGTATAAATGTATACTGTTTACTGTATAAATGTGTATAAATATGAGCCGAGTAGTACTGTATGTCCGAATTCACAGTATTCATAAAACAGTAGGCGAAAAGCACCCGGATGACTTACTACTTCTAGCGAGCTTCTGAAGTACGCATATGATGGACACTACTATCCCATGAGGCCATGGGAGAGGATTTGTGAATGGCAGTGAAGCGATGTACAGTAACTGACACTGTTAGGTCACATGATAATGACAACATCGCAAATGTAGTATGTCTGGATTACATTCATACCACACAGATTTATACTATATAGAACATTTTTAGCGGTCACAAACTAATTACTTATTCAAAATAAGTACCTACCCAAAGAGTATGCAATGTTTCTCTAGTCTTCTGTCTAGATATGTTCAATGTAACCCTCTATTTGTGAGTTTCAAATCTGCTCTGTTCATGTCATTATTTTTTTCCATTTATTTTGTATTCGTTTATCTTTTTGTAAATAAAACTGCACTTGGGCTCTCACTCGGACTCCTCTTCAGTAGACTTAAAGGTGCAGTATGTAAGAATTCTGTCCACTAGAGGTCACTAGAAGCCTATTCAAAACAAAGGCGTAGCTTGATGACGCCAAGTTTGAGAGCGGAATCTTGGGACATGTGGTCTCCACCTCAACGGACGGTGCAAAAGAATAGGGATAGGACTCGGGAGGAAATGATGTTCATGGATGCGATTATTAACGTTACTGTAGTATGAAGCAGAGCAGGACCGAGTGTTGTGGGAGCTGAACGAGGCCGCTGGAGCGATTGAGCAACACACGCCTCACGAGCAGCGGAACTTTTATTATGACACAGTCGCCGGCGCCGCTTCCGCTATTCCGGTCATGAGTATGAGGTAATGCAGCTCTGTTTATCATATTAGATTTTAGTGTGTTGAAAATGATGTTATAACGTAACTCTGTGCGTTCGCTCGGTAGCTGCTGTGAGACACTTGTTTGAGACACACTGCAGTAAGCTAGATCGATTTTAGAATATCATATTAAATACTGGATGGCTTGTGTTGATAAATGACATGCAATTCATTTTAAAACGTATTGTATGATGGAGAAAATTCTATATTACTGTTACTAAAAATAAAGCTGCATCTGATTATGCTATGTTAGCTACTTGACAAAATAGTGTTTTTCTCTGAGGCATGGTAAAGCATGGTACTCGCAAAAAATCAAGAAGGCGTTGAGCTATATAACAACAATTAGTTTTCTGTCTATCAATATATCAAAACAGTTGTTCCCTTGTCTATTAAAACGTGTAATATATTAAAGCGTCTTTGGTGTTTCCATGGTTTCTACAAAATAAAACCGGAAACTGAGGCAGACCGAGGGTTAACGCGGGTACGACGCAATTGACAGGCAACTCCTCACACGTCCCGGAGCCTTGGTTAAGATTGCAATTTTCTCACGATTTACAAATAGTTGGAAACATTTGGGATATTGTAAGTACTCAAGTGAACAAAATATATAACACTGGCCTAGTGGTTTTTGGATATTTTACTGCAAAAATATTACATATTGCACCTTTAATGTAATGAAATCATAGAAAATCTTGAAAAAAAAAAAAGTCAATGAAATACAGTTTAGGCTTTTCTGGTCTGAGTGATCTTACTTCATTCACATATTTTTAGTAGTGAAATGTAAATGTGTCTTTTTCTTTCAAAATATAAATACAAAAAATAACATTTGTTGCTTTAGTGACCCTAGTTAGGAAAATGTTTACTGCATCTGTGGTTTTGTGTTTGTGAAGCTTACTTGAGTTTGCTGTTGGCTCTGTTGTAAGAAAATGAGGAGGTACGGGCGTTGAAGTGAGCTGGAGTTTTAATTACTGACTCAAGGGATGGACTTTTCCTCATAAGAGACGAGGGCTTCAGTTCATCACACGACTCTGAGAGTGAGGACATTTACATTGTTAAAAAAAAAATCTACTTCAAACAAATGCAGGATTCTATTAGTCAAATAATCCTGAAAAAAATGTATCAAAGGTTTCTACAAAAACATTAAGCAACACAACTATTTTCAACTGTGATAATGAAATGAAATGTTTCTTGAGCACCAAATCAGCAGATTAGAATGATTTCTGATGGATCATGTGACACTGAAGACTGATAATGGCTGCTAAAAATTCTGCTTGCCATCACAGGAACGAACTGCATTTTAAAATGTATTAAATTAAATTAAATTAAATTAAATTACACTTCTTTTAAATTCTAATAATACCAAACAATATTACTGTACTATTTTCAATCAAATAAATGCAGCTTTGGTGAGACTTTTTTTAAAAAAATATTTAAATATTAAACTTGTGAATGATATATTTTACAGTATCCTCTTAGTTTTACATCAAACAGTACATCAAATTAGTGTTTTTTACACTTGACTACTTCTTACACTTGCACTGTGAAAGCATAATTTCTTCTGTTTCTTTTTTTAATCGATGTCAGCTGTGCATTATGCAGGGTTTAAAACATAAATGTGAAGCACAAATATTCATTCTTCCATGCAAAAATGTGTTATTTTATCTGTAAAGTTGTTAAAATCATCCTTTAGCAACAGGACTACTGTTCTAAGTATTGTCAAGTTCCCTTTCAAGGGAACCATTTTGAACACCTTATGTGTCAACTTTCCAACAGTGTTATTAAAAAACTAATAAAGACATGACTAAGGTTCTTTATCAAAACCTTTTTTTCCCTATCAGTCTGTAACTAGCATGATTCTGTTCAAAGTGTGAAATCACCAAAGAGACTGGCAGCCTGTGTCGGAAGTTACAATGCTATGGGACTGAAAGCACGTGTGTAATCAGTCCAATGGCATGCCGGGATGTCATGTGACATCATGACCAGGACCAAACAATGTGAGCTTCTGTGCCTTCAGCAAGTGCTTTGAGTTCAAATTGTCTGTCTATTTGGTGTTGTTTGTCCTCTAGAAAGACATGTACACAGTATATTAAAAAAGAGTGAAATGGTAAACAGCACTTTAAATCATGTGTTACTCCCTGCCCTCGCTACATCACAGGTGAGGATATATGCGATTTATGCGTTGTTTGTTTGGTAGTGGAGCATGCATGGTCAGCTCTTGCGAGGGCTGAGCATTGACTCCCAGGCACGCAATCCTCATGGTTTGGGTCCCGTTTCTAAATAGATCGTGGGGACTGTAGATGGATCTAGTGGAGGGGTTGGAGACTGGTTCTGCCTTTTCTCTGCCCTCACCTGCTAGATCCAGCACCTTCTCTCAGAGGTTGGAAGCATGCTCAGCAGTTTCTTCTGCCCAAATTGAAGGTCCAGTGCTGCAGCTATCCAGCTCCAAGGAGGTGAATGTGCTCAGCATCAAGGCAAAGACGATTTGAGCACTCGCCACCTCACTCCCCTTTATGAGAAAAGTATGCTTTCTCCATTACAAAGGACCAATTTTCTGGGAGTGGTATAGGAGTCGATGACAATGCAGGCACATCTGTCACCTGCTCATATCGATTTGATCCTTTCAGCCGTAAACAAGGTAAAGCTAGACAGTTTCAAAGACTGTTAAAAATGGTTTCAAAGACTGTTAGGTCTGATGGCAGCTGTGTCCAACATGATACCTTTTCTCCTGCTATACATGAGACCTTTGCAATGGTGGCTGAAGAGACCAAGGGGTTTTCCCAAATGCGCAAGTGCCTTCGTACCTTGGTGATGTGAAAGAAGCCTTGGTTTTGTCGCAGGGTCCCGTGTTGGGAGTGCCTTGTCATCTCAAGATGCTTACAACAGACGCTTCCCTCACGGGCTGGGGAGTGATTCCCTAACAGGCTCCGTGTCCGGACAGACAACACATTGGTGGTCTGTGGTCACGCCTCTTCTGCAAATTGGCATACTAGACAGGGACTTGTCAGTATGGCGGAGTGGGTATTAAAGTTCCAAACGTGGTGTAACTTCCAATATAGCACAAGTTTTCTTTGAAAGAGAACGTCTTGAGTTACGGCTGTAACCATGGTTCCCCGAACGACTTCCCGCATGCTTGTGATCGACTTGCTTCGGCCAATCAGAAGCTGACATTGCTTGGTCCAGGTGTGCTTTATAGCTCCCTGGTCATGACGTCCCGCCAAGCCATTGGACTGATTACACTCGTGCTTCACGCAATCACGCAGAAGCATTCCCATAGCGCTGTAACTTCAGACATAGAGGCTCATTCCTTTTTCAGGGAGCCATGGTTACGGTTGTAACCTGAGACGTTTTGTGGCTTTTGAAACAATGCATTTTAATTACATTTTAGTGCAATACCTGGTCCAATATACCCCATTTTAGACTGACATTTTAGACATAGATTTCAGACACAGATATTGACTTTATAGATACTGACTTTGTAGACATTACAATTGCATTGCTTTGAACACAATTTCACAATTTTCACAAAATCACAATTTCTGTGACAAGCGACAAAGTCACAGATGCTATCAACAGTTTAACTCGTCCTTTAAATTAAAATATTTCTCTACAGTATGGGTGTTTAAGGATAACTGAAGTGTTGTTTAAATGACACTGCAAAATGTCACTATGTGAAGTACCATTGTGGGGGAAATCTCCAAAGGCGATTCTTCTCTCAAGGGTCTTTGACAGTTGATTGATTCCAGAGTGCCTCTAGAAATATAAAGCACATGTCAGTGATAGCATGCCCTGTGCTCTAGAATAAATGTGTGGTGTATTGTGAGATTTGTAGTACCTGAATTGGTGAGACAGCAGCAGCAGGGGCTGTACGGACTGGTATGCCACTTAGGGGGCTTCTGGGAGATGTATGTATCTGTACTGAGCTGCTGGGTCCATCTAGCAAAATACATCAGAACACTTTTAACTGGCCATATAAAATCATATTTCCAGCCACACAGACAATACAAATTAATCTGAAGAAGATATTTGACCTTTTTAGGGTATAGTTTACCTAAAAATGAAAATTCTATCATCATTTACTCACCCTTATGTCATTCCAAACCTGTACAACTCTTGGAACACAAAATAAGATATTTTGAAGAATGTTGGAAACCAAATGAGATAAAAGAAGTAATTTCATCAATGAAAAATGGAAAATCACCATGTGCCGATGGCTTGCCCGTGGAGTACTATAAGGAATTTGCAGAGGTTATAGCTCCAATACTTAATGAGGTATACCAAGAAATTGTCACATTTTGTCACTACCTTGTCACATTTTGGCTTTGGGCAAAACTTTATTTCATGAGTTCAAATATTATACAAAGAGCCCAAGGCCGCAGTGATAACAAATGGAGTAGTATCCCCCTTTTTTAACCTCTCAAGAGGGACACATCAGGGGTGTTCTTTAAGCCCACTTGTGTTTATTATTTTTTTTGGAAATACTGGCAATTATCATTCAAGCACACTCTGGGATTAGCGGAGAGATAGCAGGAGACAAAGAACATAAGTTATCACTATATGCAGATGACATTTTAACAGTTATAACTGACCCCCTGATCTCTCTACCACATCTATTGGATGTTATACAATCCTTCTCAAAATTGTCTGGTTATACAGTCATTTGGAATAAGTCTGAAGCTATCCCCCTTTCCAATTCATGTTTACTAGTTATGGTAGAAAAGTTTAAATTTAAATGGGTCCCTAAGGGAATGAAATATTTAGGAATAAAACTGTCCTGGAACATGGAGGAAATAATAACACTCAGTTTACACCCATTATTACAGAAGTTCAAAACTAACCTGGAGAAGTGGGGAAAAATCAGACTTACTCTATGGGGAAAAATTAGTATTATTAAAATGGTTATAGCCCCCCAGCTTAATTATATATTAATGATGCTTCCGATTAAAATACCATCTTCATTTTTCAAGCAATTCGATAACTTAATGAAACATTTTCTTTGGGATGGGAAAAGAGCAAGGATCAATCTAAATAAGCTGATTGCCCCTAAAGAAAAAGGAGGGTAGACTATATCATTTGCTATTTGTTCTGACAAAAATAGCTAAATATTGGAATCAGGAAAAGGATAAAACTGACTGGATGAATGTTGAATATAAAATTTGTGCACCTTTTACTCCCATTGAAGTATTCTCACAGTCTATTTTTAATACTACAAATCCTGTTCTTATTCATACTAGAGATGTTTGGGTTAGAATTCATAAAATATTCAAATTATCTCATCATTTACAGAAATACTCTTTATTATGGCATAACCCAGCAATCCGTATTGGTAAAAAGATGATTTATTGGAAGTACTGGCACCAGCAAGGTATAAGTACAATTGAAGACTTGTATGAGAACGGGGTGTTAAGGTCTTATAAAAATTTAATTAAGTGTTATAATCTTGTAGGAAAAGAAAACTTCTGGAAGTTTTTACAGTTACGTAATTGTATATTGTCTAAAGTTAGCCCCATGGTTGACAATCCTATCTCAAGCTATTTAAAAAAAAAAACACACAAGAATTTCATAAATCTTCACATTTATATAAATTCTAAACTCCCTTAGGAGTAGTGACTTGGGAAATTTAAGGACCATTTGGCAGAGAGACATTGGTGAAGAAATTGAATTAGAAAAATGGTCCAGCATTTTGGCAGGGTGTGGTAAATACATAAAAGAAGTAAGGGGGAAGTTCACTCAATATAAGATTCTTCATAGATACTACCACACTCCAGTAAGACTTTACAGGATGAAATTGATGAAGGACAATTTGTGTTGGAAGTGCCAGTTGGAAATGGGTACCTTTTTACGTTGTATTTGGGAGTGTAGCCTAGTTAAACCATTCTGGAAACAAGTTATAGATGTCATAAGTTGCTGGTATGGCTCCACAATATCTCTAACATCTCAACTGTGTTTACTAGGTGACAAGTCTCAATTACCAAATGTTTCTAAGCGTGTACTTTAAGTTATAATGGTATGCATTACAATGGCTAGCAGGATTATTCTGAGACACTGGAAGACAGTGAAAGCCCCAGAACTGAAAGATTGGGCTAGTGCAATGATAGAAATTGCTTCTTACGAATCTATGCTTAATAGAGAAAATGGTGTCAAAGAGGATGGGTTGTCTACTTGGGAAGAGTTCTGGACATATATTACAGTAACGACTCAGAATGAATAGATTGACACTTGGTGAAATGTCTTGTATGGTACTTTAATGTACTTTAATGTTCCAACTGTGCCTGTAGAAATCTGTAACCCTGTATTATTATTATTATTATTATTGTGATGTTATTATTATTATTATTGTGAATTGTTTTGTTACCCTTTCACCTTCCAAAAGCAATAAAAACTTGAATTAAAAAAAAGAAGAATGTTGAAAACCAAATAGAAAAAACATAAATAATAATAATAATAATAATAATAAATATAGCTGCAAGCAGCAATTACGGGGCCAAGGACAAAAGAGGCACAAGAAGCCAGCCAACATGGCTGGGAGCATCAGACCAACTGTGTTACAAGTGAGGCTCCCGCACTTCCTCCCCCGCACCACCGGAGGGAGCCCTCACCGGAATATTGACTCTTTACCATTCGGACTACATTTCCCATAGGCCCTCATTCATGGGACTGATTGCGCGCACACCTGCATCACATCACACTCACACGCTTTATATGCAGCACACACACACACAAAGAAGTCTTGATCATTTCTGAGTGTTATTGTGGACTGTTATTCTTGTTGCCGTTTGGACTGTTTACCCCTGTGTGATTCTCTGCTGCCTGCCCTGACCCTTGCCTGTTCTTGGACTGTGATTGTTTGCTGCCTGCCCTGATCTTTGCCTGTTTATTGAACTGCCTGCCGCCTGGCCCGACCTCTGCCTGTTCCTGTTTACATCTCTGCCTTGCCCTTGTCTTGTTGTGGTTGCTTTTAATAAAAGCTGCAAATGGATCCCCACTCTGTTGACCCTTCATTACAAACTGCAACAGTGAGCAATTAAAGACCTATTAAGATCATTTTAGGCAAAAGAGCTGAAAAATCATGAATACAGTCAATATTAAAGATTTACTGATTCATCACTTTCGACCAATAGGTGGCACTGTGTCCAAATTAATGTGGTATGGTCAGAGTGAGGTGACAATGACAATCGCAAAGTTTGGTGTCAATATGTCAAAACATTGCAGAGATACAGCCTCAAGAGTCATTTTGGCATTAAGCCTCTAATTTGTTGCAGTGGCAAATGAATATGGTTTCGTCTATCAACACGAAATCCATAACATTTTACCAGCATGGTCTGAAGATGATACGATTCGATTTTGGTGAAAATTGGACCAATGGTTTAGGAGTAGTTTGAAAAAGTATGTTTTTAAACTGACAGGAAGTTTAGCTGACTGTGGCAAAATTGGCATCAATGTTCTCAGCATGACCCATGGAATCTAATAAGACCAGTCTCATTACAATAGGCCACATTTATATAAAGCTATTAGCATTTTTTAAAAATTTCATTATAAAATTTGACCACAAGGAAGCGCTATCTCAAAACCTATTGTGTACCTTCAGACCATAGCGCCGATGGCACATCCTGAGTTTCGTAATGGTACATCAATGCTTTCATATAATATAGCATTTTATATCATAATACTGTATTGTAGTTAATGGAAATTTCATGTTTTGTTCAATTATAGCGCCACCAAGAATAATATAGGTTTCATAGACAATTGGAAAAGTTTTTGGGGGAGACCTGACCTGTTGAAAAGAGATGGTATTCATCCCTCCCGGGATGGTGCTGCTCTTCTCTCTAGTAATATGGCACATAGTCTTAGAACTAAAACATGACAAACTGGGGCCCAGGTCAGGAAGCAGCAGACAAACTGGCTAAACCGACCGTCTGCTAGCTGCCTCACGTTACAGAAGTCAGATAATTCCCAACACATAGAAACTCTTACACCTAGATATTATCACATAGAGACTGTGTCTGTACCCCGAATTAGTAAAAACAAAAAAATTCCAAACCCATTTAATGGTAAAGTTTAATTGATGTTCAACAAATAAAAAAACAGAGATAATACTGATAAACAAATGATAAAGCTTGGGTTGTTAAATATTAGATTCCTTTCTTCAAAAGCACTTATTGTAAATGATATTATCACAGACAATAATCTAGATGTGCTGTGTTTGACAGAAACTTGGCTAAAACCGGACGATTACATTACTTTAAATGAGTCTAGCCCTCAAGGTTATGATTATCGACACAATCCTCGTCAGAAAGGAAAAGGGGGAGGTGTTGCTTTAATTTATAGTAATATTTACAGTATTAGTCAAAAGTCTTTCAAATATAATTTCTTCGAAGTGATGGTACTTTATGTAACATTATGTAAGTTGACATTTGTGTTGGCTACTGTATACAGGCCACCAGGACACCATACAGACTTTATCAAAGAATTTGCTGATTTTCTTTCAGAGTTAGTACTAGCTGCAGATAAAGTCCTTGTTGTTGGTGATTTTAATATCCATGTAGATAATGAAAAAGACGCATTAGGATTGCCATTTACAGACATTCTAAACTCTACTGGTGTTAGACAACACGTGTCAGGACCCATTCATTGTCATAATCATACTTTAGATCTAATATTGTCACATGGAATCGATATTGATGCCGTTGAAATTCTGCAGCAGAGTGACGACATCTCAGATCATTATCTAGTCTCGTGTATACTACATTTAGTCAAGGCTGTTAAACTGCCTCCCTGCCATAAATATGGTAGAACCATCACTTCTGCCACTAAAGATCGCTTTATAAATAATCTTTCTGATCAGTTTCATCGCCTTAGCATACCAGACAGCTTAGAAGACCTCAATGTTGCAATGGAAACTATTGTCTCTGTCTTTTCCGGCACATTGGACTCAGTTGCTCCTTTGCGTTTAAAAAAGATTAAGGAAATTAATCCAACGACGTGGTACAATGAGCACACTCGGGCCCTAAAGGTAGCAGCCAGAAAAATGGAGCTTAGCTGGAAGAAAACAAAACTAGAAGTTTTTCGCATTTCGTGGAAAGAGAGAATGATTGAGTACAGAAAGGCCTTAAAAACTGCTAGATCTGCCTATTTTTCAAAACTTTTAGAAGAAAATAAGCACAACCCTAGGTATTTATTTGATACAGTGGCTAAAATAACAAGAAATAAAGCTTCAACTTCTGATGTTTCCACAGAGCACAGCAGTAATGACTTTATGAACTTCTTTACTTGCAAGATTGACAGTATTAGAGAGAAAATTATAACCATGCAACCATCTACTACAGTATCGCGTCAGACAGTGCATTGTAGTGTCCCTGAGGAAAAATTCAATTCATTTACTGCTTTAGGAGAGGAAGAATTATCTAAACTTGTTAAATCATCAAAATCAACAACATGTATGTTAGACCCTATACTGACTAAGCTATTGAAAGAGTTGCTTCCAGAGGTCATAGATCTTCTTCTTAATATCGTTAATTCGTCTTTATCACTAGGATATGTACCAAAAACTTTTAAGCTAGCTATTATTAAAAAACCACAACTTGATCCTAGAGAATTAGTCAATTACAGGCCGATCTCAAATCGCTGTCAAAAATACTAGACAGTCAATCTGTCAAAAATTCTAGACAGACAGGAAGTATCATCACAACTATGTTCCTTTTTAGAAAGAAATAGTATCTGTGAGGATTTCCATTCAGGATTTAGACCGTACCATAGTACGGAGACTGTTCTCATTAGAGTTACTAATGATTTGCTCTTGTCATCAGATCGTGGTTGTATCTCTCTATTAGTGTTACTGGATCTTTGTGCTGCATTTGACACTATTGATCACAATATTCTTTTAAATAGACTCGAAAATTATGTTGGCATTAGTGGAATTGCATTGTCATGGTTCAAATCATACTTATCTGACCGTTATCAGTTTGTAGTAGTAAACGAAGAGATGTCATATCAATCACAAGTTCAATATGGAGTACCGCAAGGCTCAGTACTAGGACCGTTGCTTTTCACTCTGTACATGCTACCCTTGGGAGATATCATTAGGAAGCATGGCATTAGTTTTCACTGTTACCCTGATGATACTCAGCTCTATATTTCTTCGCGCCCTGACGAAACTTACCAATTCACAAAATTAACGGAATGCATAGTTGATATAAAAAATTGGATGACCAGTAATTTCCTACTACTAAATTCAGAAAAAACAGAGATTCTAATTTTTGGACCAAAAACTTCTTCACGTAATAACCTAGAATACTGTCTAACACTTGATGGCTGCTCTGTTAAGTCTTCGTCAGTTAGGAACCTGAGTGTGCTCTTTGATACCAATCTTTCATTTGAAGGCCATGTTTCTAGCATCTGTAAAACCGCATTCTTCCATCTTAAAAATATATCTAAACTACGACATATGCTCTCAATGACAAATGCAGAACAGTTAGTTCATGCGTTCATGACCTCAAGGCTAGATTACTGTAACGCTCTACTGGGTGGTTGTTCCGCTCACTTGATAAATAAACTACAGCTCGTACAAAATGCAGCAGCTAGAGTTCTTACTAGAACTAGGAAGTATGACCATATTAGCCCAGTTCTGTCAACACTGCATTGGCTTCCTGTTAAACATCGTATAGATTTTAAAATCTTGCTAATTACTTACAAAGCACTAAATGGTCTAGCTCCCCAGTATCTGAGCGAGCTCTTAATGCATTATAGTCCTTCACGTCTATTGCGATCTCAGAATTCAGGCCAGCTGATAATACCTAGAATATCAAAATCAACCGTAGATCCTTCTCCTATCTGACACCTAAACTCTGGAACAATCTTCCTAGCATCGTTCGGGAAGCAGACACACACTGTCAGTTTAAATCTAGACTAAAAACGCATCTCTTTAACCTGGCATACACATAACACATTATCAATTTATATTTTCAAATCCATTAAAGGATTATTAGGCTGCATAAATTAGGTCAGCCGGAACCAGGAACACTTCCTATAACACCAGATGTACTCGTTACATCAGAAGAAGAATGGCATCTATGCTAATATTAGTCTCTTTGTTTATCCTGAGGTTTACCGTAGTCAGCCGGATCCAGGCCGTATCCAGGGGAGATCGAGGACCTGCGCCTTGACACGACCACAACGCAGCCCTGAAGTATCAGCAGAGATTGAGTCAACTAGATCATCCATTGTTAAGGCCTCATCGACACGACAGCCAGTGGCACAGCTCCTCAACAAACCGTCCATACCGGTGTGATGAATACGATCCTCAACTGGATGGAAATACTTTGAATGTTGCGATCCTATCGGACTTATGATAGAAACCTGAATCGTAACAAAGCACTGTTCGCCAGAGGAGAACTGGCCCCCCGACTAAGCCTGGTTTCTCCCAAGGTTTTTTTTTTTTTTTCTCCATTTTAACACCTATTTGCCACCTGTTTGCCACCTGATGTCACCTGTTGGAGTTTGGGTTCCTTGCCGCTGTCGCCTTTGGCTTGCTTAGTTGGGGACACTTGACATTTGATATTCAACAGTGCTATGCATCAGCCTGCATTGACACCATTTTCTTTAAGAGCTGCTGTGCAGCCAAAATTATATATCAGTTATCACTGTAAAGCTGCTTTGACACAATCTGCATTGTAAAAAGCGCTATATAAATAAAGGTGACTTGACTTGACTTGACAAGAGGCACAATCCCACCAATTTTTTTATGTGTCATCAGGGTGACCCCATACATGTGTTTGTCAAATTTGGTGCAAATATCTCATTTCGTTTTGTAGTTACAGACATTTATATGTATGAGACCATAAAAAATGACCCATGGACGACTTTGTTTTGATTTTTTTGCCACTTCCTATCAAAATTTTGACATTTGGGCTTAAACTCTTAGTTAACCAGCTTAGGTTACATGTTTCCTACACTGGTTTCGTCTCGATCGGACTAACGGTGTTGAAGATCTTCGCAATCGTTTTTTAAACGCTAAATCACCACGCCGCACAAACCGTAAGTCAAAACCTAGCATGTTTGGTATCGTTGGACTCTGCAAGGATTCAGGAGTCACGTGAAAATAAGTAAACCAGATCAAAAGTTATAAGTATATGAAAAAAAAATTCTCCACTAGGTGGCACTGGTCTGAAACTTCTCAGGCTCCTTCGGGGCATTGTGCTGATGACCCATACCAAGTTTCGTAACGATACGCTAATGCGTTCATAAAATACAGCATTTTAGCACAAAATTCAAAATGGCCGATATGGGAAAATTGGATATCTTTCGACTCGGCATGATGCCCCGAATCCAACGAGACCAAATTTATAATTTTTGGTTATAAGCAAAAATAGCCATTTTTTGTATCTCCGGACCAGTAGGTGGCGCTGTGCCAAAACGCTGCATGATGCCTCAGGTCATGCTTGTGATGACATGTACCAAGTTTGGTATGAATACGATAAAGCGTTGCGGAGATACAGCCTTATGTCTATTTTCGCAAGCGCTACGTTAAATTTGTTCACATGTTTTTCGAAAACAGTTTGAGAAATCAACTTGAATTCCATAACTTGTCGGCATGGTCTGAAGATGATCTGGTTCATCTTTCGTGAAAATCGGAGTAACGGCCTAGGAGGAGTTCGAAAAAAAGGTTTTTCAGAAATTTCAAAATGGTGGAAAAATTTTCATGATGGAAAATGACGTCATATGGTGCAATCGATTTGTCTTGACCCAATGAATCAAAGGAAAAAAGAATTATGTTTCTAACCCTTACGGTTCAAAAGTTATTAACATAAACATGAGTGCAACTTTGGACAGCTGGTGGCACTAGAGGGATTGAGTTAGAGACTCCAAATTTGCTATGGACAAAGGTCAGACTATCCTCTAACTGCGTACCAAATTTCACAACTTTCCCGCAAGCGGTTCTATGGGCTGCCATAGACTCAAGAGCGGAAGAAGAAGAAGAAGAAGAAGCGAAAAAAGAACGCCAACAGATACAATAGGTGCATACGCACCTTCGGTGCTTGGCCCCTAATAATAATAATAGTTAAAAAGAACGCCAACAGATACAATAGGTGCCTACGCACCTTCGGTGCTTGGCCCCTAAATATAGCTGCAAGCAGCAATTACGGGGCCAAGCACAAAAGCAGCACAAGAAGCCAGCCAACATGGCTGTGAGCATCAGACCAACTGCAACAGTGAGCAATTAAAGACCTATTAAAATCATTTTAGGCAAAAGAGCTGAAAAATGAGATATACTGTCAATAGTAAATATTTATTGGTTTATCACTTTCGACTAATAGGTGGCGCTGTGACCAAATTAATTTGGTATGGTCAGAATGAGGTGACAATGACACTCACAAAGTTTGGTGTCAATATGTCAAAGCATTGCAGAGATACAGCCTCAAGAGTCATTTTGGCATCATGCCTCTAATTTGTTGCTGCGGTATAGGAAAACGATTTTGTCTATCAACACAAAATCCATAACTTTTTACCAACATGCTCTGAAGATGATACGATTCGATTTTGGTGAGAATTGGACCAACCTTCTAGGAGTAGTTCGAAAAAGTATGTTTTTAAAGAAAATCAAATTGGCGTACAGGAGGTTTGGCTGACTATGGCAAAATTGGCATCAATGTTCTCAGAATGACCCACAGAATCAATTAAGATCAGTCTCTTTACAATAAGACACATTTATATAAATCTATTAGAATTTTTTAAAATTTCATTATAACATTTGACCACAAGGAGGCGCTATCTCAAAACCTATTGTGTACCTTCAGAGCATGGTGCCGATGACACATCCTGAGTTTCGTAATGGTACATCAATGCATTCATAATAGCATTTTATATCATAATACTGTATTGTAGTTAATTACAATTTCATGTTTTGTTCAATTATAGCTCCACCAACAGGCACAATCCCACAAATTTTTTTTATGTATCCTCAGGGTGACCCCATACATGTGTGTGTCAAATTTGGTGCAAATATCTAATTTCGTTTTGGAGTTATAGACATTTATATGTATGAGATCATAAAAAATGACCCATGGACGACCTTGTTTTGATTTTTTTGCCAAGATTTATCAAGATTTATCAAGATTTTGACATTTGGACTCCATCTAGTTAACCAGCTTAGGTTACGTGTTTCCTACGCTGGTTTCGACTCAATCAGACTAACGGTTTCGAAGATATTCGCAATCGTTTTTTCAGCGCTAAATCACCACGCCGCACAAACGTAAGTCGAAACTTAGGTGCCACTGCACCGAAACGCTGCACGTTGCCTCAGGTCATGCTTGTGATGACATGTACCAAGTTTGGTCTGAATACGATAAAGCGTTGCGGAGATACAGCCTTACGTCTATTTTCGCAAGCACTACTTAAAATTCGTTCGTGTGTTTTTCGAAAACGGTTTGAGAAATCAACTTGAATTCCATAATTTTTTGTCGGCATGGTCTGAAGATGATCTGGTTCAATTTTTGTGAAAATCGAAGTAACGCCCTAGGAGGAGTTTGAAAAAGTAGGTTTTTCAGAAAATTCAAAATGGCGGAAAAATGTTCATGACAGAAAATGACGTCATAGGGTGCAATTTTGTTTCTAACCCTTATGGTTCAAAAGTTATTAACATAAACGTGAGTGAAACTTTGGACAGCTGGTGGCGCTAGAAGGATTGAGTTAGAGACTCCAAATTTGCTATGGACACAGTTCAGACTGTCCTCTAACTGTGTGCCAAACTGTATAACTTTCCCGCAAGCGGTTCTATGGGCTGCCATAGACTTCCAGAGCAGAAGAAGAAGAAGAAGAAGCAGAAGCAGAAGCAGAATAACAATAGTTAAAAAGAACAGATACAATAGGTGCCAACAGATACAATAGGTGCCTACGCACCTTTGGTGCTTGGCCCCTGATAAAAAAAAAAAAAAAAAGAACGCCAACGGATACAATAGGTGCCTACGCACCTTTGGTGCTTGGCCCCTAATAAAAACACTGAGACAGTTCTCAAAATATCTTATTTTGTACTCCACAGAAGAAAGTCATATACTTTTGGAATGACATGAGGGTGAATAGATGACAGAATTTTCATTTTTGGGGTGAATTATCCCTTCACGGTCAACAACACAGGAAGTAGGACAAAATACACAACATTTAAGAGGATAAGGCATAATATCCCTTATTTTTTTAATCATCCAATGAAGTTTTTTACTGGCCCATCCTTTAAAGCCTGCAAGGGTTCACAAAATAATATGCACTGAAATTAGCCACTCAGTAAAGGCCAGACTGAAATGATTAACAACATTTTTAAAAAAAATAAACTTCTTTTTCTAACATTGGGATCTTCTGAAGGATAAGGAGAGCAACAGGTGCTACACACAGACAGACAAGCCATTAGGTTTGACAGACTTCTGCATTTTACTCTTAAGTGTTCTGCTCTTTAGGAGTAATAATATCTATTTTGCATATTTCCTTAGCGTGACTGGGCAGAAACAGAAATGTGGGCGGATATATGTAAATATTCACATTCATCTGACTTCTGAAATTTCATCAGTTTTGGCAGCGTAGTTTCAATAGATGGTCTTTGGGACTGGAGAGTAAGTTTGGAGTTTGATGTTATCATGGAATAATGAACTCTTTTATTTCAAAAGTTTAGGTAAAATTTGATTTATCATAATAAACCTTGTTTAAAGTAAAGAAATGGTTTGTGAAGACCCTTATGAGGACAGTTATATTTTGATGAAGCTGGATTAACTGTCTGATGCCACATTAGACTTTTTGATATGCCCATTGTATTCTGCAGAATGTTATATATATAACATTCTGCAGCTTGTGATATATATATATGTATATATATATATATATATATATATATGTATATATATATATATATCACAAGCTGCACTAAATGTTATTAATAATGACACTCTTTGTATTATTGTCTTATAACATTTAACAACCTCTCCAAGCTAACATGACATTTTTTGTAATTAATGAGGACAAGTCCTGCTGTCTCACACCCCATAAGTTAAAGAAGTATCTGTCCAACATAAAGACAGGCGGGAATGATTTGAGAGGTCTGGCGGCTGTAATGAGAGCCAGACGTTCCAGCTGCCGTGTAACAGATAGATTGTAATGGCAGACAGGAGATGTTTGGAGAGCATTACATTATTAGCTCAGATTAAAGACCAGCTTTTGTTGGCATCTGTTTCACCACGATAGACCCACAATCTAAACACTTAATCACTCCCTAAATATTTTCTCAGCAATCATTATAAAATCTAGGACATTTTACTCATTAATGTCTCAGATCTTAAAATGAATGTTACAAGGAAGAGAGAAGAGGTGAGAAAGGGAGAGAACAAGAGTGAGAATGAAGGGAGACCAAGGGAAAAAAGAAAAACATAAAGAAATGTTGTGTCCTCACTCGGCACAGCTGTGTCAAAAGACTTGATGAGAGATTTGACCGTGGCTCCTGGTTCTGAGGACGTGCTGCTTCCAATCCCACTGCCATCGGTTAGGAAACTGACGGGTGCATTCTGGCACATGGTCATTCGGCGCCAGTGAAGACTGCCATCTGAGTCAGAGAGACTAACATCTTCATTCCATGACCTATCAATCACAGAACACATACAGATATAGAGACAGGCCACAGGGGTGTTTATGTTGGAACATAAGACACTACATGTGATGAATAAACTATTTTACATAATTTTCTTTACATTACAAATATACAGATGTTGTTATATTCATTTTACAATGACTTTGTAATACTTGCTTTAAATAATATTAAATAGTACAATAGTAATTAATAGCAAATTCAAATCATACCAAAATGCCATTAAATAAATTAGGCAAATCTCACAAAATCATGTTTGGGTCACATCTCACCCCAATAATCAAAAGGAAAAAAAAAAAAAAAAAAATTACAAATACAGCCTGATTTAGGATTACAGATTTTTTGCTTTGCCACATTATTTTTATTACAATTAGGCACACTTCCTCTCCAAATTCTTATTACCATAATGTGTCTAGGCATTTGTATTTTCCATTATTCTTCTCGTTACTCACTACAATTACTGTAATGTTTCTAGCATCTGTAAAACTGCATTCTTCCACCTTAAAAATATATCTAAACTACGACATATGCTCTCAATGACAAAAGCGGAACAGTTAGTTCATGCGTTCATGACCTCAAGGCTAGATTACTGTAACGCTCTACTGGGTGGTTGTTCTGCTTGCCTGTTAAACAAACTACAGCTGGTCCAAAATGCAGCAGCTAGAGTTCTTAGAATCAGGAAGTATGACCATATTAGCCCAGTTCTGTCAACACTGCATTGGTTCCCTATTAAACATCGTATAGATTTTAAAATCTTGCTACTTACCTACAAAGCACTAAATGGTTTAGCTCCCCAGTACCTGAGCGAGCTCTTAATGCATTATAGTCCTTTACGTCTATTGCGATCTCAGAATTCTGGACAGTTGATAATACCTTGAATATCAAAATCAACTGCAGGCGGTAGATCCTTTTCCTATTAAGCACCTAAACTTTGGAACAGTCTTCCTATCACTGTTCGGGAAGCAGACACACTGTGTCAGTTTAAGTCTAGACTAAAAACGCATTTGTTTAAACTTGCATACACATAAACCATTATCTACTTCTATAATTCAAATCATGTAAATTGTTAGGCTGCATAGATTAGGTCAGCCGGAACCGGGAACACTTCCCATAACACCTGATGTACTTGCTACATCATAAGAAGAATGGCGTCTACACTAATATTAGTCTCTCTCTGTTTATCCCGAGGTTTGCCGCAGCCTGCCAGATCCAGGCCATACCCAGATGAGATGAAGGACCTGCATCTAGACGATAACGCAGCCCTGACGTTTCAACCAATCTATCCCCTGCGAAGGCCCATTTGTCTTTCCTTTCCCTATGTATAGATAAAACGTTATCAAAATTATTCCAGTTCGCATAGATCCGCGGACACAACTCATTTTTCTGTATTATGCGCACCAGTAAAGTAATTTGGCAAATATCACTTTTTTTAAAAAAAAGACCAAGCTTCTGCACACATATACACTCAAACACGCAAACCTATAGACTAAACACGTAAATGAACGGCAAGAATCCATTAAAGGTATTCGGTTTTTAGTAGGAAAGGTGTCATTTAAGCGGCCCCTAAAGTAATAACTAACAATTTTTACGACGGAAGTGATTCAATCAAAAACCAACTTTAGCTCGATAAGAATTTTCCTATTGTCACTGTGAAGCTGCTTTGAAACAGTATGTATTGTGAAAAGCGCTATATAAATGAAGATGACTTGACTTGACTTAATATATATCTTTTATTATTACAATCAAAAAGTGTTGGCTGATTCTTATAAATAAACGTATAATGTTCACAAAAGGCTTAGAAAGAACAGCAATAATGGATTATTAAATAATTTTTCGCACAAGATCATAAAGATTTCTCATTTAATCAATACTCAATACTAAGTCCTAAACTGCCTATATCACGTTTCTTCACTGTAAATGGATTCATAGAAACATGGGAAAATGAAAGATGAGAAGCCCCAGAGGAAACAGCCTTAAAACACAAAGAGACGTTACATGCTGGAATGGTTTGATTTATTGACCTCAAAAGAGCAGAATACATGGATGACACATTTAAACATGTACATTTAGAACCCTATGTGGTAGAGATAAACGATATGTATCTCTCATGAGTACACAAGTCATTGCAGTCACGTGGAAACAGTACATAAGTTACATTTGCACATTCACTGAATCAAAACATAAACTGCATCATTTAAAGGCAGAGGAGGTGTGATATTACTGAACATGTAATTATATTTCGGCACAGTCATGATCTGAACTGTTAATACCAGCATGTGATTTCATTTCTGATGAACTGCATCTATAGGAATATGTTCGAGACATACAACCTGAGATTTGACAAAACAGCAGTTGAGGACCTGACACTTCACACTTGAAAATCATGTCTTATTTGCATTCCTAATTTCATTGTGACTCACATCCATCGATTTCAGTGAGAAACTGAAGTGAAGTTGGCCACAGATCATTAACCAATGCAAATAGGAATGTGAGTGAAGTAGAAAACGTCATGCATGAGTATCAAATACAGTGCTTAGCAAAGTTGTTTACTTTGAACGTGATGTAAAGCAGGTTTCTCAAAAGCTCAAATGATTTCTTATCACTATTTCTAGTGATGAAACAGAAACAACATAGGGATGAGACAACCACCTTGACTCTACAGCAGATGTAATGCAATACAAGTAATCTTCATTGGTTAGTGCTTGTGTAAATTAAATAAAAAAATTTAAAAATTGTAAAACAACTGGGTTTTAACTATTAGAATCTAATTGTTTTTAAATACTATAACAAGCTTGATATGTTGGAGTGTTGATAAGAATTATTTGTCTGCCATCTAGTGTTGGACTTGCACACAACAGTAAGAAAACAAAATTTCATCGTTTGAAAAGTAGCACATGAAAATTCCCAAAGTTTTCATGTAACTCGAATAGATGTATCTGCTATGCCTAATGTGTGTATAAACACAGAAAATATAAAAGAAATAACATAGAATAGAGGCAATTAAACTGTTTACCCTGTTTAATTACATATATTTGCCTATCTAATTCAAGTTATGATTATTTTAGGCAGAAACAGCTCTTTGGCTGCTGTCAAAATAAAAACCATTAAGACAAAATCAAAAAGTGCTGGTAGAGTAGTAAAGTTCTGTAAATTATTGGCTTTATTCCTAAGGCAGCACAATACAAAGCTATTTTGTACTTTAAAAAGACAGTTAGGGATATAATAACTTAATGTTACAGATATATCCTTACACAATTTGTTCACTTTTTCTTCCAACTAACACCCACATTTTAGTTGGCCCTGCTTAAAGGTGCAACAACACAAACCTAAAGCAGGTAACACGATCAATTCAAACACATTTCAATTAGTGCAGAGGCCTGTACCATGAAGATGGATTAGCTGGCTAGTTTCAGATTAGTTTGCGCCAATCCTGGGTTTTAGGTACCATGAAAGTGACTTGGCTTTTAGCTGTGTTCATCACCATAGTAACTTACGCTCCACGGCTAACCTGCTCCGGGGCAGGTTATGTTCTGTGTTAGACAACTCCAACCGAAATTGGGCCAATCGGATGTGAGCTAAGTGACACTGACACATCCAACGCAGTAAAGTCACTCCAGTTTCTCTTCCTCCAAATTAAAGGTCACTATATAGTAAAAAATTATTTAACAATGAAATTGTCTAGCTTTAATGATAATTACGCAGAATTATTTTATGATTTATATATGATTTATTTCATATTTATTTCAATTATTATATGATATTATTAATCCATTACACACAAGCAATTTTAGTTTATAAGTTATTAAGCATTTATTTTCAATGAATATTAATATATACATATCATAAGTAAAATAAATAAGCTTTAAATAAACTCTTTAAATATGACTACATGTGACCTTACATATTTGGAGTCTCTATTGCTATATATTATCAACTATATAAACTAAGTTCACAAGTTTCACTTGCATGGATAGAGCAAGATAATTTCTTTTATTTGTCCTCTTTCATGGACAAATATTTTCATCAGTGTACATGCGTCTAAATTCTTAATTTTCTTCAATCTCTTAACCTTCAGCAAAAGAGTTCTGAATTGCGCTGACTCTCTCGCGAAAAGTGAATCACAGTTTCTCTCTGTTGCAAGGCATGTGTTTGGCTGTTTGCCACTGATGTCACACATTCATGTGCACGTGCTCCACAAACTCAGGATCAAAGCCTGAGTTGACAGAGAAAGTTGATGATCAGCATCATGGTACCAACAAAGCCGGATTGGAGTGGTTTGGTTTTGTCAACTCAAAACTAATCCTATAACCCTGAGTTTGTTCAACTACTATCATGGTACAGGCCCCAGGTGCTGTTGCTTTAGAACAAATACAAATATCTCCTCTGAGCAGCTGTGGAAACAGCATATATATTTTTTCAGTTTTTTGATTTTTTTTTCTTGTCAAAAATTCAGAATATGTCTCCACTTTGTCTTCATGAATAATACTGATACACAAATAACTCTGTATTACAATACTGTAAACCAGTCATTGGTTTTAACTATCTATCGCCCCTCAACTGCAGTCTTGGAGGTCTCAAATGCAGGTCCAGTGGCGATTCTGAAAGAAACACAAAGAAAACAATGGTGTCCAAATGAAGGTACATTAAAAAATACATGCTAAATTGAGTTAGGATGAAAGCCTCAGATTGACCTATGAGATGAGCAGCATCACCAGTAATTTGAGCATCATTTATAAAACAAATGTTTTTATCTTGGCAGCAAATGCTCATTTGTCATCATCAACCTTCATGCATCTCTCTGGAAATCAATAAAACATCTGACATTTTTTATTAGCAGATTTATAAGCAGGTCTGATGACTGAAGGAAGAAAACTTTCAAACTTTTCCAGAAATACGAGATATTTGTTTCACAATCTGTGTGCAAAAACCATAGCAAACAGCAGATGTCGCCACATACAAAGTTTTTGAGGGCAAGAGCTTAAGGAAAAGGAAAGCAGACCTGGCAAGCAAAGCAGACCCAGCCACTTTTGAATAAAATGAGCACAGCCAATCAGATAGTAGCATTGTTCAAAGCAGTGGGCGGGTGGCTAAGGCAGGGAAAACAGGCAAGACACATCCTTAAATCACTCTGACCATCCATAAGTATTCATACTAGCATTCAGCATGAGTGCTGGGGCTGGTGCTAGCAGTGCACTCACCTGGGTCAGAGGGAAATCCTTTAGAGAGCAATCTCAGGGAGCATCGAGGGAGGGAGGGGGGAGATCGACGCACACTGGCTGTCCGTTTGAACGGAGGGCAAGAATTTTTAAATATCTAGCAAGCAACTCAAACGCACTAATTATAAAAGTGCTGTATTTTATTTAGCCCATCTCAAAATACTTAAACCGGTATTCAATACATGCACTCAGGCTCATAATCTTATTGAATTTCTGTTATGAAGTGCACAGATCTAGTGTCACATGATAATAGTAGGGAAAAAGTGTTGCTTGCACTGCAGTCAGATGCAAAATGTTCTACAAAGCTAGGAGTACACAAAAAATAAAACGCATTAATGCCAGCCCAACACCAGAGAATAAACACAATTTAACACAGTTAGAGATGTTGCTGTTCATTTCCATAAACAGTTTGTTCTGTGCATTTCTTGCGTAAATTTCAGAATAATATTTCAAAAATAATATTTGTTAACTGAAATGGAGTTATAAATAAAATAACATAAATATTGGATAAATTTCATTTGCCTTGGCAACTAAGTTTTAAGTACCAAAATTACAAAAAACAGAAACTAAAATAAATTAAAGTTAAACTGAAATTTTAAAAGAAAAAGAAATAAATAAAAATAAAAAAGATATTAATAAAAACAACATAAGTACATAACAAAATTACTAAAATGTAAACTAAAATTAAAATAAAAAAATGAACAAACTAAAAGCTAATTTAAAATATTAATAAATAGTATAATAGTATATAAATAATACTAAAATAACACTGAACATCTACAAATTTCCAACTTTTTAACTGATTCCATTTCTAGGTAGAAATAATCAAGCAAATATTTAATGACAACAAAAAGTATCTAAAGTTCACTCAAATCAATGTCTTTTAAGCTGCTTTAAACTTAGGAACATTGACTAACTGAGCAGCAAGGCAGTTGCCTTTGATTTCAGACACAGCAGGTGAATTTCTGGGGGGCTGTATCACAGTTTGCAGCTACTCTACACAAAAAAAGAGTAAATAGATTCAAGAAAGTGTAAAAGCAGAGGAATAAGGGTAATTTTGCATGACTACTGGTTTGAGTGTTCATTGGTACAGTTTACTACAGCCTTTAAAATGTCAGTTACTTAATGTCAAATGACTCATTTTTATCTGATTGTGAGATTCTATTTTAATTTAACTTTATGATGTAGCAAACTATACCAGTGAATCCAGCCAGTGGCTGTCAGAGATAGATATTTGAATAGAGGAGAGTTTTGTTAGAGTTGAGAGCCCAGATGGATGGCGGAGGGGAGGGCAGTGATGAGTTGATGAGTGACTGTGTACCTGGTGCCCTGGATCTGCTCCAACTCTGAAGCCAGTCTTGCGCTTTGCTCCTGCTCCTCCTGTAGACGTCTGCGCACTGTGCGTAGCTCCTGCTGAGCTTCCACCTTTATGTCATTGGCGACTACTACTGCTGTCTGGAGGTCAGCCTGGAAACGGCGCCACTCCTCTGTCTCATCCTGAAAGTACACACACACACACACACACACACACACACATATTTTTAGTCATGTGGAGCGGAAGTGTTTTGGCCTTCTCATGAGCTCATGGGGCTGGTAATGGAAATGTCATTTTCAATCAGTGTGACTGATGGACACTAACATGCTAGACTGCAATACAGCTTGCATTTGCTCCTCGAAGTTCTATACAGATGGAAGATATTTTTCTTGAATTATGGAAACTGACATACACTGTCAAACATGCCTGATTATGCTGTAGTTCATTACAAAAAGAAGAAAGTACAAAAAGAAAAACAATAAATAAACAATTCCACCTTCATCTGTTTATTCATGGCCTTAATCTGCTTCTCCAACTCAGCCTTGTTTTCTTCCAGCCTCTTGATTTGATCTGAAAAATAAGGGGAAAAAATGAAAAATAAAAATTCACAAAAATTAAATATACATTATTTATATATACATTATAAATTTTATATATACACTACTGTTTTTTTTACAGTAAATTATTTTATTTTGGTAAGAGATTAATATTTAGGTATGTATTCAATTTATGATTTAAAAAAGTAAATACAGTAAATACATTTATAATATTACAAAAGATTTCTATTACAAATAAAGTTGTTCTTTTTAACTTTCTATTCACTAAAGGATCCTGAAGAAAATGCACCACAGCTTCCAGAAAACTGTGAACAGTGACATCCAGAAATTGTTTTCAACATTGATAATAATAAGAAATGCTTCTTGAGCACCAAATCAGTGTATTAGAATGATTTATAAAGAAATTTCAGAAGGATTTCAGAAAATTCAGCTTTGCCATCACAGGAATAAATTATACTTTAAAATATAAATAAAAATATTTTAAATTGTAATAATATTTCATAGTATTGCTTTTTTTTTCCAAATAATTGCATCCTCAATGAGCATAACCATCCTCTGCTAGTGTTTCAGGCAGTTGTGGACTAATGGTTAGAGAGGTTCGGTTAGGAGAGGTTGCAGGTATGATTCTCCTGGTGTGCGTGTTCACTACTCACAGCTCCTAATATGTGTGCACTAACTTCACTTCACTTCATAAGATGTATAAAAAATATATAAATATAAAAAAAAAAAAACGTTTTTGTGTGTGTGTGTGTATTGATATATTATTTTCATGACAATAACGACATTTTCCCCTAAAATCCTCATTACTGAGACATATCCCAGACATTTTACTTTTACTTGTTTTTTAAACAAAAATAGATATAGAATTTTCTTTTCTTTTTATTATAATATATATATTTTTTATTTGGAGTAAACTATGACCCATTTTAATTAGGCTTTAACAGGTTTTAATTTATCTTTATTTAAGTTATTTTAAACTGCAATAATATAACTGCAATTTTACAGTATATATATGCATTTTAAATTCTCATTACTGTGATATATTCCAGATTTTTTTTTTTTAATAATAATAAAAAATATATAATTTTCTTTTCTTTTCTTTTCTTTTCTTTCTTTTTTTTTTTTTTAATAAAATCAATTTTACTTTCTTTTGGATTTGGGGTAAACTATAACCCGAACATGTTCTTGAAAGTTTGGGCTAAAAGCCACAAAGAGTCTTGAAATATAAATACTATTTAATACCATTTATATATAACTAAGGGTCATAACAAGAAGCTATTTGAATTTATTTAGTTCATTGCAGCTGGTCAAATGCAGATGCAGTCTGGCAAAGATTTAAACTGGAGTATTAAACAACTCAGTATCTCAATCCATCCAGGTGCCAGATCCAATCAATGTGTTTTACTAATCACAGCAGACTCCAGCCAGTGTGTGTGCAGGCCAGATTCTGCCAGATGATGCAGTATCTTTAGCATTGGCTGAGGGATAGCAGTTAAACACACACACGACATGTGGCATAATTCTTTGGCTAAGTGGTATATTGACAGCCAGAGACAGACAGGGAGACAGATAATAGTCATACTCTCAAGGTCCAGGATGGTCTGATTGGTGTGCAGTCTAACTGCCCGTTGTTGCTCCACCTGGTCCTCCAGCTCAAAGATGGTCTCTTTCAGGTCCTTGATCTGGTTCTCAGCATCTTTGCTTTTCTCCTCTAGAGCGAGCATGTTGGCTTTATGATCTTGTTCCTGTTTCTCCACCTTTTCCAGCAGCTGCTGCCTGTCTGCCTCCACCTGTACATACAGACACATACATGCCACAAAAACACTGTTACTATTTTTAAAACACAGTAGTGCAGCTATTCAGGGTTTATCATATATCTTATTTAATAAGGCCCTTCTATTAAAGCTGTAGCTGGCGACCTTCAATGATTTAACTGTGCCAGCCCTGCACACTGACTACAATCTATGGCCTTTGACTAATCAAATAACACCTATAGAGCAAGTAAGTACCATTTTGATTAGCCGTCGTACCTACAATGTTTGTGCTCCGTGTAAACAATGAATGACATATACACGCGAGAGATCACTTCCGGCGCTTGCGTAAACTATGCCAGAGCGCGTACACACCTCACGCACCGTATGCCATGCGCGCGCTCAAGGCAGTTGGACATAGTGGTGTATTAGAGGTAAAAAATGATATAAATACTGTTCGGTTTCTAGCACAAACCGATCGTTTCATGTCTTAGGACATCAATGTGTCGTCAAGAGCCACAGGGTTTAATTTGGATTTGTCTGTGCATGTTTTTTTTTTACTCTTATAGATTTTGTTACCATTGACATGCATTAAACGACTGACAGACTGCAACGGTTAAAAATCATCATTTGTGTTGTACTGAAGAAACAAAGTCACCTACATCTTGGATGCCTTGGGGGTAAGCAGATAAACATCAAATTTTCATTTTTGGGTGAACTATCCCTTTAACTGTAGCATTTAAGACAACATGTTAATGTGGAGACAACAGGTTTTAATTCATTTTAATTTAATATATACATATATGGCTGGATATATAAATATCAGTGGCGGTGACTTTTTTTAACCGGGTATACTGGGTGGCACCTTATGTCAAAAATGCACCTGGTGCAGATACATTTGATGGACAGAGTGTTATTGCTGCTTAGTTGCTTACTCTCATGACACATAGCAACACAGCTAAATGTATTCCTTGTTCGACCTTTTATTGAAAGTAGCCCACATTTACCTGTTGCCTTCACGAGCACCCGTAAAAGCTGTTGTAAAAGCTGTGGTTTGAGTTGAGTCAAGCAAGATGCGCGAAAGGGCTGTTTGCAAAATGTGCTTTATTTTTGTAATTCCGCTAGGTGTCACTAATGTCGCAGAAATAAGTAGGCCTATATTATAATAAATATTTGTAGTCTATTATAAATAAAATACAAGTCAAATATAATTAGAATAAATGTAAGTATAATAAAAATATAAGTACTCTTTAAAAAATAGGTTGAAATAATGTAAATTGATGACTTTAACAAAAGCATAACCATAAACTATCAATTAACAGCCTCAGATAGTTACAGTAACCTAGGTCTACTTACTGTAGGTCTGTCTTTAACAGTTTATAAGTTTTCGCTAAAAATACATTTCCCTGTGAAGAAAATGAAATACTATGAAAATAGTTTTAGTTATGACTTGATTTAGTCTAGTTAGTATTATCGGTAACACTTTACAATAAGGTTCATTAGTTAAACATTAGTTAATGTATTAACTAACATGAACTAACACTGAGCAATACATTTGTTACTGTATTTACTAATCTTCGTTAACGTTAGTTAATGAAAATACAGTTGTTCATTGTTTGTTCATGTTAGTTCACAGTGCATTAACTAATGTTAACAAGATTTTAATAATGTATAAGTAAACGTTGAAATTAACATTAACAAAGATTAATAAATGCTGTATAAGTGCAGTTCATTATTAGTTCATGTTAACTAATGTAGTTAACTAATGTGAACCTTATTGTAAAGGGTTACCGTTTTATCTCAAATACAATGTGATTTTTATTTGATCGAGATCTGGCAGCAGCAGCTCATTTTTCCTCTTGGGCGAGCGATCTGCTCACAGCTTTTCCTGCCCATGAAATCCCCCATATATCAGCAAACCAATGAGAATGTGGAACAATGACAATGATATATAACAACAGAGTGAAGGCGCAAAAGCTGCTGTAGATCAGCTTACCCGGAAGCCTCTGTAAACTGGCAGATTTAAAGAAAAAAATTACAGTTGTTTGGCAAATAAATAAATTACGGACTGTTACATACACATTACCAACATTTTATCATGTAGGTTTTGGTACACCTCAAACAAGGGAATATATAGTAATTTATAGTGTTAATGTTAATCAGTGAGTCCACGAATGGCTTGGGTATGCAGAGCATTCGCAGCTTATATTGACCGCATGCCACTGATATAGATATGAAGAGTTCCATTGCATTTTTTTTTTAAATCAGGCTCTCATGTTTAGGTTCAGTCATTTCACTTTAATGGCAATTAAAAGGTTATGAGTTATTGAAATGCCTTATTTTCAAAAATGTCACTTTAGTCAATTCATTGGTATTTAAAGGTGTGGTATGTAAGAATGACAGCTAGTGGTTGAAATGGGTACTGCAGCCAAATTCAAAATATTGTTTTCCCCGCCCCATCCTCAGACTCTACGCTCACGCGGGTTGCCAGTTTGAGGACACGCAACAGGGGCAAGCTCAATTTCACATTGGAAGGCGAGGAGACTTACACACTGTAAGTTGATTTATTGATTTATGATGAGTTGATATCGTGTTTTAATATGCTCCCGTTCATAGAGATTTTTAGATGGATGCTGAGGCTTTTTAGGTTGGGTAGAATCTGCGATCTCTGACCCAGTTTGTTCGCTGGCTTCCATGGCTGCAATTCGCTTATTTTTTAATATTTAATATTTCGCATGTGTTTTCCGCCAACTGGCAACCCGGGGTGGCAAAATACTATGGACTAGCTGCATGTGGCCGCCATTTTGGATTTTCAATCAGCGAGTGCAGAGTGCCGGGGAAAGCCGAAAATGATCTCTTATAGTTGTTTATAGAATCTGTTAAAACACTTAAAAACAACTAAGATTTATAGTACAATCACATGAGCCAATGGCATTTAAATGCATGCATGCATGGGTTAGTTAGATTAACGAATTCATGGTGCATACACGTATACAATGACAATAATGCCTGTAAATATACAACTACGATTAGAGTTGTCTGCATAAAATGCCTTGTGAACATTCACACGTTTGCCCTGTGATAATTTTTTTTCCATAAATACTATTTTCTCAATTCTGCGCATATATTTTCACTTACCTACATCAATTTCTCCATCAATATGATCACTACATACTCTACGATTTCTTTGCATCAGTTACCTTTTTAGATAAAAACAAGGGCTGTGAAAAGATTGCGATTAATTCACATTTTTAACTGTAGCACAAACAGTTTAATATAGGTACGTTTTTTTTTGTTTTTTTTTTACCCGTAGTAAAATACGTTTTCTGTTGCTTAGACGAGACAAAATAATGATGTATGCAACAGATGCTCTTTACTCGTCTCACTTGAACTAAATAAATGCAGTAATTAATAGAAACGCACAGGGGAAATACAAACACTGGAAATTATGCATTTAAATTACATTTGCTAATAAATAATACAGTTAGCGATAATAATGTTACCAAATAAAGTTACTAAAGCATGCACTGAGTCCATATCATATTCCCATGTTTATTTATCTCTTCTGAGGATTGATGCTTCGGTTGACAATAGCAAACATTAGATCTTCATGAAGGCCGAGTGTTGTTCCACGCATAAAGAGAAGGCAGTTTTTGAGCCATTTAGTCTCCCAGCTGTCAGAACAAAATCAGGAGATATATATTACATACTTGAGTGTTTTGTATGGATAAAGAGATCCCTGTAGATCACCGCTGAGCCTGAACCGCATAATCAACAGGAGAAAGATTAAAAGTCAAAGATTGCATATCTCGTTGAATTACCACACAGAGGTAACGTTACACAATAATATAACAAGGATGTCCATGTGTACTTTTTTCGCAAAAACCTCTAAGTCCACCTCTTTGGACAATAAGACAAGTAAAAAATCTGTTTCTGTCAGTTTTACAGCAGCAAAAGGAACACAGTTGTGTTTACTTGCTACTCGCGAAATCCTGTCATTGCCACTGTAATGATGGACAAAACATGATAAAAACTTGCAGCTTGGCAATTGAAAGCCGGATCATACGCACACCGTCATTCATCTTGAAATCCTAAAATTCAGTTCACATCTTCCGATTGGTTCTTCTGTGGATTTAGAGGCTTTTGCTGACAAAGGGAAGTGGCATTTAGCGATCTGCCAACGACCGGTATTTATGAGCGGGCTGACGCTGGAATTTAGCAGATTTGAAGCGAAAGTATTTGGTGAACGTATACTATGTGCGGAGAGCATTCGCTCAATATCATTATCTCATTTTTGACGTGGCGTTTAGTGGCTTTTGCATCTAAACTCTTCATAAAGGGCCCTCGCACCCATGCCGCCACCACCCGGTGGCTTTAGGAAAACAGAGCACAGTGGGCAATATGCATTTAAGTATATAAATATAGGAGGACTACATTAGTCATTTGTATTTGCCACACTTCCTGCTACCAGCTGGTGTCAATATGACTAAATAACAAAATTTTGCCATGTAGATGTCTTCAGGCCAGGGCACTTATCAAACATGTGAAGTTTGAGGCAGATTGGATATTGTATGCTTGAGTTACAACAACTTCCTGTTTCATGACGATAATAGCATGATTTAGCACTCAGCTACATGTAAGTGTTGCTAGCATGTTTTAGAATATTTGTAGTATGTTTAGCACTCAATTGTATATTCTAGTATGTTGCTACTAGTGCATCACAGTATTAAACACATCACTTCCTGGCACTATTACTATAACTGAATATTATCATGTAGATGTGTTCAGGGCAGGACTCTTCTCAAACATGAAGTTTGGGGCAGATTGGACATTGTATGCTTGAGTTACAACAACTTTCTCTTTCGTGGCATTAATCGCATAGTTTAGCATTTAGCCAAGTGTTGCATGATTTAACTTGTTTCTAGCATGTTTGGTACTTCATGGCATACACAAATGTGTTTCTGGGAGTGAATTATAGTGCATGCCATTTCCTGTTGCCAACAGGTGGCGCTATGACTAATTGAATATTTGCATTTAGGCATTTATTAGTCTTCAGGCCAGGACTCTTGTCAAACATGTGAAGTTTTGCAAAGATCTTTGCAATTTAACATCGCTAAGGCCTTAAGATTAGACTGACCAAATATGATGTTGTTCTGGTTAAATCTCAATGAGGAGTTAATCACAGTGTAAAACATGACATTTCCTGTTGCCCGCAGGTGGCGCTATGACTGTAACTGAATATTGGCATGTAGATGTCTTCAGGCCAAGACTCTAATAAAACATGTGAAGTTTGGGGCAGATCGGACATTGTATGTCTGAGTTACAACAACTTCCTGTTTCATGGCGAAACATCGAATTTTGTCAGGCCGCCACGGACACGCCCTTCAGTGAAAACTCACATCTTCGCAATTTAACGTTGCAAAGGCCTTTAGATTAGTCTGACCAAATATGATGTTTATCTGAAAAAATCTCTAAGAGGACTTTGTTAAAGTACAACGTCTGGAAATGGCAAAAACTGCAAAAATTTTGCAGAGAAAATTCAAAATATCTCACTTCCTGTTGGGGTTTTTGTAGGTATTGGGCTGTTACATGTGTCTAACGAATTGCATACTTGTACGTGAAACATAGCGCGAAGGACGCTTAATTGAAATTTCATAGGTGGCGCTATTGAGCCATTTTGCCACACCTAATTCTGAAACCCATATCAGACGTACATTTTCTCCACTTCTGACGCATGTGCAAAGTTTTCGAGCATGTTTAGGCCCTCAAAAATGCGATTCATTTCGGAGAAGAAGAATAATTGACCAAGCAATTACAAAAGGGTCCTCACACCATCGGTGCTCGGGCCCCAATTCAAGTTTTGGCATTTCTACTAAAGTAGTAACAAGTACCTATAATTATCCTCCTAAATTTAACATCTGAAATCTTTAAAATCTTTAGATCAGACAGCAGAAAACAATATTGCTCCAGTGTTGCATACTAATTCATTGAGAATTAGATCACTCTTGTAGCGGTATAGGCCAGGCCATGATTCACTTGACAGCTGGAACATAGAGCAGAACAGCCGAGTCACACACACTTCTTTCTTCAGAGCCTTGTGTACAGAGAAGTGCTCAATGAATGTGCTGTGAGAAGAGAATGGCATCCTAAAGCTCAGTCTAATGGCAACTCCCTGGATGACATCTGGACTGAGGGTGTATGTTAAAGCCAAAAGGCTTGGCTCACTCACAGAGGTTAAATCTTAGAGAAAATTAAAGTTCATTTTGCATTTCGAGGTACACTGGGTTCAAGTGGCAGCCATGAGGTGCCAGTGATGTTCATGTTATTGTGGGTTTATAATGGTCCTGTCTGTGTATAATTATTTTTAAAGGATGAGGTATACCTCTAAACTACATGACTACAACATTTAGAAGTGCAAACTAGGGAGCTACAAAAGTTTGCCTTTCAATATTTATGTAGGCTCTCTAATTTTCTGGAGCTCTTTGCAGAATATGAAAAAAGATATATTCTCTGTGGTTGGATGTAATACAACATCTGTATATGTGGTAACATTTTTATATGTTACTGCATTTCTTTTTTGACATTAAGTGTGAACTAGAGAGCTGACATGGCACCCAGAGAGGGTATTAGGCAACAAAGTTGTTTACCCAAGTTGTCCTTTTAAAATTAATATACCACATAAATGTTCCCCAATGGTACATAAAATGCCAAGGTCCCAAGGTCTACAAAGCTCTCTATGTGTCCCAAAGACTTTAAAATAAATAAATAAATAAATAAAAATCTATAATTAAATAAGGAATCTCGAGAAGCTAAAAAAAATATGTATGTCAAAAATGAGTCATGACTAATTTGGCACTAAAAACATCTGAGGTGATGACAGTCATAATACAAGCCAATTGGACAAAGAATTCACCCATTTCTAACACCAAGGCTATTTTCAATACATTATGAATTTAAAGTGCCTTAAAATGATCTCAAACAGTTTCCATCTTTAAGAAAAATATTGACTGTGTGGAACCTGCAAAGTGTAAATGATGCACATCTTCCCAAGAATTATAGCCAGAGCTTTGGAACTTTGAAACACCAAACGCTCTTAAAATAATAATAATAAGGTGCTGGAACTGTTGGTTTATGTATACCAGGGCTGTCCACATTCCAACAAAGTTTAGCTCCATCCCATATACACACCTGAATCCTCTAATCACGGTCTGTGTCCGAAATCGCCTCTATACCCTAATATAGAGCACTATTTGAGGAGACAGCAATTTTTAATGGTGTCCATAACCATAGTGGACATTATCAAGTGCACTCATTGACCTCCATTATGCAACTAAAGAATGAGTTAGCAACTGTTGTACACTCAATGGCTAGCCGCTATAGAATAACCATGGACTATGATCATCACACTAAATAAATTTACGCATTTCGCTGGAAGATGGCGTCCGCAGCACATGCACACTCAGTGTCTGAATTCACTCACTTGTTTTCATTCAAGTCTTTTAGCAGACTATATAAATGTAGGGAATAGTGATTGAGGGTGTAGGGGGCAATTTCTGATACAGCCGTCTTCAGGATAACTAGAAGCTTCCAGGCAGGTGTGTTGGAAAATTCTGCAAGAAGGTGGCCCTCCAAGAACAGGATTGGATATCCGTGGTGTATACTATATGACCACCTGTATTCATAGCACATTTTACAATTTGCTTTACAAATTCCTTAACAGTTGTAGTTGCATCTGTGGACTTCAAAAAATATCCTAATTGGATACAAGCATTACCAAATTAAAAACTAGTCATAAACAAATAACTTGCTAGTATTTTGGCCACTTTAAGATTATCAGAATTGGGTGATACCTGCATCTTTATATCATAAACTACCAGTGTTGTTCTCTACCTTGTCTAGCGTGCCCTGAGCACACTCCGTTGTACTACGCACCTGCTGCAGCTCTTGTTGTAGCTCCGTGCAGCTCAGCTTCAGCTTGTCTCTATCTTCATGCGCTGCTTTGAGCAGACTTTGCAACTCTGTGTTGTCACTGGCGCTCTGCACTGCCTTCAACTCAGCTACCTTCTGCCTCTCCACCTCAACCTGTGTCTTCAGACTGACATTCTCCGCTCTCAAAGCCTCAGAGGATAGCCGTTGTTCCTCAGTTTTCTTCACCGCCTCATCTCTAGCAAACTTCTCGCTATCCAGATGCCCTTGAAGAAGCTCTAATTCTTCATTTAAGCTCTTTACAGCAAATTGTGCCTCCTGATTCTCCTTTTCCAGAGCTCTAAGACTCCCTGTAAGCTGCTGCTGAATGTCAACCAGCTTCTCTCTTTCGAAGCGGGAGCTCTCCACATGCTCAGCCAAACGCTGTTCAAGCTCTGCAACCCGAGAGGCACGTGAAGCCTCAGCTTCTTGACTTTGAGCTTGTTCTCTGAGCCTCTGGAGAAGGGACTCATTCTGTTGTGCCAAGAGTTCTACACGCTCCCTTTGCTGCTGTAGGGAAGTCTGTAAGAGGCCCTTCTCCTCTGCGAGACGCTCATTTTCAGCTGTTAGCTCCTGGACAACCTGTTGCTGGTCGGCCAGCTCCTGTAGAGTGGCCTGTAGTTCTTCGGCCGTACTGTGGTGACTCTCTTCCATCTTCTGGATGCAGTCTGTCAGGGACTGCACTGAGAGCTCCTTCACCACACCACTGGGCACAACACTCTTAAGGCTGCCACTGACTGAGTCT
Source organism: Hypophthalmichthys nobilis (assembly GCA_037950665.1). Lineage (NCBI taxonomy): Eukaryota > Metazoa > Chordata > Actinopteri > Cypriniformes > Xenocyprididae > Hypophthalmichthys > Hypophthalmichthys nobilis. The sequence continues at coordinate 32,291,839 of CM075468.1, read as the reverse complement.
GAAAGTGAGGGAATTTTCTCAAACTCTGAGGAGTCTGAGGAGGGTAGAGGAGAGCCTTTAATATCACTACCAGATGACACAGAAGTTTTAAGGTGGCTTCCGTTTACGGCATCTGAAGTGGTATTATCTGGTAAAACCCCATTAACTGAATGCTTGCTGGAGCTGGTGAGCAGTGTTGTAGTGCTCTCTAATGTAATAAGCTTCTGCTTCAAAGCCTGATTCTCTTCCCGCAAAGTGGCCAACTCACGCTGGAAACGTCCATTCTTCTCCCTCAGTTCCCCTACGAGCACCTGGATATCGCCAGGCTGTGTCGGTGTCTTTTCTATCTCTGAACTCCCCTCTGGTGTACCAGCCTCTGATGATGAATCCTTCCCTTTGTGTCGTTGGAGCTCCATCCGTAACTTACTGATCTCAAACTCTTTGGTTTTGGCCTCAGCCAGGAGCTCCCTAACCTGACTCTCCAGCAGAGTCTTGTCCAAAACAACAGACTCTGCTTTGGTCTTGACAGAGCCACGAGAATGCTTGGTCAGTGTGGACAGGCTGGAGGTGCTGGCACTGGTGACCATCTTTTTGGCTGTAGAGCTTTTCTGTTGGGAGACACGTTCTCTGGAGATGCTTTGCGGGATCTCACGAGGAGCTGGGATCCCTGACTTTTTGGTTGACTGGACACCTGGGTAGAGAGGAAATAATGATATTTTGTTAGTGTTGGACATCTTAGTTGCAGCATATGCTGTACAAATTTGTTTGAGAAATACGACCACCCAAAACCATTCCTCTGAGCATCTATATCTCTTTTTTAGCCCAATATTTGATATGATAAAAAAATGAATGATCTTTTCGTATGGCTAAGCCCAAAAAATTAAATAGCAATATGCTGAAACAACTAAAGGAACAACATGAGTTGTTCTAGTTAACAAACTCCTGTCCTTCAGATCAGGAATATTTGACAATGTGACCATTTTTCTCATTCCACCGTACAAAGCCTGGCGTATCTGTGTGAGAGATCATTCATTTAGAGTGATGACAGGACAAAATGTGTTTTGTCCAGTCACATTCAAATGGCCACCAGGCACTGCTTCACTGCACTGTAGCCACAGCAGCACAGCAAAAACAAGAACACTGGCATCTGAGTGGCATCAGAGTGGGTGTGGGTGATATATATCCCCTCTTTACGCTGTTTGTAAAATGGAGGTTAATTATTCTTTGGGAGGGCAGGCTGGTGAAAGGAATTTGTGGGTTTTGGAATAATCAGCAAATACCAACACAAAATATGCTGGACTGGGGATTGTTAAAGCTGATGCCTTACACTAATACAAAGATTATTTCAGATCTAGAGGGTTTTAAAAAGAAATCACTGTTTTAGAGATCAGAAATAACATGAAGCGAGCCAAATCAGTCACTGTAAAAATATTTTAATCATTGAATATTTTAATGGTTGTGATTTGATTATGAATCTATTTCATCAGAAATTAACTGTATTGTGTGAGATTTTTAAAAGTAATTTCTTGGTAAAGAACAGCACAGTTAACACAGCTCATTAAAAAATGTTTGCTCAGGTAATCTAAAAATGTGCTTCATCTAGTAAGTCCTAAATTAGCTGCTTGTTTTCAAAAATCTGATTTAATATTTAATACCCGCCCTCTAACATTGTAGTCATAGCTTTGGAAATGTTTGGTTCGTTATGTTGATGTCAAGAAGACACTGTTTTCTGTGCTGCAAATTCACTTTGCATGCACATCAAAAGGATAAGGACTCAGGCTCAAATTAATACGGTAAAACTGAGGCTATCAATACTGTTTGTATCACTGTGTATACAAGTGCTGAGAAAGCCTCCAGGGCTGAAATTCAGATATGGTAATAGGCACGCTGTAAGCTGTAGACAAATCAAAACAGACTGGGCCATCTGACCAATCAGATCAGAGTAGGCTCACGGAAAGAATAACCGTTTTCAGAGAAATTAGGTGATGTGCAATGTATATTATGAGAAAATTAAAGTGTCTGACCTTGGGTGCATGTAATCCTATTGTAGATCACCTCCAAAACAAAATTAGGAACATTTATAGCATAATAGGGGCACTTTAAGTTAAATCAAATAAAAAAAGAACTATAAAGTTTTAAGTTAAAAGTGCATGGCGTAACCTTTACAGGTCTGGTATAACGCATGTTTTTGCTCAGGTGGCAGGAAATGTCCAAAGAAAGAAAGGTTTTGCACAGCAAGAACAAAAATTAGAGAGAACATTGATAATCACTATTATGATGACTCATATTTTGATTTGAAATCCCAAACCCTATGAATTATATTTGGTGTGTAACACTGTTTGTGCTCTGGATATAAATGACACCTCAAATCGTGCAGCTTGTAAAGAAGAGATGTGAAGTTAATTTTCCAAGCAATCAGACTAATGATTTTTCCTCTGGTTTACAATAAAACAGACCAAAAAATAAATAAATAAATCCATAGTCTTTATTGAAGTAGACTTGAAGTGGGCTCTTTTTACTAGTTAAGTCACCACCCAACTCAAATCTCAAAGGTAATGCCCTGGCAAGCACCTAGAGTGCCCCAGCAGTGTGGTGGCATATGTGCAAAAGCACTCAAATTTTCTTCAAAAAATTTAATAATCTAGTTTATGGAGCCATAACATCATCTCCACTTAGCCACACTGGTTGTTTAGCAGCAGTAATGTGCTTTATAAATAAAAAATAGCAATAAAAAATAGAAAATTACAATACAATAACAATCTATGAAATTGTTTAGTGTTGTGGTAAGGTGAAGCATTGCATGGGAAATGTGATGGTACAGTTTAAGGTGGCAAAGACTGATTTTAAAAAAAGCATGATAAATTTGATTTAGCTCCCTCTCTCATATAACACTGAGAGGATTGTTCTGAGTGACTGGATACAGTTATTCAGATCCAGATTAATGTATTTAAGTTTTCCGTCCCTATCTCAGAACTGTAAGTGAATGAAACACTCCACTGGGATAGGCTGTTCTGGGACCAGAGATGCTATAAATCTATAATCTACCACTCTCACACACATAGATTCATCAAAGACAGAACCAGGACACACACTCCTGCATTATACATTAACATTTTCATCTTCAGCAACATCATAACTTCTCAGAATTGCTTCTTTGTACAGCTTCTTACTTCTTAATAAAATATTGGGTTTTAGCAGCACAGGGACATCACATCACCAGAATTGCTTCTTATAGAGTAAGAGCATTTTAGATGTAGCCTATGACTCACACACATACATGTGAAAGAAATTCAGTCATTCATTGCTAATGAAAGCCCTTTTAATTTGGTTCTAAGCAGTTCAACCTTAGGCAAGGTAACCTTATCATCGCTTCATTTGCTGCGTAACAAGAAAAGGATGAGATTAGAGATTCTATTTTCCATTATTCTGACTAATGCTTGGGCAGTGCCATTTCTACACAATCTCATTTTACTACGCTGCATGAATCACCCTTTACTGAATTCAACTATTCCATCCTCGCTGACAACCCCCCCTCCCCCCTCTTTTGTCCAATATACATGCATATATAAATGCTTCTACTAAATTCTACTTCTTTACATCTGAATATATGGTCTGCAGGTGTTGGGTGATCCAAAGGGTGAATTTACAACTCTTGCTAGTTGGCAAAGAGGTTACAAATCTACTGCTGGTTCACTCAAGCGGTTAAATAGAACAAAAAAGCATGATTATGCCAGCAATTGATTAATGACCACACAAAAGAACCTTAATTCTTGTGCAAGACAAGCTCTTCCTGACTCTAAATGTATCTGTGCTTGGCTGCCCTCATGCTTGAATGACTATGAAAACTTCCTATTTTTAGCCTTTGGAAGGGGAGAGAAAGAAGAAAAACAAAAAGAGAGACAGAGAAAGCAAGATAGAGATGCTGTGGGACTGAGAATGTAAACATCAAGCTAATCGATTTGCAAAAAAGACTAATTGTGTGATGAAAGAGGCGACAATGAAGGTTTGAGAAAAAACGAACAGAGAGAGAGTCCTTACTGAAAGCAGTACTTCAGCTTTGTGTAGAAGATCAGACTGTGGGAGATATACAGGTCTGAGTCATCTGTCCATCCTCAATCTTGAAAACCACAAGACAAGGTCTGTATTGTCCTACTTCCACTAAGCAGAGGCTGTTACTGGTACATGGAGTAAATAAAATTGGACACTTTATTCAGAGACAAATATATTCAACATCACAATTAATGGGGTTTTGGTTTCCATAGTGCCAGTAATGAATTCACTCTAATTTGAGTTGGTTTAGTGCATAAACATGACTCAAAGAAAGAGCTCACTGTTGGCTGAGCTGCAATGTAAGGGAAGCTAATATAATCATCTAAGAATTATGTTGTTTTGTTATACATGAAAACATGGGGTGAGTCCAAAAAGAGAAGCCAATGAAAGCCAAGATCAACAGTTCAGACTGCAATAATACAACCATTAAAAGCAATTGTTATCTGAAAGGGGAATGGTTCATCTTAACATTAAGTAGCATTACCAAATAACATTTTACTTGAAAAACAAAAAAACAAAACAACAACAAAAAAAAAACGTTTTCAGTCAAAATAAAACGTTTCACTGCATTATGTGGACAGCACATTCAATCATCTGCTGGTAATTGTGGATCAGGTTTTACAGAAATAATCATTACAAGACTGGACAACTTTGATGGAGTGCATCATACAATGGCCATGGAGTAATTAACTGCAACGTGTTGAAAGATAAGTAAGCAAAGTCTTGGGCAATCAGCTGTCATGCATTAGGTATCAGCAGTGAGATGACCAAATCACAGGGATGATCAGAGATGTATTCGTAAGATGGGTAAAGAATCCTCAGAAACTCATTTTAAATGCCTAATAAAAAACCTTCAGCCTCAGGGCCAGACTAATGTTTTCCAAGCAAGTGTACTGTATGTAGTAGCAACCGCTTAAAAACAATTCCTGGTTCTCTGCCACATCTTCCTGTTGTCCAGCTAGTAAATGAGATGGGCATATCGTGGCTGGTTGTAAACATGTAGATGTAGCCAGAGAGCCCTGCTGACATTCCACTCCACATCCTGCATGCAGGGGAAAACGGAATCAATGACTTTCCATGTGCGTCAGAACAGTGACACACTTTGGCCATCCTGAATGGTGAGAGTGTCCATGGAAAGAGAAGTAAAAGTCTTTTATAATCCTCATATCACTATGCCAGTCAGGGTGACACCAAAATCTAAGTAGTCTGAGAAAGTGTCCAAAGGACCTTAAAAGCATACCAACCACTTGAATGAAAGTGTGGTTATAAAGAATTGCATGATGAATAGAAAGATGCATTCAAATATTTAAAGTTCTCAAACAATGTGTTAAAGTGAAAGTGTCATACTTTGCACCACAGATAACTTGCAGACTTTAAAAATCTCCTTGTCTTGTCAAAGCAGGAAATGACATAATGTGGAGGTGTTTGCAATGATATGCGGTTAGGCCTAGAGCCACATTATGTACAGTAAGTGGATCTGGTCCTTTTCCATATGTGAAATTTAACTCTGTAAAGCCTGACATATGAAATAATAGAGTATAAAAATTGAAATGGAAGTTTATTGAACCTTTTGACAAAATCTAAAAAAAAGTCTAAAAAGGTTTGCATGTATGTTTTTGTAGAGTATTATATTTGATACATCAGACTTTTATGGCTCATATGATATAGGAGAAATTGGAGCTCATACTCGAGGAGGGGGAAAAACCCCACCTCAATTTTATTTACAGGTCCAAACTGAGCAAAAATATGTAATTTGATGCAGTTGTTGTTATTTAGACAAAAAGTCAGATGAAATTCTGATAGCTGTAATGTAAATCAATTAAATGTTTATAACAGTATAGCAGATTATTTACACATTATTGCCACTCTTTATACAACAATTAATTCTGGTTCTCGAATCTGATTGGCTGAGAGGTCTTTCCAGCCATGCGATATTCTACCAGTATCACCATGGGAACCGTTTCATTTGAATCACTCCGCTTTCAACATTCTCACAGTGAGTGTCATAGCAGACGAGCAAACCCACCATATTTTTACAGATACTACTGTTACTGTGTCATGGAATGTAGTTTTAAGAGTTTTTTTAGGCATGAATATAGTTGTTTAAACCTCAAATACGTGATTTATATGTAAACATAGTGCTTTTTGAAAATTTGTTTAGACGCTTTTGGAGATGTGAGCTTCAGCACTCACGCCGAGAACAGCTTCATCTCGGCCAGTCCTTCGGGAATTTGCCACTGATTCTTATATAGTGTTTAAACATGAGGTATAATTCATTTTGTATATATCAAGCGGGCAATTTTTGGTCTTATTAATCTATTACTTGTTCCAGAGCTAATAGATTTGGCTTAAGGCTATATTAAGTTTCAGAACTTTATATTTACATTGAACTCAAATCTTGTACTAACTAGAGCGCTGCTTTTGTACGTTTGAATTGTTTGCTTGTGTTTATTTTCTATTTTACAAACTTCTTATACTGTTATAATGGCTATTGTCATTCATTTAAACATTATTCTTCAATAAATAATTATATAAATAACATGCCGTATTTCGTATTGAGAAAGGGTCCATCATTAATGATTGTGATTTCGACTACAGTGAAAGTTACATTAATATGCCATTAGATGGCGGCAAAGACCATCTTTATGAGTGAGTGAGTCAGTCGCAAAGACTTTTAAATTGAACGGGACTGAAACAAGATTGTAAACAAGGATGTTATTTTTACTTTAAACAACATCTTACAAGATGCAACATTTTAGAATAAGTTACAGAGGCTTGGGCTCAACTGTTAAACTGTCAATCTGTGGCGGAAGGAAGTAGTTCCTCACAAAAGAGGGTTATTTAAAGACACTCCATTGTTTCTTTGTTACATACTTGTGCCATCGAACTATTGTAAAAACGCAGTATTACACTTGTAGCCGTGCGATATGGCTCTGTATCAGCACAGCTGTGATTACCTACGGCTGAATCACAGCCGTGCTGATATAGAGCAATATCGCAAGGCTGATGTTGTGATGTTGCTTATATATTGTCCAAAAATGCAGCATGTAAGCTGATATTTAAATGTTTCGTTTTATGATCAAAACTCTGTAGTTTTTATTGTAGGGGCAAAACATATAATGCAATGCAATACAATAAAGATTGTACATTTAATTAAACCACACCATGTTCGTTCATCTGACCAGAGCAGATTTTTCTAAAAAATAATGTATAAATAATCAAGTGAACTTTAGTGGCTTTAGTCCAGCAAGTGTTCATCTTTAAATATTACAAATATAAAAGTTATTTGTGCGCTTACTTTATAAAAAAAGCTGTAAAGATTTCACAGAAAAAAAAGACGCATGTACCACCTGAAAGTGGACATTTTTACAATTAGTATAAGTTTGACTGTATAACTTCAGAGCAGTGTAGGGATTGCCATTTGGCTCTAGAAAAGAATGAAGTGTATGTATTGTTTGCAGAAATGAGGACTGCTGTGGTTGTTTAATATGCATTCATCACATAATGTGGTTTGTGGTTACTTTTCATGATTAAAATGTAATTATACAAATATTTTAACCACGCTGATTATCCATAACAAAAAAAGAAAAAAAAAAAAGGAAAAAAATTAGAAAATTGTTTTAAAATCCATAAAAGGCTCTCTTACTTGCACCTATTACCCTCCCTTCAGCATTACATACCAATCTTCTGTGCAATCAGCTGATGGACTTTTACTGCTTTCTCATTCATGAACCAATTGCATTTCAAGCCGTCAACTTGGATACTGAGTCAGCCGTTCGATTCTACTTGGATTATTGCCCCAGTCTTGTCATTTGACAGTATGTTGCCTCCATTTACTGCACTGCTTTGGTCAGCTTAGCTGTATGGTAAAATTTATCATAAATTCTTTAAACAGATTAAATGAGAAAAAGCAAGTGAGTACACAGTGCTTCTGTCCCAATTTACTTTGGTCTAAGGAAGGACAGCTAACAGAGGTGGAAATGGGGCTGTATTAAATCTGGGCAATTTGTAGCTACAGGGAAATGTGGATTGTGTAGCTTAGTATGCCACTAGTGCCCAGAAGTCCACTGACCTACCACTTACATTTCTTTCTAAGATCTGAAGTGGCATGAAATGATGTATGGACACTGAGCTAAGCTGCCTTGATAAGAACATTTTAGCACTTGGTTCATACATACTTGGTTCAAACCCAATAAAAATGCAACTTATTCTGGGAGAGGAAAAAACAAGCCAGATATAGCCCTGGAATAATTTTTCTTCAGAAACAAAAATACCAAATATTAAGAGAGTATGTACACTAGATTTTGATTTCATTCCATTCTATTTTGAGATATTTCTGCTATGTGCATAATATTTCTGAAGCATCTCCAGTAATATTACGACTGCCCATTTCCACTGGGAATGGAAGAAAAAAGAACTTCATGTGCAATGGGACAGATCTGACCACGAACTTGACTTATGTAGAGCTTTAACCTCATCTGCTGATAGCAGAGGGAAGTCCTTGCAACCTTGCCCAGAGAATGACAGGAAAATAACAACTAAGCAGCTTTATCTGTCTGTTGACTGTGAAAGCTTTTTAACACCATCACTTTAATGTTTCATGACAGGAAACAAATGATTTCTGTAATGGACAAATAATTCCAAAGGTGCCTATCTACAGATCTGCAAGCTAAGTGTTTTATAATTATTTGATTATATCATGGTGATCTTATCTTGTCTTGTCTTTGCAAACATAATAAATGATACTGCATCACTTTGTATTATCTAGCTGCACAAAAATACTTTTACTTGTGTATGTGCTGGGATACAACATCCGTAGACTAACAGGACAGAGAAGTAATTCAAACATGACACACCTGAGCTGGCAAACATTCAGTGTGTACAAGAGAGTATGTTTACTACAGTGAATAAAACTCTAATATCAGCAAAAGAAAAAAGAAAAAGGAAAAACAAAGAAAAAACAAAAAGAAAAAGACAGAAACACATTAGCTACATTTCCATCCACCTATTTTGATGCGCATTTTGGGATATTGCATAAAAAACGCTGAATGGAAACACCAAGATGTGCATAAATTCTAAAATCAAGTCGGATACATTTTTTATCTGATAAGAAAACATGCGCATAAACTACACATTTACATTCACATGGAAACACGTTTACTAAATAAATTCCACGATGCACATAAAAAAAAAGACATCTGAAATGCTGTTTTGGTCATTCAGTGCTGTTTTTGAAATGACTGAGCAGTCTGTCGTCAAAGTGGTTCAGTATAATCACCTCCCAGAACTTTCTTACACAACTGCGTTCCCAAACAGCAGGCACCCACCTCAGATAGCAAGTTAACATGACCACGTTTATTGTGTTTCGTCTGCATGGTCTGAGGTGTAATATAATAAATACGAAAATTATTATATACAGTGGCTTCTCCTACTGCATCAACTTCCATTTTTCTTAGTGATATTTTAGTAGTTTTGATAGATATTTAGTTTATCAGAAACTGACGATTTTGTTCTCTTTGACCACTGATCTATATAAATGATTTATTTATATATAAATCATTAATATAGATCAGTGTCTTCGGATCACTGGATGGACACGGTGCTTTATTCGCAAATGTTTAATGCGATATTCCAATTTTGCGCACAAGTTAAATTTGCAACTTTGGATAGAAACATAGCTATTGATAGACTTTTCAGGCCATCTCAGTAGCTGCGTTTACATTGACCCCAATAATCTGATAGTAATTGGAGTAGTAGCACAAGCTACGTTTACATGGACACGTTTGCATGATTGGATTGAAAATCCGAAACTGGAAAGTACTGTGCATGTGCAATGACGTAGAAATGCAGTAATGATGTATGACGCACAGAACGAGCTGTTGTTGTTGAATGAAGTGTCATAACTGTCGTGTCATTCTAAAATTCTTCTTCCACCCGTGTCTGTGAAGTGGAGCAGGACAATATCCTGTCGGTCCTTGTTTCGGACTCTCATCCACAAACGCCTTGTTTTAGGCGCAGGAAGGGGCATTTTTGCTGCTTGATAAATATAAGCAGCTTGGCACAAAGCTTCATGTGCTCATAGTTTCACAAAATTAGCACCTGAAATAGAAAAATATTACGTTTGCTCTTTAAAACAAAGGAAAAAAGCAATGTAGGAGAATGGTTAGTATGCACAAACACTGCAGTGTGCGCATGTCAAAAAATTCCATTTTGAAGCTTGTGACATATAAACGCGCATGCCAACCTGATCACTTTATTTAGCGATCATGTAAAACCTAGGTTCGGATTCATCAATTGGAATGAATTCATTCCAGCATTCATTTTCAGCTTCATTACTCGTCTTCATTGTCACATGATCATTCAGATATCACTACAATATGCTGAATTTGATGCTCAAGAAACTTTTCTCATTATTATCAATCTTAAAACAGTTAATATTTTTTGTGGAAACGGTGATTTTTTTTTTTTAGGCTTCTTTGATGAAAAGAAAGTTTAAAAGAATGAAAGTTCAATTTAAGTAACAATGGGTGACAGGTAACATTTAGGTAACAATGTAAACTGTCATTTTTGATGCATCCTTGCTGAATAAAAGTATTATTATTATTTTTTTTAAATAAATAAATCTTTCTACCATGGGAGAAATTCAAGCTTGCAGGACCACCATTGTTGTGCAATATCTATTCAATTATTTTGTCTCTTTTATTTTGTCTTTTTAATTACGTTTTTTTCATCAAATTGATATAAAAGCAATATATTGGAGATGATTGTGGAGATGACTGTGGACTTTAGGAGAAACACCCCAGAATTACCCCCACTCACCACCATTAACAGCACTGTGGAGTCATTCAGGTTCCTTCTCTCATGACCTGAAGTGGGACAATCATATTTGCTCAAAAAAGGCCCAGCAGAGATTCTATATCCTTCACCAGCTGAAGAAGTTCAACCTGCCACAGGAGCTGCTGATGCAGTTCTACTTTGCAGTCACTGAGTCTGAGCCTCTGCACTTCCATAACTGTCTGGTTTGGCTCAGCTACAAAATCAGACATCAGAAGACTACAGAGAACGGTTCGGACTGCTGAGAGGATTATTGGTGCTTCCCTGCCCACCCTCCAAGAAATGTATACTCACATCCAAATCACTTTCTCTTTGAACTGCTGCCTTCTGGCTGGCGCTACAGAGTGCTGAGCACCAGAACAGCCAGACACAAGAAAAGTTTCTTCCCCCAGGCAATCTACCTCATGAACAGTTAAATGTTCTCCCCACTCAGCAATAAGTGCAATACCACTTATATTTATTTGACAGTAACCTACTGTACCTCTTTTTAATCCATTCCATGTAAATTCTATTCTAATCAGCTGTATATAGCACACCTGTATATACAAATTTGTCTATTTTTGTTTATTTATATATACAGTATATATACATATGTGTATCTTATATATACACTACCAGTCAAAAGTTTGGAATCGGTAAGATTTTTAATGTTTTTAAAAGAAGTTTCGTCTGCTCACCAAGGCTGCATTTATTTAATTGAAAATACAGTAAAAACAGTAATATTGTGAAATATTATTACAATTTAAAATAACTGTTTTCTGTTTGAATATATTTTATAAAGTAATTTATTCCTGTGATGGCAAAGCTGAATTTTCAGCATCATTACTCCAGTCTTCAGTGTCACATGATCCTTCAGAAATCATTCTAATATGCTGATTTGCTGCTCAAGAAACATTTATGATTATTATCAATGTTGAAAACAGTTTTTTTTTCCAGGATTCCTTGATGAATAGAAAGTTCAAAAGAACAGCATTTATCTGAAACACAAAGCTTTTGTAACATTATACACTAGTTCAAAAGTTTGGGGTCAGTAAGAATTTTTATTTTTAATTTTTTGAAAAGAAATTAAAGAAATTAATACTTTTATTCAGCAAGGATGCATTAAATTGATCAAAAGTGACAGTAAAGACATTTATAATGTTACAAAAGATTATATTTCAAATAAATGCTGTTCTTTTGAACTTTCTATTCATCAAAGAATCCTGAAAAAAAAAGACTGTACACAAATATTTTGTACAATTGTACACAATAAATGTTTCTTGAGCAGCAGATCAGCATATTAGAATGTTTTCTGAAGGATCATGTGACACTGAAGACTGGAGTAATGATGCTGAAAATTCAGCTTTGCCATCACAGGAATAAATTACTTTATAAAATATATTCAAACAGAAAAGTTATTTTAAATTGTAATAATATTTCACAATATTACTGTTTTTACTGTATTTTTAAACAAATAAATGTAGCCTTGGTGAGCAGACGAAACTTGTTTTAAAAACATTAAAAATCTTACCGATTCCAAACTTTTGACTGGTAGTGTATGTGTATCTTATATCCCTTTATACTTTTTTTTTATTTTACCTAATTACCTTTATCTGTGTACTGTTGTTGTCACTGTGTACTGGAAGCTTCTTGTGTCACCAAAACAAATTCCTTGTGTGTGCAAACATACTTGGCAATAAAGCTCTTTCTGATTCTGATTTCTGATATTGACATATGAGATTAATTTCATTCATTAATCAGCACATAAATGATTTTATTTCAGTTTGCAGTTGATTGACAGCCCTTGTTTGCATCCATTTGGCTGCAGCAGGGAAGTGTCACTTTTAACCGTGAGAAAGAAAACCTGCTGAAGAGAGGGCAGAGCTGTGCCCTTGAGCACAACAGCAGGTCACCACCCTTTTACAGGTGAAGCACTTTGCATAATCTCTCCATTAATCACACCTCTCTTCACACAGGCTCATTCAGTGAATACCTTATAAGACTGGAACTAATTTACCTCACACACTGCATATACTGCACATAATAAGTTCTGAATATCTGTTAAATTAATCTGTCCATAGGGAGAGGATTTTGAATTATCTTGACATAACCGTTTAAGTTTGCTTGTGCAAAACTTTTTGGGGATGGTTGCTAGGTGGTTACCATATTTTCAGTTTATTATCATCTGAATCGTGCTGCGACTAATATTCTTAAGGGACTTATATAAAGCTATTAACGTCAAGCACATAAATATAGTGAGCATACATGCACACAAATATGCGTGATAAACAAATTAGTTCTATCATCGTAACCTCCTCATCATAACACTAAATGCATTGTATAAAAAATGAAAAAAAAAAAAAACAGAAAAAGTTACACAGTTCAATTTAAATTAACTGTTGTACAGTATGCAAAGGAAAACGTAAAATGACCCTTAATGAAATGAAGAAGACTAAACAAGCTAATCGTTGACACAAAGCCTGTTGGCCTGAGCTGGAGAAGAAAGTTTTCATGGGTTCTCAAATAGCTCGAGCTGCCGACAGAGGTGGCTCCACTGTACAATACAGTTACATCATCACTGTGCACGTTCACATTCATTTCATAAATGTATTTAGGTTTGGCGTTTATAATAAATATTGTTTATATGAACACAACAATAAGTTATGTTGTGCACTGGTATTTTATATTATTTATGAATGTAATAATAAAATCCTTTTCACGACTTTCACGCTGATGCGACTTTCTGTAAAATACGGTACCTACTGGACAAGACAAGTTGAAGTTGGAAATAAAGATTTTTTGGAGTATGTTTTACAAGAAAACACTCTTTCAGTTTTTCTACTTCAAAATTTCACATTCAATGTGTTACTTGCATTTCTTAATTGTTTGTGAAATTTACATGCCATTTCTTAGTGAAAATTGTTTCTACACATTTTTTTTTTTAGTGTAGATAGCCCATTAGAGGAAAACATGGAGATAGAACATCTTTTAAACCCTAACCCTAACTTTAAGGAAGAGCATCTTTATAAAAGTGTTAAAATAACTAGATGTGTTTAAAACAAGTATCATGTTTACTCCCACACACAGATGAACCATCAACACTGTAGCTGTTCTCTTTGTAGTGAATGGGCATTTCTAAAGTCCAGAAATCCAGACCAAAATTCCCTTTCCTTCTGTTGTTCTCCAAAATAACTCTCCCTGCTGACAAGTAGATGCTGCACACTTAAAGACTGATGAGCTGGACAAAGAAAACAAACAGCGCTGTTGTTCTAATGACCAGCACTGTTATTGCTGTGTTACAATCAAAACACTCTCTTTCCTTTCCCCTCAACAAAACACTTGGCATCAAAGTTCAGTATTACACAGACCCTAAAACATGTAGACAATGTGAACCTAGTTGGAGCTCTCATCAGTCCTTTTTTGTTCATGCATTTGCTGTCTTTTCTCCAGTTTTTCACTATTTTTCTAACCCACCCCAATGGACAAACAGCACACGGGGTACAGGCTGGTGCTTTTCATTTCAGATCTGAAAATAGCCTCACTGTTGGGCCATATTAGAATGAGAGGGTCATCTGAATAGCTGCTGAGCACAGGCACCAGTTCATTCTCCGCTCAGCTTACTGCAAAATAACACCCTATTGCTTTGCTGGAATGTCCAACATTGCTGCCATTAAACATCCAATCTGTCTACTTACAGATAAACATGAATAGAATAAAGTTTAAAAGACACGTCTGATTTCTGTTTATGAGGAGAAAAAAAAAAAAAAAAAGATAAAAATTTTTTTTGGGATAGTCGCTTTTGACTTCCTTCCTTGGTATATCTCAGCTGTAACAGAAGGGAATGTCTGAAAAGAAAAAATGAGATTCCACTTGCAATGAACCACCTCATTCCCACAACATGAAGCCAAACACCAGCTCTGACTCAGAGACTGTAACCTAAGCTAACCTTAAAAGAGTATTTCTGCTGTGAAGATTACTAGGTTTTGAGTCTCTTCTCTCTCACTGGATCCAGGGGTTGGGGTCTTCTATAAAAGAAAATCTGATGTCTTTGAAAATTCAAAGAAAAAAAGATGTACAGTTTTGCATGAATCCAAATATTATGGTCCAGTGTAGATGTAATCATTAGACAGAACGAACCCACTTTATTTTAAAGGTGGTCTATGTAACTTTTTGACTGTACTAAAGCATAAAAATACCATAATATGTTTGCAGATATTTATTAAACATGCTGAGTTCACATACTCGTTTCTCTGAAAACCATTGCTACAGCCAGTTATTTTACTTTGAAATTTGCATTCCGTGTCGGAATTTCTGTTTTTGTTTTCATCTGTGCAAGACCGCACGTTGCCAATTTACCCAATAGTATTTCGCCAACCCGGGTTGCCAGTTGGCGGAAAACACATCCAGCGAATTGCAGCCATGGAAGCCAGCGAACAAACTGGGTCAGAGATCGCAGATTCTACCCAACCTAAAAAGCCTCACCATCCATCTAAAAATATCTATGAACGGGAGCATATTAAAACGCGATATCAACTCATCATAAATCAATAAATCAACTAATTATCTTACAGTGTGTAAGTCTCCTCACCTTCCAATGTCAATTGATCTCACTCCTGTTGCGTGTCTTCAAACTGGCAACCCGCGAGAGCGTTGAGTCTGAGGAGGAGGGGGTGGGGCAAACAATATTTTGAATTTGGCTGCAGTACCCATTTCAACCACTAGCTGTCATTCTTACATAGAGCACCTTTAAGTGTCTTTAACTACTATGTGTTAACATTTAAATAAATGATTTGATACAGTGTACTTATTGTATACATACAGTATCTCACAAAAGTGAGTACACCCCTCACATTTCAGCAACCATTTTAGTATATCTTCTCAAGGGACAATACTATAGAAATGAAACTTGGATATATTTTAGAGTAGTCAATGTGCTGCTTGTATAGCAGTATAGATTTACCATCCTCTGAAAATAACTTAACATAGAGCCATTATTGTCAAAATAGCTGGCAACAAAAGAGAGTACACCCTAAGTGATAACAGCTGTATGTCGTTTAACCATGCAAAGCCACATGTCCTATTCATCATGTTCATGTTTTTGTCTGCTTGACATCACCATACAAATGTGTGTATCTTGTATTAGAGCAGTTAAAATTTGGTGCTTTGAGTACAATTCTCTCATACTGTAGCATAATCTGGGGCTGCATGAGTGCTGCTGGGACTGGGGAGTTCTGTTTCATTGAGGGAAACATGGATTCCAACATGTACTGTGACATTCTGAAGCTGAACATAATGCCCTCCCTTCAGAAACTGTGCCCAGCCAAGAACAGCCTTACCTCGGCTTCTGACGTTTGCTGCTGGCTCTGATGTCTCTGTAGCGGTTATACATGAGATAATTCGTCTTTTGTTTATCTAACGGTTGATCTTTGGTCTCATGAATCTATAATTTGTTCCATGGCAAATCGTTTTGGCTGAGGGCAAAGTGACGTTTCATAACTTTATATATTTGGCTATTTAACTTTACTGTTGTAGCCTACTAAAGCGCTGATTTTGTACGTTTGACTGAATTGTTTGCTTTATTTCTTATTGTATATTCTTATACATGTGACACTGAAGACTGGAGTAATGATGCTGAAAATTCAGCTTTGATCACAGGAATAAATTACTTTATAAAATATATTCAAACAGAAAACAGTTATTTTAAATTGTAATAATATTTCACAATATTACAGTTTTTACTGTATTTTTAATTAAATAAATGCAGCCTTGGTGAGCAAAACTTACCGTGTCCAAACTTTTGACTGGTAGTGTATATTATATATATATATATATATATATATATAGTATACTACAATTGCATTTACATTTTTAAGTACTTAATATAAATACCCTGCAATTGTACTTTTAGTATACTAAATTGGTATACTTAAAGTCTGCTAAACTGGAACAAGTATTTTTGTGTTGAGGTCCAACTAAAGATATACTTAAGTATATTTGTGCTGAAGTGGAACTATTACAAGTATACTTTAGTACAAGTATATATATATCTTGCATTCAAATTATACAGTGATCATACTATCCTTACTAATAGTGATAAACACATTTTAGGGTTAATATTTAGATATATGCATTGTGCATTGTGCAATAAAGAAGAACTGCAAATAAAGTTTAATTAAAATATTTATGTCAGTATGTCTGTAAATAGTCAACATTTGAAGTGGATCAAAACCTTTCATCAAAGTTGTCCTAAAACCTTCTTCTAAGGACAACTTAGTTCTTAGGACAGTTTTCTTAGGAGGTTTTTAGTTAGTGTGAAATGAATGTAGGCCTATTTTAAACATATTTTGGTAGGTTTTTTTTCACTAGGGCAGACTCTGGAAGACTCTGTCTTAAGAAAATCCAGAGTTACCTAAACTCATAATTATGAGTTGTGCTGATGTTCATGTGCATTTTAACTCATAAATTCATTCTTTCTGACATGACTTGAAAACACTGTAACTGCTGACGCTAAACCTTGACCACCATTGGCCTGCCCCAACGTCCTACCATTGGTTGAACCAGAAGTTGACACATATAGACCACAATGATTGATCTATGTTTCAAACACGCCATAAAGCCAATGCCATCACATTTACCAACAATCAACCGATTTCTGTACTTTTGCTAAACAACCGAACTCACTGGAGTGCACACTATTGGGAATCTGTGTTACAGAAACTTTATAGTCTAGAAACTCATTGTAGCTAAAGACACAAGCTTCACCATGTATTTCAAATCCGAGAATGATCAAATTATTTTTAGATGATGCTATATCATTTTTTAGATGAGACTTTCTTTTTGTGCAAACCAAAGAAAACGTGAGGTATGAACTGAAACATCTAGTTTGTTTCTGCTAACTGGCTGTAAGGGCAGAATTTTCAAACCCAACTTTTGCCTACAGCTCAGATGTAACCATGAGAAATTTGCAAATAATAATTTAATTGGTTAAATTTTTAAGTACTTCAGTAATTTATTTTTGTTGAATCCTATGTTGACCTGTTATGATTAAATGTCCAATTCAATGAACTGTATTTGAGTTCTACATGTTTAGTATAAAAACAGTATTGGCCTGGATAAAAGTTTACAGGAAATGTGTTTTGAGTTGCAAAAAATAATCATGAAGGAAGTTTTATAATTATGACCTTTACCTTTTTAATAATTTGCTCACACTTTGAATATCAGGTAGGCTATTGTTTAATTCAATTCAAATTTATTTCTATATCACTTTTCACAATTTTGCATGGTCGCAAACAGATATACATACATATAGAAAGTAGTTACTGTACATAAGTAAATATTTGTAATTATGACAAATAAAGAAAACATGTAGTCAGTTTGAAATGGTGAAAGAAATTCACGTACCTGATCAGAAGTTTTATTACATTAGTGTATTCCTATGCACTTCAATGCACCTACTGTAATACACTTTTCCCCATTAATGCTACTTTAATAGCCCTTATTTGCACTTTGAAACATCAACTGCAGCCCTTTGGGCTGTCAAAATATTATGAATTATTAAATTAATTATTAAAGTGATCCTGACCAAAAAAAAAAAAAAAAAACGTACACAGAAATTTAAAATATCAAATAAATTCAGAAACGTTAACTGCATGAAAAGTATCATTTTAATTTATGCATCACATATAAATCCGCAGCGTAATGCGAGACCACCAAATCATTTTATTGCGTTTTAAGTCAGGAGCAGTTGTGGTGCATTGAGAGTTAAAGTGCGCAGAGAAAATCGGCAGAGAAATGTTACAGTTGATTATATTTCATCCGCACCCACTGAAACACAAGCAGTTCTGCACGTTCACATTTTTCCACCAATGAACAGAACGGAACTAGTGCATGCACAAGAATAAAACTAATGTTGTGCCGGTTTAAGCAATTTTTTCATGTTGCGTTAATGACAGATCATGTCAAGTAAAAGAGAAGCAAAACATTCTTGATATTTAATTTAGCTTCTGCTGGTTTTATTTCTTCAACAGCTTAAATTTTAATGCACGTTCGTGCTGTATAGCTACAGGCCGTTTCACATTTATTTTCAAGCACCACTTACTGTGTCTATATTAATAATTTTCTCTGCGATTCACAGACTTTTAATCCATGTAGTTTGTGCTGTCATTAATAGTTGTCATTAATAATGTCTGTTCGCTTATAGCTGTACTTGTAACAGTATAGAGAGAACAAAAAGTAACCCCAGTTTTGCATAGTTTATATCTGCGTGGTGGCGCAACAGGTAAGCCAAGTGCTCTTGTGCGACAGCGGCCAGGGTGACCCGGGTTCGATTCCAGCCCGTACTGGTTCCTGCATTCAATATACATATAAATCTGTTCCTGATGTTCACTGATAAGTAAGTTACTGGGGCTGTCTGTAAAAGGCATGTTCTAAAGCTGTGACTTTATTTATAAATATTACTTTATTGTAGCCTCTATTGAAGCACACTATAATGATGCCATTAGCACACTTCAAGTTTACTTGGAATGCCATTGCATTGTGTTTTAAAATCACTAAAAGTTTGTTATCAGTATAATATTAATGTATGTTCAACACTCTTACAATGTAACTGAATTGCAATTCTAATGTCACCAAAATACATTTGAAGTTTATGCTAAGTGAATTCTGCATTTCATAACTTGTATTTCATAATACAAGAGTATATTTAAAGTGTACTTAAGTATACTTGGAATAGTTCCACTTTAGCACAAACAAGTATATTTAGTACAACTTTAGTTGAACTTCAGCACTGCTTTTGGTCAACTAAAATGCATTTAGTACAAAATTAGTTGTTCCAACTTAGCAGACTTTAAGTATACCAATTTATAGCGTGCCAAAAATACATTTAGTTATACTAAAGTACATACGAATAAATTGTGCTTAAGTATACTATTTTTGCACTAGGGTATATATCTATCTATATATATATATATATATATATATTTTTTTTTTTTTTTTTTCTTGACATTTATAGTCCTCAGAATGAAATCTATACTATGTGAACAACTTTCTATATGGTAAGTGCATTAAAAGTTTATCAAAGGTCATAACAATCAAAAACTATTTTATTTAAATGGGCAAGTGGTCAAAACACTGAGCTCTGAATTAATGATTTCATACAGATCTGTAGTTCAGCCAAAATTGAGGGCTTGTATATATTTAGACAGATATGTTCCAGCATACTGTATTTGCTTATGTAGTATTGAACATGTATTACAGCATGTATTATTCATGTACTCATTAAAAATGATTACATTTAGTAAAACAAACAAACAAACAAAAACTAAATTACAGTGTTAAGACATCCCATTCCAGATGTGAGACATCCAAATGTTATCTTTATAGCAAAATCTCTAATAGGGTGATCTTTATGAGAGGGCGACAACTGCCTATGGTGAAGAGGGAGCATTTGCACTGCCTAACATGAAGCTAGTGACAACAGATCTGTAGTGCAGACTCATGGAGTCCATCTGTTTTAAAATGATGTTCACTTATTTTTATTTTTCAATTTCAATTTTAATTTTAGGATTTATCTAATCTTGACTCTTTCAAAGACTCATTTATCAGTCCAAGCCTTCTACATCATAAACTAATCTTCACACATTCTCCTTTCAATGTGATGGCTACTATATGAAAGATGATATTTGAAAAATCAGAAATGATCAGCATCTGGACAGTGGAAGGAAATGTTATCAGCATCGAAATTAAACTCTTTATGTGAACATTCACAGCATTGCAACTGATTTTTTTTTTTTTTCTAACAATCTTTACTTTTGCCAAAAGGTGTCAAGCTGTAGGGGTAGATAAAGCCTAACCTCAGCTCAGGAGTATTTGTGTGTGCTCAGTATAAGAATCTACTGTTTCATCTCAAACACACACACATAAACACACACAAACACACAGTTTGGCAGCATTTTCCATTGTAGATAAGGCTCCTGCAGTGGTAAATGTGGCAGTTAGCCACAATCTCTCTGCCAGACAACACATCCTTATTTACCAGCCACACACACATCAAGACTTCAAATTCCAGTAAATCTAACAAAGAAATCTACTAGTGGTCTTACAAAGAAGACCAACCGCAGAGAACTCACTTTTCAGAAAACTCATGATTTTCACTCGTGTATCAAGCCCACGATTCAATCACCACAACAGGAGAACATTACAATAACACTACCATTGAACTGAATGTCAACTTTCATGAGCCACAGTAAATAAGTCAATAACAGAGACAGCGCAATATATAAAGTGATATGGAAAAAGAGCGACCCAAGAGACTGAGGATGTGCAGGAGGACAGCGAGATAAAGCAAACTGTTGCTTTCCATCTGCTGTTAAGGATGGTTGAAATGAAGCAAACTTTGAAATGGAAATGCAATAGAAAGTTAATCCCCCAGGGTGAACTGTGGATATGTAACAGCACACACTGAAGAGAGACAATATTTTTTTAGCATGGAGACTCTTTTCACTCAGTGTTACTCAGCACATTTCTAGCACACACACCGATAACCACATAACTAGATTTTTATAGTGCTTGCAAGTCTCACCACCATTCTAGGGTGTTAAAGGTGGTTGTCAGAGTGTTGCTATGTGGTAACTAAAGTGTTGCTAGGTGACTGCTTACAGACCCAAAGTCTAAAGAGCCCACTCTTAAAGTTGAATTAAAATTACATTTGATTACTTTATTTAATTTCTGTAGTATTTCTTACCCGAATACTACTGTTAGACCCACCTGAAAAACTTAAAGCTATAATTTCAGCTTATTTCAGTTGTCTTTTTATTCTGTTGTATGTATTTGTGCTATGGTTTGCAATTTATTTGTTCTTATTTTATTATTGACTGTCTACTTGTCTTTTTATTTGTAAATTTAAAGTTTCAAATAAAGCCTCCCTGTGCTGTGTACAAGCTATTGCAAGAAAATTACCCAAATTATAAAAAAAAAAAAATGAGATAATAAAAATATCTATATGGCAGTACATATGAATATCGTATGAATACAGTATCGAATATCGATATTTTTCAAGGTATCGTATCGTAGTTAGAAATTCCAGTATCATGACAACACTAATCTGGACAAGTGTGAATAAAAGCTCCATTTATCATTCAATTTACATTCACTCCTACAGCGGGACGCTCACAACAGTGCCAAAGACAGAAAGAAGAGGTTGAGAAAGAAAAGATGCAGAACAGACAGAACCAACAGATATACAGAGTAAAAAGAGAAAATGTAGGAAATAATAATAGACAGAGAGTAAGCATATTAGAGAGCTAAACACACAAAGAGAGTTGATCGCTCTAACAAACACACAACACCATCCAGAATGAATGATAATACACCGTTCTTTCAGAACAGTGATATGTTAGTCAGACCTGTGTTCGGCTCCTCCACCCGGGTTTCCTGGTTCCCCATGGCTGCTACACGCTGCTCAACAGAAGATACTAATCCATTAGAGCAGAGCTCTGACACACCTGACAGTGCACACTCACTTCACTGCCGCTGGTGCGTACGAGACAAAGACAATGAGACAGAGGTGTTTGTCCTCTCCTCTCGCCCTGCCGACTGTGAATCAGCAGCCAGACAACATTCCTGCTGACTGTCAGTCTGTCCCAGTGAAACTCTTTCAATCTTCTTCTCATTCACTTGTTCTGTCTCTCTCTCAGCGTCGGGCAGCAACTGCAGCAGGAGTGTATTCAGTATGTTATTAGTAGAGTCTCTGTTTTGGGGGCGTGGCCTCTGTCTGTATATCTGCTCCTCCTCCAACTGAAGCATGAAAATTAGAACAAGCAACTCCCTCTTTTATCTTGCTCTGTCTTTCCTTCACTTTACTCTATCTCCAGAAATGAAGATTATGTATGATGGAGAGGAGGTTCTATTCGTCTCCTTCCACATCAACTTTTCTGACCTCATTCATCTGTTCTGTAGCGGAGGACACCAGGCAGAAAGGGGGCAATTACACTGACACACACATGTGTAAAGCTACTCTCTCATGGATTGCTGCATTATCATAGTACGGGAGATTAGAGCCCCCGAGTTAGACTGATCCATTTTTTCTGTTCTCAGTAGGAGGCATGAAAAGATAGATGTGTTATTTTCTTTAGCTCCCTCCATCCCCCTCATTCTTTATTCATGTAGAATGCATGTGTTAAATATTCATGCTAGGAAAAAACATGCCATCTTTGCCTGAATCTGTCCCTGGCACAAGTTTATGATGAGCTACCTGATGATCATGTTGTCCACCTTGATTTGAGATGATTGAAGCTAAATATGCTCTTTAAATCACATGAACAACGACACTAAATATACTGACCTAGAAATTGTTCAGAATAGTCAATATTAGTTATTTTAAATCATACAATGTATTTGCTTTAAATTCTTCAAAGTACTAAAAAAATCAGTCAAAATCATCAAGTTTTTTTTTCAGTGTGATTTAATGTGGTAAAATGAACTCAGATTATCCTGCTTCTTATACAGCTACTTATAAAATCAATAAATAAGCAGGCATAAAATACTGATTTGAGTTATTTTGTGTGAGCAGCAAGAGACTGTGGTATAATATTAGAAAAATGAAATCAGCTTGCAGTCAATTGTACAGTTTAGCATGACAAACACACACACACACACAAAAAATCTGACCACAAAGTTCTGCAAATTTACCAATAAGAATCAAGTGTTCCAGAGAACCATGTAATGATCTATTCCTGTGTTTTTATTTTCCCATTTATTGGTGTGCCTCTCCTTCTTTCATTTACTCAAGTACAGAAGTCTCAGTGTCTTTTGGATAGTTCTTTTAAGGGTGTGTGAATTATTAAAGTTATTAAAGGGAGTGTAAATTATTATAAGAATTATTATATTATTTCTTATTGGTCTTATTCCTGAATTTTATTGCGGTTATAAAAGTCTCTCCACCCTTGTTAAATAAGCCCAGTTCTAATCTGCACTCCTGTAGCTCACTCACAGTCACATACAAAGGCAGGACAAAGCCTCTGTAAACTACAGCTGAGCGGATCTGTGTCCACCCAGACCTCTTACTGTCTCATGTCACTGACCGTACATGAGCGCAGAGTTTGCACTGTTAAACATTAAAGGAATGTTCCAGGTTTAGGCTGAGCACCAGATTTTCTATTACCTCTAAAATAATTTTTTGGTTCATCCCTCAGTTTGTAAAAACAAATAAAAACATTTTACAGTTGAATTCAATGGGGCAAGGCATTCCAGGAGGGTTTACAAACAGAAATGTGCAGCTAGTATTTTTTAAAGGACATACTATATATTCATTTTACATGCAAAATGTGTATTATTTGAGCTGTAATATCTAAATCATAATTTTATAGGTAGGACTACTAGTTTGTGACTACTAGGAGTTTGTGAACAGTACATTGCAGATACTAATGGCATGTCCCATTCTGGTATTCCTGTTGGTATAAACCCCAAAGTATACTTCAGTTTTAAAGCAAACACTTAACGCATACATACTGCTGAATGCATAGCCTTTTAAAGAATACTGCATTTGATAGCATGTGCAACAACAGCCACCCGGAACTGACAGTGTGAACATAGCCTATTTAATTATATTTTAAAAAGTAATTTATTCCTCCAATGGCAAAGCTGAATTGTCAGCATCATCATTCCAGTCTTCAGTGTCACATGATCCTTCAGAAATCATTCTAACATGCTGATCTGGTAACATTTCGTCTTTGTTAGTGGCTAACATTACAGTTAGCCACTTTTTTTGTGGAAACCATGATACTTTTTTTTTTTTTTTTTTTTCAGGATTGTCTGAAGGATATAAATCTAGTTACAAACTTTGTAACATTATAAATGTCTTTACTGTCACTTTTGATCATTTTAATGCACCCTTGTTGAAAGTATTAATTTCTATTAAAGTATTAAAAAAAAATCATTCTTGCCCTAAACTTTTGAACATTTTTTTTTAATTTTTTTTTTTTTATATACAATTTAGTATGCAGAATGGCAACACATGGCCTATCAAGGGAGAGATTAACATGGCAGCTCTGTCTAATTAACCATCAACTTCAGCTGAGCCAGTCTGTGAGTCTCAATTCCTGTAAGATGGCGGTGTGGAACAGAGTGACAATGCACTATTCACACATAAGCTAAATCCTCAACACTGAGTCATACACTTAATACGTCTGACAATGACATAAGCGCTATTACAGCCAGCCTAACTGCTCACATAAGCAGTCTCTATATGGTAACTGATACAGCATCACAGAGCTGTGAAGTGTTATGTATTGGAAATGGGAGTGTTAATTAAAAGACGACACAGAAGGACATGTGACCTTAGGCACAATGGGCAGGTTGTCCACTAACACTTGCATAGATGTTATTTATAGATGAGAGACCAAGTGCCTCTCACTTCATTTCACTTTTGAGACCTAACAGAAAAGGAAAGCTTCATTTAAATATTAATGATGCCCTGCTATGGCTGGCTAAGGTGATGTGAGTTGTCATATACTGTAGCAGTGGCTGATAAGTCTCCATAAAGCATTGTTACTGTCTGCCTCAAACTATATATCATGGCAGTTTGTAACAATTTTACATTTTGGCAAATTAGTGATGAATTTGTATGATCTCATTTATATGTTTTCATACAATCTGCTTTTATACGCTACTTGAGGGTTATGTTTAGGGTGGACTTTTTTTATGTTCATTTTTTTTTTCTAAAAATCTTATGGTTTCATGCTTATAGTTGATATTTCAGAATGTAATTTATGTAGTATGTATTATTTTCATTCTTGCATTAGCAGGGTATTTTTGTATTATATTAGGTGAATCCCTAATTTAAGACCAGCTTCTGAAGGGCTGCTGATATATCATGATATGTAATAATTAAGACAAACCGTCCAAATATTCATGGCATTCCTTGGTTAACAGCCAGCTTCTTAATCATTCAGCAACATGACAACAAATATTTTAGTACAAAGATACACAACCACTAGCACTATTTTTTTTTTTAAAGTTTTATTTAATACTTATATATAATATAATATAACATTTTAGAAATATGTAATATAAGATTAATTTAAAATAATTAAAATACTTTATTGGTATTTTTATGATGAAACATACCAATTCACACAACTAACAGAACGCATAGTAGATATATAAAAAAAAATTGGATGACTAGTAATTTTTTAAAGCTTTACATGGACTTGCTCCTCAGTATATCAGTGATCTTCTTGTCCCGTACAATGCCCCAAGAGCCTTACGCTCATCCAATCAATTAAGTCTTTCTGTTCCTCGCTCACGCTACAAAACTAAAGGTGATTGGGCTTTCTCCGTGGCTGCTCCTCGACTCTGGAACAGTCTCCCTCTCAATATTAGATCTTCCCCCTCTGTTTCTACTTTTAAATACTTATTTGTATTCTTTATGTTTTAATTGAGGGTGTGAATTTTCCAATTGTCCTCAAGGTTTTGATCCAATGTGTTAATTCTTTTTGTTTTGTGTGTGTTTGTGTGTTTTAATTTTTTAAATTTTGTTTTAATTTTTCTGTACAGCACTTTGGTTGCAACCTCTTTTGTTTTGAAATGTGCTTTATAATTCTATAAACTAAACTAAACTAATTTCCTACTACTAAATTCTGAAAAAAACAGTTTTAATAATTGGACTAAAAACCTCCACACACAATAAACGAGAATACTATCTTTTTAACCTAGCATACACATAACACACTATCACATTCCTATAATTAAAATCTGTTAAAGGATTATTAGGCTGCATAAATTAGGTCAGGAACTGGGAACACTATAACATCTGATGTAACATCACGGCATTTACGCTTATATTAATCTCTCAGCTTTCTCACTACAGCGTTCTGACACTATTGGATGGGAACTGAACTGAGCTGCACGATGCCATCACTGTTTTCCATAGAGCTGTTTTATAGTTGAATTGAACTCATTTCACATTTGATGATCTTTACACAGTTATTAAACAGAACTGAATCAACACTGAACTGACCTCAGCTGAACAATGACACCATTTTATTTTAGAGCTGCTTTACAGCAGAATTTAACTCTGTTTGCATCATTGAATCATTATTTTCCTGTTTATCCCTGTAAAGCTGCTTTGAAACAATCTGTATTGTATAAAGTGCTATATAAATAAAGGTGACTTGACTTGACTTTTACATTGTTACAAACAATTTCTATTTCAAATTTCTATTCTATCCATCAAAGAATCCTGAAAATGTTTCACAGTTTCTACAAAACTTTTAAGCAGTAAAACTATTTTCAACATTGATAATAAGAAATGTTTCTTGAGCACCAAGTTGGCAGCAGAAGATTCTTTAAAAAAAATCTTTTTTTTATTCTGCATAAAAAATAACATCTTACAGGTTTGCAATGACATGAGAGTGGTGTAAATTATGACAGCTATAGGTGAACAATCCCTTTAAGAATGAAAAAAATCTCCCATATTTCCCACTGTCCTCTTGTCTAGTATCTAACCATGATGATTTTCTGTCTAATCTATTTTTCATGTCCTCATCCATCTCAATAATTGAGCACTATTGCACTTCCTTCACCTACAGATAAAACAGCCAGCAGAGCATCACATGAAGTACAAAGAATTCTGCTACACCCTGATACTGGTATTTTAACTTATGGCCAATCCCACAGAGGTCATGTGGCCAGGCAGCATTCCTGTTCAACACAATGTCTATTCCAGCTTGTATCTTTCTTCTGTGTGTGGGAATGTTGACTAAAGAGGAATTATTGATATCAGACTCCATCAATCTACTCCAACAATCAACACGAGTACAAAACAGTACAAGGCATAGAACAGTCTATCCCTTGTTTTCATTTGCAAATACATTAAATATGGCATCTACCCCGTCTGAGGTCAATAGAGAGCACAGATACATGCACTCTACTAAGACGCAATCCCTCATATCTAATTTCTCAAAGACAATTTAATCAGAACCAAATCAGATCACTTTTGGCAGTTCTGTTTTCATTGTCTAATACTGGAAGTCTAAGTCATGTTTTCCATATCAGCTTTGGATTCTGTTCATTTCTGCTGGGAAAACAAATCTGTCGTATTTCTTTAGTATAGCTCAAGTCCAAGGAGTTATCTTTTACACAAATACTGTACACTGTTAAATACTGAACTGCCATCATCTGCATACAATAGAGATTAAATATCAGAGAACGGTCTCCTGATGCCCTCTAGAGGTGATCATCTGCACTCACAAGAGCTGGGCAGTGATTTTATTCTAAAAGGGACCTTGAAGGGATATTTCTGCAGGTTTTTTTAAACATAAATTTAAGACTTTTTAAAGATCTTTTTAAGACCAAATGAAGAAAATTTAAAGAATAACCTGAAGGGAACACCATACATCAATATGTTCTCTGAATGTAAATGTCTAGGAAGAAACACAATAATTTGTATTAGCACCTCAGAGTACAATTACTTTTTAATTCATTTATTAAAAAAACCCTGATAAATACTAATATAGTGAAACGTGAACATTTGAAATATATAGTATTCCATCCACACGTTACTCACCATTTAAGAGATAAATTAAGAGATTAAACAAACATAATTATTAAATAATTCAAAAAGTAACAAAATCATCTCTGTATAAACCGCACACTATTAGGAAACAAGTATGACTACATGAGATTTATGTTTATTAGTTGTAAAATCCTACTTGAAGTGCTGCGTGGTCTGTTGTCTGTAAGCTCAGAGATGGCTCCTGTGGTGATGGTCTTCTTCATGCGGGACACTGAAGCCACTGAACCCAGAACAGGTTTAGCCAGAGCATCATCACTGCTCGCCCTTTTTATCTACACACAAGAACATTAATACTGGCAGTGAAAACAGCTGAGAATCAAATTTTTCACAAAATATGTTTTGTACGGTGACCGGGAGGGGACATGTTCATGGTCACAACATATTGGCTGCATCCGAAAACCTACACAGCTGACTTGTTGCCTCACTGCCTTGCTGCCTTATCAGGTAGCGTTTGTGCATGAAGGCACCTCATGAAACGGATTTCGGACAGACTTCTGAGGTAGCATAACAATTTAAATTATCTACAGCAAAATAGCGCTAGCTTTTGTGAGACCTAAACAAATATTTATTTACTACAGTAGTAGTTTCTCGCTAGAAATGACATCAAAAGTGGAAAACGTTGGTCAAAAACGTTTACACACAAACTGACCAGCAAACGCAACTTTCGGATGCCATCTTTATTTTTCTAGCTCAACAGTCACAGAATGGAAAGCACAGGATTGTGGGATATCAAAGGCAGCAAAGGATACATCTATGCTGCCTTCAAAAATCGATCAGATGAAGGGATCTCAGGAAACAGGAAGTGAAGCTAACTTTGGATTTGGACGTGACTTGATACCTTCCTACCTTGAAATGTGTCCTCCGAAGGCAACATTTTCCAGTTTTCGGATGCAGCCATTAACTCATGAGAACCCGATGTAAAGTCTTCCCTATGTTGAGGGAACGATATATTTTTCTCAAGGCCACAACTTCTTTATGTTGAGGGATCGACATATTTCTCATGGCCATGAGTTAAATGAGTTAAATGCGTAAACAACCATAGCAACCTGAAATTATCAGAAATGGATAGGCCTATGATCATTTATTTTTAATTAAGAAAAAGCGCAGAATTAAGAAATGATTATATTAACATATTGCATATTGTATTGCGTGCAATGGTGCCTATAACAGTATTCGAATGAAGTTAAATAAATGTTAAATAAATATTGTGTACATTTTTATCTCTCCAATCCAACAGTCTTTTAAATCCATTCACTGATCGTTTTATTTAATATTTTTTATATTATTATTATTATTATTGGTTACATTTTTTATTCATTGTTACGTATTTGCTTTATTTTCCCCTTCGTTTAACGTATCTCTTTACCTTTCTGTACATTATTACTTAAAGTATAACATTATATTTTGTAAATACTGTAAATGCCCGATCAAGTTTTGACTTTATGACTGTATTTCTGTAGACTATTAGCCTGTTTTCATTTGTAGCCCCTCGTGCCAGTGACAGCATGCAAATAATTTGTTATTATTAAAGGCTATATGTTAAAAGAATATTTAAGCTACAAAAAAGCCTATTTGTGTGTAGCCCTATAGGCTATATAAAGTAATAAATAATAAATAATACATTTAATCTCATTATTTCTTTACCAAATTAACGTTATGTATTATCTAATAGCCTACTTTCAGTAGCCTACCATATAGCCTATATTTTGTAAATACTGTAAATGCCCGACAATCAAGCGGGAATGCTTATTGTAACATATTTAATTTTAATAGGCATAATAATAATAACAAATAAATAAAGACACGATCAGTGAATAGATTTAAAAGGCTATGAGATGGGATGGATAAAAATGTTTTCTTGTAGGCCTATATTATTTTATGTTTTTCCATATTCTTTTATCATTTATCAGTAATAACAAACTTCATTCAAATGCTGTCTATGGCAACATCGCGTGCAATATAATAGTCTATAATATATTATTATAATCATTTCTTATTTTCGCCCTTATTTAGTCATACTTAATTAAAAAATAAATATTATTATAGGCCTATCATTTCTAATAATTCCAGGTTGATATGGAAGACAGAGACAAAGACAGATTTGAATGTTCTGCTCTGATCATACTTGTCAAAGGTTTAATAGACATAGCCGAATCGTTGTCATTCAGGAATAAGATTGCGTAGGTGTTTGAATTGAGATGGCGATCTTTTTACCACTTTTGACTATATAGCAATAGCAATGCAATAACAACGTATCACCAGCTGTCTTAAACAAACCTCACTGGATCAGTACGAATAACATAAATTACATTATTTTGGATTCAGTGAATTTAGCTAAAAGTTGACAAGTTTGCAGTGCTGCTAAATATTGAGATATATATCAAATAGGAATATAATTTTATAAATATAATATTAATAATAAATATTAAAAACATTTTAGCTATACAGCCCAGTGCTAATAGTAGTGACAACCAAAATAATACATACAGTTACAGTTATGAGACTACCGTACAGTATAGCATACACAGGTAAAGATCTTGTGTCAAATGTAATTTTTAATTGGTCCTGTGTATTGTACACATTAGAAATGCATCTTTATGTGTGGCATCACATCTTGGAGCTTACTTAGTGTTTTGCTATTTTTTTTTTTTTAACTCAAGAACCTGTGCTGTGTCAGGGTCCCATGACTCCCACTTCTCATCCATTCCACTGTCAAATTATATATTAAAGCTCACCTTGCTAAGTCGCAGATCAGAGGCGATGGTGCTGGATGATCTCGAGGTCTTCATCCCGATGTTGCTGGAGTAAGAGCCTTGAGAGCTATTTGCAGACAGTTTTGCACGCTCTGGAGCACCCATTCTGGGCAGTGCCGCCTTGACGGTGCCCCCTTTCAACATGGTCTTCTCAGTTCACGACTCTCGCCACTTGTTCTGTGGACAAAGCAGCAAAAGTAAGAGGGTCAGAGTTTCCCATAAATTACCTAGACTCCCACTACAGTCTAATCTGTCCTGCCATAGTTTTATAATGAACCAAAAATATTTTAAAACCTCTAATAATAATATAAAAGTTCTCTACTTTGCATTTTGTACCATTGCTTTGGCATAGCAACTGTCAAATGAACAAAAATTGAAACCACAAAATGACTTAATGCCCTTATCAAATCACAAAAGGCTGCAATTTAACAGTTGCACTGCGTGTTTCAAAGCGAAGTGCCCATTTTGACTTGATCAGCTTGTGATTCAATGTTTTCAGAGTCTTGAAGCAGCTCAGTTCACAGTGAATGCAGCAAACTCCATCTTTGCATATGCTGTGAGTTCAATATGCATTTTGGAACACAATAGGCACCAGTTATGCCTTATTTTCACATTCGCATAATTTCCTGCATTTTTGTTGACAGTTGATAACAGCATTTCACTTGTCTGTAAACCTATTTTCAAAGAAACTGGAGTTTTCTGCCAAAATAAATGCTTGAGGCCAACTCTTTAAAGTGAAGGAAGTATAATTATTATTATATTCTAATTGTTTGGCTTGCTAAAACACCAGTGTAAATGTAATGTAGACTGAGACACTATATCTCACCTAAAAAAGTCCACTTTAAAGACGAGGTAAAAGTCAATCTAAAGACTCTTACTTGGTCA
Source organism: Hypophthalmichthys nobilis (assembly GCA_037950665.1). Classification (NCBI taxonomy): domain Eukaryota; kingdom Metazoa; phylum Chordata; class Actinopteri; order Cypriniformes; family Xenocyprididae; genus Hypophthalmichthys; species Hypophthalmichthys nobilis. The sequence continues at coordinate 32,259,787 of CM075468.1, read as the reverse complement.
CTTTGGACACTCTCAAAGTGAACTAGATTGATGTATTTAACTTTAAAATGTACAAAATTTTCATGTCATTTAGTTTTAGGCTTCAGTCAGCGTAGTGCTCATGAAATTGTTTTCAAAACTTTCAATGCACAAAAAAAAAAAAAAAAGAAAAAGGCAGCAACAAAATCTGGTAAAGGAATAACCCGTGCTGGAACATGCAGGATCGTTCAATAGATATAATCTTAATGCAAGTGAAAGCAGGACAATTTAGAGGAAGAGAGATAGGGAAGAGAGAAAATGAGAGACAACCCAGAGAAAAATCCCAAGAAGCTTCCTGTGACTAAGCATGTCCTTTTTTAAGTGATCTATTAATCAAAAGCCCCTATCAGAGACCCAACACCCTCAATGCAAAGGGTAGGTTTCACCCTAAAAGATCTTTAAAACAGTTGCTAATGCAGAGACTGGATGACTCAAAGTGATATATTAGTGACATATTAGTGAACAAAGCAGAGGTAATGTGAGAGGAATGGACAGGTGGCCATTGACTGAAAGAGGCATAAGTGCTCTTCAAACCAGAGAAGGGAAGAGGGTGAGGGAGCTAATGTGTCCTGCAGAGAGCTGAGCATATACCCTTGTGGGTTGCTCTCATTGACTTGAATAATGGTGGCATGCAAATGTACATAGGTTCAACCATTAACAACATCCCAAGAGATGTGGAATGATAAATGAACATCAAAAATCAGTGAGAAAGACTTGTTCAGTTCACCAAAAAAAAAAAAACATCTTCCTACTCTTTGCTTTTCACTCTCTCTGTTCTTGTCTTTCCATTTACAAACAGCCATTAGTTGCCTAATATTAAAGTATAATGTGTAAAACTATTTTTTGCAATGCAGGGTATAGAGTAGGGATGGGCATTTTTGGCAATTTTTTTTATTTCGATCATCGACAGGTTTCAAAAACGAGTAATCGAGTACTCAGGGGGCGGGGCATGTGGGGGGGGCGGGGCATGGCTGTTATGGAGATAATGAAAATATCTGAAGACTGTTATGAAAATGAATGTTAAAAATAAAAATATGACATGAAAACCTGTCTATGAAAACATGAACACGTGATTAGAACACTGTTAGATTATGATTATGATGCAGCAATGGTATTAGGAAGCATCTAAAAGGAATAGCAGCCTGAGGTAAAGAGTGACTTTATGGCAATAAACTGAAGCCCGTTCAATTACACATCCTATGATATTAATCAGATAACTCAGATACATAACATAGACATAACATTACAACTTGTATCTGCATAAAAGGATGCAAATGCCAGTGAACTTTGAGTTACACGCTATAGCGAGAGTGAGAAAGAGAGAGAGCTCCCGCCATGATGCGCTTTCATGACAGCACGCTGAAACACGGGCAAGGACAGAATTTACTATAGATTTCTATAAAGTTCTAAAAGTTTCTAAAACGTTACGTATTTAAAATACAAAATTTGATGATGGTAAAATAGTTAATCAAATTACAGTTACATTCAAAAAGTATTTTAGATTACCAAAGTGATTACTCTGAATTTTAATGTCATTTATTTAATTTAATATTAACGAAAGCTGTTTGAGGATTTTTAAACAACGAGGCAATTGTTGATGATTGTCCGACTCTGTCTGTTTATTAAAAAAAAAAAACGTGCAGTTCAGTTAGCAACCTGCAAAGTGCAGACATGCAAAACGGGAAAACAGCGCGTAATGCATTTCTCTCATGGAATTTCAAAGACAGTTTTACTTATAAACATTAAAAAGGACGTAACATCACAGTGCAATGCAAGCTACCTGCAACAAAACTTCTATCGGCTTCAAAGGATTCAACATCTAATCTGAAAAAGCATCTTGAGGTAAGTAGGTCTTTGAAAAATAACACAAAATCCACATAGAATTAACATCCAATTAAACATGCGTTAAATAATTATTTATAAAGCCATGGCTTTTTGTACTTTACAGACAAACTCTAAATCTTAATAATTCATTCCAAATGTTCAGGTATATGGCGCGTTTATGCGAGTTCATGATCCGATTCATAAAACAAATTGATCTTTTGATACGATCTTTTTAATGAATCGTTTGTTTTTGTTTACAAAAATATTGTGAATAAATTATTCACGAATTTGATAGATCTGGGGTGTGTTTCCCGAAAGCATCGTTAGATAACTATAATCGTAAATTCCATTGAACTTCATTGTGACCATATTTGATATGCGAAACGACTCAGTGATTCTGTTGTGGCGGTTGTCTCTCCATAGAGAGGATAATAAGTGGAAGAATCACTCAAAATTTTCTCCATTCATTAAACAAATCTGTTGTATTACTTGGAGAACTGTGCCAGATGTCTTGGCTACTTTTATTATTACTTTTATTATTCCTTTGGCGCGTTTGCATTCGTTTTAAAGCTTAACTCTGACTCCCATTCACTGTAATTGCAATATAATAAAAAAATCCTTATTTTTTTCTTCCTTTCATTTATTGTAAAGACCAAACTTACTGACAGAATGCTTGCTGCAATAGAAACGGATACTAGGGATAGTTCACACAAAATTACATTTTTTTAAAATTTTTTCCATACCTGTATTACTTTCTTGTGAAACAAAAAGAGAATAATGGTGGTGGAGGAATGCAAAAAAACTGTTATGAATATATACGCCTTCTCTCAAGACGACTGGGTAGATCATTTGAACATTTTCTTTATAAATGTTCTAAATGTTACAAACAAAATTTGTTTATTAAACATAATTTAAACCACTGTGTCGATTCGAATCTAACAACCTATACAACAACCTATATGCAGAAGGGCATTTCAAAAATACAATGGTGTCCAAAAATGTACCATGGTATTTTTAAAAGCACCTGTGAAAACACTTTTTTTTATGCTTTGGAAAACTGATGTTAAAAATAAAATGTAGCAGAAAACCAAATCCTATGATGCGTAGAGGTCATTTTTATTTACAGGGTGTAAACTTAAAACAGGACGTAAACTTAAAACAGGACATCAAGTTAATATGGTCCTTTGTTTTAACAGTTACATTTACATTTACATTTACATTTATGCATTTGGCAGACGCTTTTATCCAAATCCCTGGGATTTGAGTATAAGTGTTAAACCATGATAATCCACATCTCAATAGGTTGCAGGTCCACAGCAACAAAAACCCTCATAACAAGCCACCTAACATAGACTGTCATTGCAAGTCTCACAGCCATTTCTTCAGGTCAAAATGGTGCATTAGTTAAGTCTTGCGTATTTGCATCTCTTTGTATTGCAGCCAAAATTTCAGCCTTAGGTACTCAAGAGAATTTAACATTTATCCTTGCTGTTTCAGCACAATAAAGGTTAGCACGCTTCGCTCTAATAGTTTGCAAACAGACCGTTACACTGGCACAGAACGTGTACAGTTATCTGAAGATAACCTTGAGTTTGTCTATGAAAAACATGTCGGTCTCATGATATTGTCCCATATAAAGTGACCCAAATCGAAATCCACCGTTCAAAAAGCAAGAAGGCAAAATCTAAATCTAATCTAACGGCAGGAGAAATACAAGGCAGGTGACCAGGTTGACCTGTTCTTGGATGGTTAAGGGACCAAAGTATCTTGGACTGAGCTTCTTAAAGGGCAGGCGCAGCTTGATGTCTTTGGTGGAGAGCCACACCTTTTGCCTGGGCTGGTAGATTGGAGCTGTGGATCTCCTGCCGGCATACTGCCCGCTGGACCACGGGAACCTGAGTATGCACTGGAATGGGGTGAGTCCCATGGCTGGCTGGTGAAGGAAGTTTTGTGCATACTCGGCCCATACCAGAAATCCATGCCAGGAGTTTTGGTGGTGGTGGCAGGAGGTTATTCTAACTTCATTCTAATAGGCTACTCACACAGTGAAAACGTGCATTCTAAATTAGGGATGCACCTTTTTTCATAACCGATCTGATTCCTATCCAAATTCTGAGTATCGGCCAATGTTGATAACAATCTGATACCAATGCTGTTTACATCTTATGCTCATCGTGGGTGTAGAATGATGTGCTTTAAAGCAAAATGGAGTCACAGTACGCAGCGCTCTACATTGAAAAGTTCAGGACCCAAAGAGAAGAGATATTGTGTGCACAATTCTTAGTGTATCATATCTAATTCAATGGTTTATTGAGCCTTTTTTTCTTCACAAATTTAATTCCATGATAGCATCATAGTCCTCTCATAGTCCTATTGTGATCTAATAGACACCCAGTAGTGAGTACATCATTTAGAAACAGCAATAAACTCTCGCAAGAGTCAATCATTTTATGCAAATCCACAGACCTTTATCTACAGATGTAACAAAGGGAATATTGAATCACCTTGGAGAGAGTTTTACTGTGCTGACCGTCATAACCAAACGCAACACGCTGTTTGAATGCTGAATGAAGAATTGCTGACAGCTGCAGAGTAGAGAAAAGTTTCCATCAAATTCAATGTAACGATTGAGATAAATCAGACACAAATATTTGTTATATTTATCTAATATTCCTAAAACTTCTCACCGAATGCAAATCAGGGTGTCTGCCTGACCCTCCAAGGTAATAAAACTAGTTGCCATGGTTTTACGACCCCGAACTATGCAGACCTCTGCATACAGTAGTTTAGTCATTGTGAGTCAGGCTACAAAGACAAGACACAAAGCCTGTAAAAACAGACTCTCCTGCATTAATTTATAGACAAACTGTTCTATAAATGAACATGCATATCCCCAGAACATGGCATCCATTATTACTGTTTGTGTATTATCTCTTGTTTTTTTGTATTCAGTATTGTTATGCATATTTTATGATAAGAACCAATGGTTAACGTAAACTCACCTATACCAAGTTTGGTGTCTACGAGGTTGTATTTTGAAGATTTAAATGCTCATGTATATGATATGTCGATACCTGTGCAACATATCTGTATTACAAGAATCTTTAATAGTTTATTCAAAACAACTCAGCCAGTTCATATGCAGATGCCCTGCTAGAAACACAAGGGATCGTAAACTTTCCTGTTGGGAGCTCATGTATGATTGGTCCACTGACCCAGAGAAGGAATGGACAGAAGCATAGGTCAACCCTTAGAGGTGTAACTTCTCCCAGAGCTTAAAAGCCAGCGCACAATGTTCCTCCCTCTCTCTTGCTGATCTGACCGAAGCTGCATTGTTGGGGGGAGTTCTGCCTATGGGCCTGCAATTAATAATCAATACTGAGTGTTCACAGGATGAACTGATTTATTGACTGTAATTTTAATGTAGCTACAAGTTAATCTGATTAACTGATTAAAATATTCATAATTGACCATAATTAATAATCATAATGAGTTATGGATAATTATTAATATTTCCCCTTTGAGTTAATTTGCTACATTTAACTACGTAAATATCCGCAAGCACAATAGTCTATCGAGCCAGATCAGCCTCAAAAATAATAAATTTACAAAACAAAATTCATAAATGCACAGCACAATTCACATTTACAAAATCCGATTCGTAAATTCAAAACACAATTCATAAATACACAAGTAAAAGCATAAATATTTCCCCAAATGCATCTTACCTAGATAAATTTAAAATGTTTACACAAAAATTTATATATCAAGTTCTTAAATTAATTTCCATCACACATTTATGAAAGATGTTACATGTATTTATGGATCATTTAACCCTCTGGAGTCTGAGGCTGATTTGGGGTCCAGGAGAAGTTTTGACATGCCCTGACATTTGTGCTTTTTTCAGTTGTTTATAAACATATTAATGACAAAAGTCTTATTACACTGTGTTCAGCAGAAACTAGGCTACAATAATATGTGAGCAACAAGTATGTACATGTTTGTATTTTTGAGAGAATTACGTAAATGCGTGTTTTTTTAAAAAAAAATGTGAAAATACGAATTGTGTATTTTAGTCTAGAGTTTTTGCTTCAAAATGATGTCGAAATTATCCTGCCTACTCTGACACAAAAACAATGTATTGATTTTAAATTTCTAAGACACTTTTTGTTTAGGGAGCCCGTACGCGGAGAGGCATGAATCTTCATGAATAATGCTGTGATTCACACCTGAGGAGATTAAGACCCTGCCCCTAATGGGCCGCATAATGAGCCATTTAGTCAGGAATGTGACTGAGTCAACTAAGAAAGAATGCAATAACAAAAGAAAAATATATAATTTGTTTGAAGTTTATTTAAAATATAGTTAACTATATAAATGAGACTCAAAGACAAATTTTGAGTACACAGTTATACCTGGAAATGAATCCTGTTCAAAGATATATGTGAACATCACATACCTGGCATTTGGTGTTTCTGCCCTGGAGAATAAAAAAGTAGAAAAAAAAAAAACCTTTCCTGCTTCCAGTCAGTGATCTCAGTATCATATGCATGCAGTCCAGTGTGGACCAATATAATTCTCAAATCTGTGAGATAAAAAAACCCTCTGTGAGCATGCTGATAACAGGATCATATCAGCTATTGTATTAACATTAATATAATGTCCACTCTTAACAGAAAACACAATTTTTGTGATCTCATGCATGCACGTATTATTGCACATCATGCAAAGAAAATTTTGGATAGGCCTATTATATTTTTAATTACAGTACCAGTCAAAAGACTGGATACATTACTATTTATAATGTTTTTGAAAGAAGTCTCATGTTCATCAAGCCTGTATTTATTTGATCAAAAATACAGATAAAAAACAGCAATAGTGTGAAATATTATTACAATTTAAAATAATGGTTTTCTATTTTAATATACTTTAAAATATAATGTATTTCTGTGATGCAAAGCGTCTAAACATTCATATTACCTCTATGGCATTTCATACACTATATTGCCAAAAGTATTGGACACCCCTCCAAATCATTGAATTCAGGTGTTCCAATCACTCCCATAGCCACAGGTGTATAAAATCAAGCACCTAGGCATGCAGACTGCTTCTACAAACATTTGTGAAAGAATGGGTCGCTCTCAGGAACAGTGAATGCAGTGGTGTAAAGCATGCTGCCACTGGACTCTAGAGCAGTGAAGACGTGTTCTCTGGAGTGACGAATCACGCTTCTCTGTCTGGCAATCCCATGCACGAGTCTGGGTTTGGTGGTTGCCAGGAGAACGGTACTTGCCTGACTGCATTGTGCCAAGTGTAAAGTTTGGTGGAGGGGGGATTATGGTGTGGGGTTGTTTTTTAGAGGTTGGGCTTGGCCCCTTAGTTTCAGTGAAAGGAACTCTTAATGCTTCAGCATACCAAGACATTTTGGACAATTTCATGCTCCCAACTTTTTGGGAACAGTTTGGGGATGGCCTCTTCCTGTTCCAACATGACTACACGCCAGTGCACAAAGCAAGGTCCATAAAGACATGGATGAGCAAGTTTGGTGTGGAGGAACTTGACTGGCATGCACAGAGTCCTGACCTCAACCAGATAGGACACCTTTGGGATGAATTAGAGCGGAGACTGCAAACCAGGCCTTCTCGTCCAACATCAGTGCCTGACCTCACAAATGCTTTTCAAGAAGAATGGTCAAAATTTCCCATAAACACACTCCTAAACCTTGTGGAAAGCCTTCCCAGAAGAGTTGAAGCTGTTATAGCTGCAAAGGGTGGGCCAACTCCATATTAAACCCTAAGGATTAAGAATGGGATGTCATTAAAGTTCATGTGCACGTAAAGGCAGGTGTCCTTTTGGGAAGTTTGGGAATAGCCAATATGGCAATTTACTAATGTAAGTTATGTGTAGTAAACGATCTGCCCCATTAATTCACACTGAGACACACAAAACTTGCAGGATTCATATTTAAACAGTCTTTTTGCGGTTTAATATTCACAGACACTACAATCGCAATTAGAATCAAGAACCAGCTCTTCCACTGAGGTAAATCCTTTTAGAATTATTCTTCACCGCATCTCAAAAAGATGAAAAGTAACCAACATGAAACTGACCAAGCTTGAGGCATTTTTCCGAGTTGACGCGGGCGTTCACTCTGTTGCATGTATCGCCTCAGAATTTCCGTCTGAATAGCGGGCCCGCTCCGAGGGCGTGGCCGCATTAGCGGATAATGAGCTGAGTCGCCAACGTCTGACATGTCTCTCTTTTCATACAGATTACATAAACAGAGAATATTTGTTTCTGACTTACACAATTTAAAACCTGACATTTCAATGTTTCTTTAAACATATGTCTCATTTTTGTGTGATTAGTATTCACTAAGTTACAGTTCATTTTCTGAGGGAGTATCAGATTGGACTTCGTTCAGAGGGAGACGACAGATCAGTCATGTTAGTTTTCTTTATTTTGATCCGATTTTTTTTTGCATCCGATCTGAGCCACTTCCAAATGTGTTTTTAAATCAGATACATATCCGATCTCTGGACATGCGACTTACGTCTAAACATACATATCTGATTCCCCTTGGAATTCCAAGCCATCGCAAGGCGAGGGCGACACGTTTGCTCACTAAAAGATAGCTTTTATGTTGTATTATAAAGCAGACGTGCCTACATGCACTCGCACTAAAATTCGCAGCTTTATTATTGAGGTAGGAACTTTATATGTCTATCTATCTTTTCCCAGAAAGAAACACAAACACACACACATTCAGCAGCTGAATTTCAACATGCCTGGTTAATTTAAAAGAGACTTGTTTTTTTGTTTTTTGTTTTCTTAAAGGGGGGTTATCACAAACAGTTTCTGCCAATCTCATGTTAATCTTGAGTACATAACAATGCATCCTTCATATCTCCGAAAAGTATATCTATTTATAAATAGATAGATACGCTAAACCAAGTCTTTCTGAAAAAAGCCGAGCTCCTGGAGGCGTGCCTGCAGTCAGTGCTGTGGGCGGAGCTAAAGAGTCATGAGTGAGGGCAGCTTTTGCGTAGAGATCGTCTGCAAGCTGCGACATCATTATAAATACAAAGGGAACAAAAACGTTCGTGGTGTTTACATTTTATGCACTTGTGCGCCGATTGCCAACAAAACACAGACATCTGATGCAGCTTTACTCACCAACCGCGATCTGCAAATCCAGCGCCGAACTGGGACTTGTTTACAAAGTATTCATCACCAAAATCCCGGGAACAAACAAACATACATGCACAACTCTGTTGCTGCCCCGGAAAAACAAACTTCATCCACTGTTCTTTGGGAAGCTGAAAAAGGTAATCTTTCCCTCACAACCAAAAACACACTCCTTTGGTGACAGGAGCTGCGTCCCATTTCGGAGGCTGCATCCTTCGGAGATCGCATTTGAAGGCTGAATACTTCATCAAGGATGTCATATTTAAGAAAAGTAACCGTAATAATATTGACTGATATTCATTGTGAGGTGTAAAATACTGTAATTTCTTTCTTACGTTGCAATCTAATGCTTAGGGTCTACCATGTGCATGTAAAGCTGTCAGTGACCATCATTTTGGGTGGGAATTAATGTAAACACAGATAAAGTGAATGTAAACAGACTGGCCAAAAAAAAAAAAAAAAATCAGCGTTAAGACTTGCAGTGTAAATGTCAGCTTGCACATCGTTAAAACAATTATGATATTATATTGTGATATATGATATTATACATATTTCACACCCCTACTTATAGGCATTAAAAAGTAGTCAGGTACTTTCAGCCAAACATTTGGCATTGACATAAATAGCAATGTTAACAAATATTTCCAGGAATTATAATCCACCAAGTCTCTTGAAAAGTCAGGGAGAAGAATGAAGCAAAATTTCTTCCTGAACAGCATGCTAAATGCTAAATGTAGTCAGTGTTTTTATAATCACAGATGAATCCCTCCTAGTTGCAATTTGAGGATGATGCAGTATAACCATCTTCCTGTTAGTGAGCTACAAAGGAAGAGAGAGAGGAAGCTCATAATGACTCAAAGAGTTCTCAGTTTCAGCTGTTAATGACGCATGGACTCGAGCCACAATACAAAAGAGCTTAAGTTTTTTTGTTTTGTTTTTTAACTGGTCACTGGTAATTTAAAAAAGGACTACATCTTTCCCTTTCAACAAAATAAATAATAGCATGCTATTTTTTCACAAAAGAAAACCTGAATAAACAAGAAAAAGCATAAACATTTCTTTTGTCAGTGCATTTGAAATAAGGGTGAGGCAGACAAATCCTTCTGGTTTGAGGTTCAGTTTGTCCTCGGTAGTGTGTACTGCATGCTATCACTGAGAGACCAGTCATGTTTAGGCAGAGTCGGTTTGAGAGGATGTAGAAGCTAAATATCAGGCGGCTTCATCACATCCTCTCAACATTTTTCTGGCCTCAGCTAGAGTCTTAAAATAAATCAACAGCATTTCAACAAAAGGGGACATGAAAAGGTGGCACAACAATCCAACTTAGTTCCTTAAATTTTCATGTAAAGACATGAAACTAAAAACAAGGAACTTGAAATGAAAGCTGTTTGTGCAAGTAATTGGCCTCTGCTCTCTCAAACAGAAGCTCATAACACACACCCACCCACAAATATGTAAGTCCTCCCATTAAAGCACCAGTACCAGTAGCTAGAGATTGACCGGATGATCAGTTTTGCCAATTAATCGGCATGATAACCGATTGCTGGAACAACAAACAAAAACCCATACCGACAGATTTTCCATGTTGCGATCATTGCTGGAGTAGCTCAGAAGGGTCCACTGTAATTATACAGTATGAGAGCAGCCTCTAGATGTGAAACCCCTGACGCCTTGTGGAGTTTGTTTTGACACGAGAGACTGCATGGTGCAGGCTGCACAGAGTGGGACACTTTAGATGCGGATTTAAAACATAGACAACAAAGCAGTACAGTACATGTTTTCATATCATTATAAAGCAATTCATCTGTTGACTAGATGCTGCATTAGTGGAAAACAGCAGTTTGTTTGTCGTCAAGGCTGAAAGTAGGGCTGCACAATTCTTGCTAAAATGTGAATCACGATTTTTCTCCATGGGAATTCAGATCACGATTCTCTCACACGATTCTCATTATTTCAACCAAAACATTTATTGCAAAAAAAAAAAAAGTGCTGTCTACACAGGACGTTCATTTATAATAAAGTGCTGTACTTAAAAGTAACAAAAAATAGTCTATTTTCCTTATTTTCTTTCGGCTGGTATTTTTATGTGTGGCTCCCTTGTCCATCATGGCTAACTCATACTGTATTTTGTGGTGACGTTTGAGGTGATTGTAGAGATTGGTGATGTTACCTTACACCGTGTCCTAACGAGACGTGACACGACGCCCCGACATGTGATGATCAATGGTATTTTTTCCATGTTAATCAATTTTTGTCCTAACTAGCCGTGACAGCGACACGCTTTGATACTATTTTAGAAACGGTTTCTGTTTTGCTGCGACATCGCGGCTAGAACAACAACACAAAGTATGACAATGATAATCTCAGGTACTGTGTATGTGCTTTATTTAATGTTAAAAGCATCTAATGTGAGTTTGAATATCATTTTGTGTGCCTTTTATAGCCGTACTAAAAGCAACAATGGACAGTTTACCTGAACTCTTCAAAATAAAAGAAAACAAGAATGTTTAAACTTTCAGTAACTCAGTACGTGTTTTTATAATGTTAAAATGGTGTACTATTCATGAACTTGATTAAAATTGTTGCTCGAAAACCACCAAGTAAACGGACTAATCTGTTCAGGTCAGCCTCCTTGTTATACAAGTCATGTGAGTGACAGCGGAGCACCGCAAATGAGGAAGAGAGAGGAGAGAAGTGATCAGGATTTATGTCTGAATCATTCGCTAATCTCTGGCCTGATTTGGTGAATTAATAGTGTTTTGTTTTACATTGTGTGAGTGTGACCAATAAATTTGACTAATATAGCATCTTGGATTGTTGTAAAGTAAATAAGTGAACATGTGAATGCAGCATGATCTGAATACAGGGAAATACATGCAAGTGAATTGCCGTCATTTAGAAAGAAGATCACATTTATGTATGAATCGAGATTGTGATCTTTTTTTCGATTAATCGTGCAGCCTTAGCTGAGAGGGTGCTAACATTACTTCAAAGTGGTTAAAACAACATGACAAAAACACATGCAAGTCCGACTCAAATGTTTAATGTCACGATTGTTAACATCTATTTGCATTAGTTTATATCCAGCTGGTCAATTTTATGCAGTCGTTAGCCAGCAAAGCTGCATATTTAAAGCTAGTGTCATGAGAAAGCAAATTGATATGTTCATGCAGCCAACAGAAACATATAGGCCTAAACAAATCAGAAATGCAGTTATTTTATCATCACTGTAATACATATTTTGTTATTCTGATTAGATAATCATCAAGTGTTCTAAAATAGAAGCAAATAAAATAGGAGAGTATAATATACATAATACATATTATCTCATTTCAATGCTATGGCCTTTGTGTAGATATTTAAAGATGTTTCTTTTTTTCATATTTATATGAAACTAACACTTTACAATAAGAGTTTATTTGTAACATTAACTAAGGTTAATAAATGCTGTAGAAGGTTCATTGTTGATTTCAACATTTACTAATACATTTAAAAGTTGTATATCTTAGCCTAACATTAGCCAGTGCAGAAGAGAATGGCACAGAATTTACTTGCAGACTGAAGTCTATTAATACTGTGATCACAAGGGTATCAAACCATTCCCAGAGTCGCAGCTAAATCACAGTAAGCAGCTTTCAGCATCTATGACGCTATTGTTGTTCCCCATGAGTAAGTGACTACTGTCAGTACCCACAATCACTATGTTGTGCTGTAACCTCCTGCTGAAAAAGACCCTTTACAGGAGTAGAAAGATGGCTGTAAATCACTGTCGAGTTATTAGTCAAAAGAGATCAGGCCCACTGAACGTGTCACAACTCTTGCCATTCTTTTATTCACTCAACTTTCACCCATACCAGTCTTCCCCTACATTCCTTGACTCCTCCCAGCCCCTCTCTCTTAAAGAGACCCATATTAAACATATATTAATCACACCACATCTCCCCTTCTAACAACACTGAAAACAGTCAGCCAAGAACAACAAGACCATTCATTAGCCTTCAAAATACTTATGAACTTAAACCAAGCATATTCATATTCAACATACCTGAACTATTGTTTTTTTTTCCTTTTTTTTTTTTTTAAACACTGCATTATCACGTTCTCATTAACATTTTTCCCCTTTCCATTTTATAACTGCATTGCTTTCCTTTTTAACTGAATGTGACGCCTACACTAACTCTCCAGTGATTTATAAGTCCAGTCTTTTTGGTTGGATCACTGTTCTTCCTGACCGAGTTTTATAAAACATGTGAGTTGTAACTGTTTGGTATTTTGAAGGCTCAGAGGAGTGCTCCCCCTCTGTGTGATCAACAGTTTTTTTGAAAGTTTCAGCACATGGTTCAGTCTCAGTTTCAGCACATTGGCTCCTAAAGGGGAAAAAACAGGCGCCAAATAATTTTTTTAAGAGCCACACAACAATGAACTTAAAATTTTAAAATCACTTACTTTTAGTCATCCTGTTGTGTTTATACACATATATATATATATATATATATATATATATATATATTATCCCCCTTACAGTTTCAGCTTTTTCATCTTGTGACTTTTCTGGGAAATGAATGTCACTATTTTCACTTAATACTATTATAGTTTTTCTTAATATTTTGAATCCGATTAGATTTTTATATTTTCTGCTTTCATTTTTTGTTGTTTTAATTTTTTTTTGTTGTTTTTAGTTTTATTTTTTTGTTTTATTTTTTTAAACATGTCTGTTTAGTTTGTATAGATTTTTATTTTAGTATTAACATTTATTTCAAGCAATAAAAAAATGTTTTTAATGGTTTTAGTTGACTATAATAACCCTGATGCTAGTAAAATCTTTATATTGAATAATATGTGTCAAATAATGTTCTTAGTCCTTCCTTCCTTAAGCTACAACAGTTTACTTTGAATCAAATGAAAATAAATATAAATATATGGAAAAAATATATAACTATATTAAATTTGGTTTGTGTAACCAAATAACAAACAGGGGCAATTGATATACATACTACTACTTGACTTTGATTACTCTGAAATACAGCGGGACTCTTATTTTGATATGTCTGTGCTTTACTTTTGCTGCTCATTCAAGTTCAGATAAGGATTAAAAAATTACGTTGCTACAACCGTTTACAACACAATATAATGTAAATAATATAAAGTAAACTTTGTGATAATTGATCAGCATTAGTTCACAAGCAAGCGGTTGACAAATGTGTGCTAATCAATGAATGTGAGCTGCTCTGAAGAACGCGCAACAGCGCCATCTTTTGACTTTAAAACATGCAGTGCTCACATTTATTTAATGAAATTAATAATAATCACATTAGGGAGTATCGCGATTTGTTTTTCCATCCACAAAATATAAGACGCCTTAAAATGTACGTCTATACTCTTGTTATACTGTTTATGGCACTGAAGACTTTTAATGACCTTAAATTTATCTGATGGGCATGAGCAGAGTGGAATAATGAAAGTGATCAGCATGATTGCTATTCAAACGGTAAGCACGCGCTGCATTGTGTGTGTATCTGCAGTCTGTAGAGTCGGTTTCCCCTTTTGAATGACGAATATAGACGAATTTATGAACACTGGTGTTCAACTGCAGCTGTTTTGCACCGACGCGAGGTGACAACACAGTCGGCTTTCATCAGTGCTAGTTATTTGGCGTCTGTTTGGTGCCTGAAATTTTTCCCTACCTGTTCATATTTTGGAGCTCTAACTCAGTGAAACATTCACATGCAGCATCTCATTTAATTACGTCAACACAGCAAATAATGGTCACACAGCAACTGGTCACAGAACACACAAATAACACGCAAATGTAACAGTCATAACGTGTGAATTTGTATGGTCGCCAGTGGCGACCTCAGCAAAAATTTCACTCACAAATGAATATTTTTAGTCGCAAATGCGACAGTTTTAGGCACAGTCTGGAGCCCTGCGGGGTGCTGAATGGGAGGCTACCACAGTGCCCTCAGTCTTTGTGTCTGTTATCCAAACTCTCTGACCTGAAGAAAGGTGACTAAGTTGTCTTGCACAGTGACGTGTTTTGTAATTTGCAGCCTGCTTCTCTCTCATTCCCTTTTCATTTGCAGCTACTGCGGTGTAGTCAGGGAGATCTGGAATCAGAAGCGAGTGATGCTGTGGTATCGTGTGCGTAGTCTTCTTCCAATTAGGAGCTGTGCAGGACTGTAGCCATTTGCCAGCGATGTTGTTCTGTAAGCTAGCATTGCCAAATAGGGGTCTTTTGCTTTGCTGAGCAGATGTTTCAACGTCTGAACATGACTGGTCTGGCTGGGAAATCAGAGGGCATTGGTTGGATTGACTCGTTCTTTAATACACGTTGTGCAATTTTGTATGAGTTCATTTATCTGTCCACTTAGACCTGGCCACCACACTGAGTCTCTAACACAGAGTCTACATCTAGCAACTCCCTGGTGCCCTTCGTGCAGCTTCGCCAGGACTGTGCTCTGCATAGCTGCGGGTATCACCAGCCGGGAGCCCTTCAATAGAAGACCATCATGGATTGTGAGAACTGCTCTTTCAGGCCAGAATTTCTTTACCTCTCCTGTTATGTGGCTGAGGTCTGGCCATCCTTCCTGGCATCGTTTCATCACCTCGGAACAGGTGGAGTCCATTTTCAGCTGTTCTTTGAGTTCAGCCAAATAGTTAGTGCTGGAAGGCATGCACCCCATGACAGTCTCTACATATATATTAGTGTCTTCCATCAACTCAGCATCAGAATTTAATTCACCTCGGCTGTTTGTTACTGATGAACGAGACAACATGTCAGCTGTTAACAGCGTTTTGCCTGATGTATGTGTGATGGTGTAATTGTACCTCATCAATCTCATGCGGAATCTCTGAATTCTCGGAGGAAGCTCTGCTAGCTCTTGAATACCCAGCAGGCTCACCAGAGGTTTGTGGTCTGTCTCCAGATGGAAATGATGTCCTATGAGGAAGTCTTTGAACCTTTCACAACCCCAGGTCAGACCCAAAACCTCCTTTTCCACCTGGGCATACCGCTGCTCTGTGGGGGTGAACGTGGCGCATATGCCACCGGCTTCCACTGCTCATCCTCTTTCTGTAGAAGAACCGCACCAAGGCCGTATGATGATGCATCAGCGGATAGTTTCAGTTCTTTGTTTGGGTTATACAAAGCCAGTACAGGTAGGGATGAAAGCTTGTGTTTAAGTGCACAAAAGGCCCCCTGCTGTGCTCTTCCCCAACACCACTAGTTTCTTTTTGACAGAAGGTCCCTCAATGGCCTGTCCTTTTCTGCAAGGCATGGTATGAAATTACCTAATTGGTTTACCATACAGAGGAAGCTGCGAACTTCACTGATGTTGGAAGGCACTTTCATCTCCAGCACCGCTCTCGTCTTGTCTGGATCCGGTCTCACTCCGCTTTCTGAAACTATATGACCCAGAAACTTGACCTCCCGTCTGCCCAACTCACGCTTCTCTAAGTTCAGTGTGATGCCAGCTTTTTCAATCCTAGCCAACACTGTGTGCAGTCTTTCATCATGCTGAGGCTGAGACTCACCCCAAATGAGCACATCATCCATGTGGCACACTACCCCAGACAGTCCTTCTATGACCATGGACATGTGTCTCTGAAAATGTTTTGGTGCTGACGCAATGCCAAACGGCAGCCTATTGAAAAAAAAATCTTCCAAACGGGGTTATAAATGCTGTGTATTTGGCTGATTGGTCCGACAGTGGAATCTGCCAAAACCCCATGTTTGCGTCCAATTTACTGAAGACCTTGGCCCTGCCCAGCAGTCCAAGTGTCTGCTCTACAGAAGGCAAAATGTACTTTTCCCTACATACAGCCTCATTTAATTTGGTGAGGTCAATGCAGATTCTTCCTGGGCACAGGTTCCATGCCTGAACACCAGTCGGTCGGCTCCTCAACCTTTGTTATGACTCCCAGCTGCTCCATGCGCTCTAATTCCTCTTTAACTTTACTCAGCAAAGGAAGTGGAACTCTCCTAGGGGTTGCTAGGGAGAATGGAGTCACATTCGGTTTGAGCTTGATTGTGTAGGGCTGAAGTACCATACCTAAGCCTTGACACACCTTTGGGTACACAGGTGAGGAACTCAACAGGGTTTGCCAGGCGGGGAACTCACTGGAGCAATGGATGCACGTATCTGGCCCAGGGGGCGGCAATGGCATAGCAAGCCGACACTAGAACGGACAGGACAGAGCAAAGCCAGGGCTGGGTCTGCCTCCTCCAAAGGCAGTGCTTGCAGGTTCACTACCTGATCTCTGAAGGGAGTGGTAGGAACCTTGGGCACATATCCAGGCCGGGGTCTCAAGATAACGTGAGAGTCACTGGGCCTGAATTCCAGGCACGATTCGTTGACCAAAAATACGTGCAGGTCCCCTATACTCTTGACCGAGGCCAATGCAACCAGGAGGACGGTCTTAAGGGACAGTACTTTTAACTCCACTGACTGCAAAGGCTTGAAAGGATGACCCTAGAGAGAAGTACCAGGACACTTCCCAAGAGGGTAAAGAGGGAGAGCGAGGCGGATTCAGTCTCCTCGCCCCCCTCAGGAACCTGACGATCAGGTCATGCTTCCCCAAAGACTTACCATCGACTGCATCGTGATGTGCAGCAATAGCGGCAACATACACCTTAAGGGTGGAGGGAGACAGCCTTCGCTCCAAGCCTTCTTGCAGGAAAGAAAGCACTGACCTAACTGAACATGATCGGGGGTCCTCTCGGTGAGAAGAACACCATTCTACGAACAGGTTCCACTTCAGGGCATAGAGGTTCCTCATAGAAGGAGCTCTAGCAGAAGTGATAGTGTCTACAACCAACTGGGGAATGGATCACTTAGAACCTCCGTGTCCCGTCCAGGGACCAGTCAGTTTCCAGAGGTCCGGACGCAGGTGCCACAGGGTGCCCCGTCTCTGAGTCAGAAGGTCCTTCCTCAGAGGAATGGGCCAAGGAGGAGCTGTCGCGGGGAGTGTCAGTTCCGGAAACCAGGTCCGAGTGGGCCAATACGGAGCCACTAACAAGACCTGCTCCTCGTCCTCCCTGACTTTGCAAAGGAGCTGTGCGAGAAGGCTCACTGGGGGAAACGCATATTTGCGTAGGCCCCGGGGCCAGCTGTGTGCCAGTGCATCCGTGCCAAGAGTGCCCTCGGTCAGGGAATAGAACAACTGGCAATGGGCTGTGTTCGGAGAGGCAAACAGAGTTATCTGTGCGGCTCCGAAACGTTGCCAAATCAGCTGGACCACCTGGGGATGGAGTCTCTATTCGCCTGGAAGCGGAGGCTGCCGTGAGAGCTCGTCGGCTGCACGGTTGAGCACGCCTGGGACGTGAATGGCACGAAGCGACCTCAGATGCTTCTGACTCATAGCAAGAGATGGCGGGCGAGTTGCGACATGCGACGGGAGCGTAGACCACCCTGATGGTTGATGTACGCAACAGTCGCAGTGCTGTCCTAGCGGACCAGTACGTGCTTGTCTGACAGTAGCTCCTTGAAGCGGCCCAGTGCAAGACGTACTGCTAGCAACTCGGCAATTGATATGCCAATGCAGTTGAGGCCCTGTCCACAGACCCGACACTGCATGCCCATTGTACGTGGCTCCCCACCCAGTGGTGGAGGCATCTGTGGAGACCACAGCATGCCTGGACACTTGTTCCACAAATTACACAACATTACACAAACCCACCAAAAATTAATTCACTGCACCTTTATGGGCACATCAGAATAAAATGTGTTATTAGAAATGCAGTGACAGAGACTAATAAAGCTACACAGACATTAAGACAATTGACAGTTTTATTAAACCAACCGTAGCTTGTGTCATCTTTTGCACCATTGTGAATAAATTCTTGCTGCTTTTTGTTGTGAGATCTACAACATGACTAGAGTGGAAGGACTGAAATGTGAGCACAGTTGTTTTAGGAACATCCTGGCCTAAAGTTTGGACAATCTAAAGGAGCTCCTCTGTGTGAGCGTCTGGAATCTGTGAGTGTCGGTATAATAGTGCTGTGACAGAGGCCTTCCTAACTTTGAGCAATTTATACACATTTTGTTTAGTTTTTTTTGTGGTTGGCCACTCATAAGGCAGCAATAAGGGTAGAACGAAAAAAGAGAGCTAGAGAAACAGGGGAAGTCAGACTGCATTAAAAACCATCCTTGTGATTCTTTTTGTTTTATATTCAAAATAAAACAGCAGCAGTTTGCGGTCTTCAGTACAATGGAACCTATGAGTGCATTAAAGACCATCTTTGTGATTTTTTTAATATATATTTTCAAAGTAAAACGGCAGCAGTTTGCGGTCTTCAGTAAAATGCAACCACGTCTGTGTGTCCACGTCTCAGCATCTATCATTTGAGACTTTGCTAATGAGCGAGACATTTAAAGAGGGCTTTATGAGCCTCTAAATTCTGTTTTACACCCAAGACAGAGATTTAAAATGTGATTAAGGCCAGATTCTGCATACTTGTAGCCCAGGATCACGCGAGGAAAACGAACCTAGCTTTTAAATGTTTCAGACAGGCCACAGCATGATACTGTGGCAATTTTTTTTAACAGACTCCATGAGGTGGACAGAAAGCAAGGAACTTGGGAGGCAGTGGGGAAACAATTTCTGTGATCAGCCAAGCTTGAGCCACACTCAGGTGCAAATTAGGAAAAACATTTGGCTGGGTTCACTGTGGGTGAGCCAACTGTGGATAATATTCTCACAAGCAAGACTTTAAATACAATAAATTCCCTTGCAATCATATATATCAGCTGCAAAGACAATATAAACTCAAAATTAAAGCTGCAAGCAGCGATGAAAGGGCCCTCGCACCCAGGCTCACCGCCATCCGTTGGACTTAGGAAAACAGTGAACAGTGGGCGAAATGCATGTAAGCGAGTAAATACCGGAGAATTATGGCAAAGTCATTTCAAAGTGCCACACTTCCTGCTGCCAACAGGTGGCGCTGTGACCGTAACTGAATATTGACATGTAGATGTCTTCAGGCCAGGAGTATTATCAAACCTGTAAAGTTTGGAGCAGATCGGACATCGTATGCCTGAGTTACAACAACTTATTGTTTCGTGGCGTTAATCGCAAACATTAGTACATAGCCAAGTGTTACATGATTTCATATGCATCTATAATATGGTTTGTAGAAAATAAATAAAACAGACAGTAAGAGAGTTAGGCTAATGTAAGTTTCTGTTGATGGATACGCATTCTGGCTTCTTCTAAACTTTGATCAGTGCGAGTGCCGCATGCTTTATATATGAGCAGTCATTTACGCCGTCATCACCCGGGTGTTGATAGCGCATGAGCGTAGGTGAGACCTGAAAAGCACACGTTGCAATCTGCGTTTAAAATAAACTCATTGAAGCCTTGCCAATTTAAACATTCGAGTGCAAGGCACTCATCTGAAGCGCGCACACAGAAGCCTGTGTACAGCACGCAAATATTGAGGTCTCTTTCAAGTCTTGAGCTTGAACGGACAAATTCACACAAAATTATGTCAACATGCCCGTCTTGGCGAGTATCCTAGCAAGCATAGTCGGTTATGTCTTACACTACCAGTCAAAAGTTTGGACACGGTAAGATTTTTAATGTTTTTAAAAGAAGTTTCGTCTGCTCACCAAGGCTGCATTTATTTAATTAAAAATACAGTAAAAGCAGTAATACTGTGAAATATTATTACAATTTAAAATAACTGTTTTTGGTTTAAATATATTTTATAAAGTAATTAATTCCTGTGATGGCAAAGCTGAATTTTCAGCATCATTACTCCAGTCTTCAGTGTCACATGATCCTTCAGAAATCATTCTAATATGCTGATTTGCTGCTCAAGAAACATTTATGATTATTATCAATGTTGAAAACAGTACTTTTTTTTTTTTTTTCAGGATTCCTTGAGTAGAAAGTTCAAAAGAACAGCATTTATCTGAAATACAAAGCTTTTGTAACATTATACACTACCGTTCAAAAGTTTGGGGTCAGCAAGAATTTTTATTTTTATTTTTTTGAAAAGAAATTAAAGAAATTAATACTTTTATTCAGCAAGGATGCATTAAATCGATCAAAAGTGACAGTAAAGACATTTATAATGTTACAAAAGATTATATTTCAAATAAATGCTGTTCTTTTGAACTTTCTATTCATCAAAGAATCCTGAAAAAAAAAATATTGTACACAAATATTTTGTACAATTGTACACAATAAATGTTTCTTGAGCAGCAGATCAGCATATTAGAATGATTTCTGAAGGATCATGTGACACTAAAGACTGGAGTAATGATGCTGAAAATTCAGCTTTGATCACAGGAATAAATTACTTTATAAAATATATGCAAACAGAAAACAGTTATTTTAAATTGTAATAATATTTCACAATATTACTGTTTTTACTGTATTTTTAATTAAATAAATGCAGCCTTGGTAAGTAGACAAAACTTCTTTTAAAAACATTCAAAAATCTTACTGTGTCCAAACCTTTGGCTGGTAGTGTAAGTGAACTTATACACTCAAGAAAGAACGCATGTGTTCAGTATCAGTGTACTGATCCGTGTATTATGTCTTAAAGAGATAGCAGCCCTTGCATTCCTGAAATGAAAGTTCAACCAATGTAAACTGGATCTCAGGTTTGGTGGCTAGGGACGATGTGTAGAGATGTGTGTCTGCTGCACTTGTTTTTGCACATGAGCTGCACACACTCAAAACTACAGAATCTAATGATGACTAGGGCTAGGTATTGATACAGATGTCCTGATTCAATTCGATTCTCGATTCATAATTTGAGATTTTCGATTCGATTCAAAGAATTCAATGATTCAATTTTCAATGGCTCCACCACGAAAAAAGTAATAAATGAATAAAACAGTTACTGTTTTTGTTGTTTTTGACCCATGTGTCCTTGTATTGTAATAAATATGGTTATGACACCAAAATTTTAGATACCAGTGAAATTGAACAATTATTGATTGCAATTTCGATACCACAGCTAAAACTACTATCTAACTAATATAAATTTCAAAGATTATTAAAGCCAAGTAAACAGTCATTAATAAGAAAGAACAAATAATCAAACTACAAGCAATATCACAAATAAATAAATACAATATAACAAAGATTAATTTGAAAAAAATCAGTGCTTTTCAGGTTTTTCCGGTAGACCTAAGAATAGTTTTCTTAGGTACAGAAATTGAATAAAGTAATTGAATGTAAAATAACAATGCAATCTTCACTGTATAAATTAAATAAAGATTAATCCTTATTCTGTCATGACAACTCTCGGGATATTGGTATGATATTTCAGATTGGCATGGTAATGAATATGACAATGTTAATGTATTTGGTCTTGGCGGGAATAGATCTGCTATGCTGCTGCAGCTGCAGAGCAAGTACCAAGACTTGCTACTGCCAATACATTCACAGACATTGCTGTGAGCATGTAAGACATGCTGCTGCTGCTGCTGCACATGTAACATACATGAATTAACCCCTATAGCAGATCTATACAGGTGGAGCTGAGGAAGGAAGAGCAGACTGCTAACAGCAAACAATGCCAAATATTTGAATGTTTCAGCAGCAAGCTCATTGGCTGCTGATGCAACCTTGCCGACCGGCTTAACACTAGTGACCTAAGGCTACGTGTGCCTTGGCTACCTTGCCGACAGGCTTAGCACTAGAATGCATGCTGTGTGTTCTCGTGAGAAATAGATATAACTAGGGCTGGGTATCAAACTCGATACTTTTTAGGTACCGACCGAATTGCCTCGATACTATCGAGTATCGAAAAGTGTCTTGTCATTTGGTACCAAATTTTGATACCTCAGAACGGAGCCGGGGAGAGGGGGCAGATAAATGCTTTCACTGTCTCGTCGAACAAGTAATAATGTTGCACTACATTGTAATTTATATCTAAATATATATATATATATATACATAACTATGCGCACGAGAGAGACCCTATGTGCGAGAGAGTGAGTGAATCAACGGTTTCACTTTCAGTTTATCTCCGAAAAGGACGGGTGAGTACCGGCTGTTTATGTGTTCAGCCAGTTCACTACAGATACTGTGAACAGAAAACAGAAGTGTCGCACTGCCTGCAGAAACAGCAGGGCGCGCAATGTCTTTTAGACTAGTTATGGACAGGTACAACACACAGCAGCTTTACATCAGCGTTCGTTCCTCAAGTCTATGGAAACACACGACCGGTTCGTGACGGGCTCTAGTTCGCCTGCACGAGCACAGGCTCTGGCTCCAGAACGCAAACAATTCTGGTGGAAAAGGGGTATCAGCATCCTCCCGATACTGCCATACTGCAGATAATCCGCGGGTCGGGCCAAATAATAAAAAAATAACATTCCAATTAATTGCGGGTGGATGAGAGATGAATCATTAATGTGTTGATTTTAATAAAGACACGGAACTCTCATTTCACGGTAAGACGCAACGAACATGCGTCACTCTTACTTTCACTTTGAACTGAACGCATTTCTCTTCAGAGAAAATCAATTAAGGAAAATGTGTGCCTAGAGCACCTCCTAGTGGTCATTATATAAAACACAAAGAGATATTGCTTTATAACTTAACAGCTTTAACTAAAAATATACACAAGCTTAACTAACAGAAATTGTATAATTATATATCTAGCAATGATGTAAGGAAACAGTGACAATTTAAGGTTTAAGGGAGTAAAGCCTGTTTTTAGGCTGTTAAGGAAATGAATTTAAGCCAAATAAGAACTTTAATTTTAAATAAATTTTAATTTATAAGCAGCCTACTTCAGTGTGACAAGTTACCATATCATCATGCTTAACACTGAGAATTTTAATAATTGTAATGTGATGATCAGATGCAGATAATCAGATAAATCAGAGAATATCATTGGACGGTTGGTGGGTGAATGCACAGACTGTCTTTGTTCAATTTGCACAATGAACATGGGTTGGAGCTCTTTATTTTGAACTCTCAAATTGCACCAAATTAATGAATTTATCATTAAAATGTACAAAATTGTCTATATATATTGTTAATAATAATTACTTTTTTTGAAGAAGAAGAAGAACAACAACAACAATTGCTGAGTGATTTAAAAAGATCCGCAGTGAGCCTCACATACTGACTTTTTGCATTGAAAACTGAACTTTATTAAAACTATCTGCACTGATTTATTGTGTTGGTTAAATTTTGTTTATTTGTGCTTTTTTATTCCTTTGTGCATTGGCTCAGGAGATGAGTCTTTGAGGTAGATTTTGAGGTAATGTAATTAAAGCAGATTTTATAAAATTGGTATCGAAAAAGGTATCATTCAGGAATCGGTATCGAAGTCAAGGTATCAGTATCGTATCGGTATCGAAAATTTTTGAACGATACCCAGCCCTAGATATAACGTTGCAAGCTGATAGAGATGGGAACCCAGCAACCACCTGAGAATTCTAATTGGAAGAATCTGCTGTAAACAATGCTGTGCCATTTTCTATGATCTGTGCATGTTTCATGAAGTTATGAGCAAAAGACATATCTGAGCGGTATGATGTTTTTGACACATTGCAGTATATAGTACAAAAAAAAAAAAAATCTATTTATCAGCAAATAACTCAGCACTACTTAAGATTTAATCATATTGGCTACATGCATTGTAAAGTTCAGACTAAGCTTTCAAATGACACCTATTTTGTGCTGATCAAGGTAGTAGTTCTAAAAAATATGATTATTAATTTTTTTGTTGCTAGGTGGAGCCCACAGGCAGTAAACTTCGGTATACTCTCAGCACTCGTTAAGAGTTGATCAAAATTGTTAGATTCATTAAAAAGCTGAGTTTCTACACTTTAAAATGATATCTATTTTGTGTTATTCCACGTTGGAAAACAAACATGGATGGTTCTGGAACATTGGATAACACTGCATCCACATTTCTACGATCAGTGCATGTGACGGGATCTACATATTTATTTTCAGTTAGCGCCTGTGTCCTGTTTTTGTTGTAAACGCATATTACACAATTTGTGCAGACTCATTAAAGGGTGAAAACAATGCAACAGGAGCATGTTGGAGGCTTGATCTGAACATGTAATGTCTCTGATTTTGTATGCAAAAAGAATTATTGTGCTAATTATTTGTTTTCAGTTTCTACTGGTTCTTAAACAAACACGCAAATGGGACCATGGGTGCTCCTGTAGGTTATAAAAGGGTTAATTGAAAAATCTATTTATTTGCCCAGCCCCAATGATGACCTTGCTTAATAGACCAGCATCCTACTCTGAATCCTTCAATTATGCTGAACAGTATAGACTATGTTTTTACTCTCACAAACTGATGCTCGTGAAAATTAAATATTAGTCCCTTTATTGTTGTGTAGGGTAAATGCTATTTAATGTAAGACCAAGCTCATTTAAGCAGTTAGCTCCTTCTGTAACTAATAACTGTAAACAGACGCAATGAGCAGCCACATGATAAAGCAACAGAACGTAGTGTAACAGTGTTAATAATGCAGAGGAGTGGGTAAGGCCTACAGCCAATACAGACAGTCTTTCTGATACTGCCACCTGTTCTGTGATGGGAAGAGAGATAGAGACAGAAAGTGCAATCTGTGGGCTGCAGCTCACAGAATCTTTTATAATCTTTTCTAAATTTGACCGCACTTATAGAGATGTAGGAAATTCCGAATCTGGGCCAAAAGAAATGTAGGATTAATGCAATAAATAACTGGCAACTTCAATTAAATAATCATGAAAAGCATAGATTACAACATCTGATTTACTGTATGTCTACTGCCATTTTGTCATTTATTTACATTTTTTGCAACTATTGAACACTTTAACCATGCAGAGTAGGGCTGCATGATTAATCGAAATAAAGCCAAAATCGCAATATGGCTTATACGAATACAAAATCACGAAGGCTGTGATTTAATTAAATAAATACATGCGATGCAGGTTTCAGAGTGAAGCACGGCACTCGGGCACTGTGTTCTTACATGCCAGCAGCTCATGGATCCATCCGAATGTGCTTTGCTGTCTCAAAGTGGCTTGGTTCACAGTAAATGCTGCTCCACACAAACTCCATCTCTGCATGTGCATGAGTTTGGGTCGGTTTAACATTCATTTTGGAACGCAACATGAGCCAACCATTTTCCCATACTTGTATTGAGAATCGCTTATCAACAAAAGAGATGTTTTTAAGGGCTTCCTGTAGTTTTCTGTTAAAATAAAAGTTTGATGGTTTAACGTATGAAAATGAACCGAATAAGCCATAAACATTAGTATTTTAATTGTAATGTAATAAAATAAAATTCTTAAATACTTGATTTTTATTTTTACAGCCATACAAACAAGCACATCAAAGCTGTTTTTGTAATCCCAATTTTTAATCGGAAATCACAATTTGATTTTCGTTTTCATGAAATCGTACAGCCCTAATGTAGAGACGTGTTAGTTGTGCATATCGATGCAATGCAATCAGTAATAAATCGTGAATTTTTTTCTTACCATGCAGCCCTACTTCATTGTTTTAATGCTGAATTTTTAGTTTGTGAAAAGGGCTGGACTGGCAGGAAAAGGTCCAGAGCATTTTTTAAGTGCTGTATTGTTTTGGTTTGCTATTGAAAGCACACTGTACAACTAATGTTATATCTTTCCATAACCATGTCTAACTAAAATGCTCAATGCACAAACGGTCAAGCAATGAATAATGACACTAACATGCCAATAGCAATATAGTTTTATTTACTCATCCATGTTTTAAATAACTGCTTGAATTCCTTCATCAAAGGAATCCTATTCTGTCTCCTTTTCATTCAGATGCAGCAAAACTACAGCGTCAAAGAAAAATAAATCAAGGGTAAACCAACCAATCCCAGAGTAAATATCACCCATCTGCATTCAATGTCTATTAGCCAATGAACAGTGAGGCCAACACCTACATGATGGTATACAATAGCTCCCTTTACAATATTAACATGCTACAATGCAGACAGCAGTCTACAACAGAAGATGGAGGCATGTGTAGTAGGGCCAACTATTCATGTCTTTTAAATGACCCAAGACAACAAGGCACCTACACAATGAAAAGACAAGGGTCTCTATTTATGTATTACTCTATGACATGACTAGTCTTCTGAAACACATGGAGATTCTGGTTGTGTCCCAATCCATACCTTCTGCCCTAAATCAGATGCAAGAATAAAATGATTCCATCTCAAATCATGGTATTGAAAAAAGTATGTCAAAGGTGCCCAAATGGTATACTACTGTATATATATTTCTGGAAGGTTTAAAAAGTGGGTAACTGTGCTTGTCTGTAAAAGTTCTGAAAGTGCTTCCAATTATATTGTTCCTCTGAGTCTGAGCTATCGTTAGCTGTGGTGTGGACTGCCATTCTCATAGAATTAGGATGATTTTTAAAACTTATAGTTATCATCCTTGGTGTGAATGCCCTTTACATAAATAAAAGTGTGTATATGTCGTCATCATCATAAGTGAAGTTCATACTTACTGTTTAGTGCACAGTATTTGGCCTAAGACTCTGCTGAGTCTTCTACAGGAAAACATCAGCAACAGAGGAGGGTTGCATTCAGTCACTACTGTGTTGACTACATCTGATTCTCCAGTCTCAGAAAAAAACTCTCATAAATGTCACATGAATGTAGTCAGTATCGAATAAATACATCAGATTTTAACATCCCCTCAACCCAGTTTCACTTCACTGTCTGCTGCTAACAAAACCAGAGTGCTTTCCAGACTTACTGCTGATTTGACATAACCAGTTAACCACTAGACCTACTCTGCAAGTCTGGACAACAGCTGTATCTCATATGAACAACTGTGGTTTCAGTCCCTTTTATTTAGACCAACCTTTAACTGAAGGCCTACATTCTACTTCAAACTCTACCAACTCTGTCTGAGAAAGGGAAACTTTTTAGTAGTAATGTAAGATTTGACAAACAACAGATGTGCCTGATTTTCTGAGCCACTGGCTGTAATCCAGCCTAACAGCTGATGTAGACAGCAGACATGCTCAAAGAACTGCCAATTACACATGTGTAACTCTGCCGTTTGTATGCAGGCTCCTGTCACCCCATGAGTCCACATAGTAAGGGTAGTGATTTTTACTTTCAGACAAACATAAACTATTTAACGGGTGGCCGTAAAGCCCCGGGTATACTTCACTTTCCGTGCCCGGACGCGTCTGGCGGGCAGTCGCGTCCGCTCATCTTTCAAAGTATACTAAACCACGGATACGCGCGGATGACCGAGTTCGACACCTGCGCAGTACAATTTTTTCTATATCAATGGGACATTTGCTGGGCAGGATCGGAGAAGAAAAATAGTGCATCCATCATTGCAACATAGTTCAGAAGATACACCTAGAGAACAGCAGTCAAAAACGATGGAGAAGGCATGCTTATGAGTTTACTCATCTTGTTTTTGAATCGCTCTTTACACACACTTCTTCGGCGACTGCACGCGGACGGGGTGTGTGGCCGGCCGCGAGCCCTCCGCATGATGAAAATTACGTCATGCGGACGGTGCACGAACGCGGACGGCCAAAGTATACCTGGGGCTTAAGCGTAAACTTAATTTAAATCTGACCCACAGAGAAGGGCAATACCTGAGCAGAGACAGCAAAAATTTATCATGAAAATACAATTGTATGACCTGATTTCACACTATTCAGAGTCCAGTAACAGCTGTATTCATATGTGCCAAAAATTTGTTATATTGTGGATTTTAACACATTTATTGATTTATCTGATTAGTATTCAAACTGTCAAAATGACCAAAATGCACACCACTAAGGATGCTCAGGATTTTTGCAGCCGGTGTGACTACCATTTTCTTGTCATCATGATCGGCTGATACCGATCTCGATACCGATCATTCAAGCTTTTTCAGATAAAGTAATACCACAGATGTTGTAATACCACTTTATTTTGTACAGCTCTATCATAAACACAAATAATTTTACCTTTTACTGCATATTGTTATTCTCCTTGTTATTTAGAATAGTGGCTGACCTACAGTATATTGACATTGTTGATGGCTGATGCCAATTTCTTAGAGAGCAGGGTGGATGACCAATATAAAGCCAATTATATATATACACATATCACTGTTTAATTTAAAGATAGTAAAAACATGCATATCACTTGCTAAAATGAAGTTTATATTTATTTGACATAATATTTACTAATATTTACTAGAAATAAAGTATAATAAATAATTTGAACTAGTTAAAAATAAATCTGTAAAATGAACTGATTTCTAATTTAGATGGCAATGGATGATTCTGTAATCCTGTTATAGTATTTCACAAATTTAAAGTTTGTGGTTTGTGCATCTCCAGTGACAGCTGAACACGATTCGCACAGACTGACTGTTACACACAGAGTAACATGCGTTTGCATGCAGGCTACAAATGTACACTTCACAAGATCTCACAGCTGGATTTGCCAAAGTTTGTAAGGTATGTGAAATTGAAATGTGAAATGTTTATTAGATATTCAAATACTTGCTTAAATTATATAAATGCTTATTTGCTGAATGTAGACAGTAGATGAGAAAGTATTATAGCATTTGCCATTGTAAAAGAAAATGCCATAAAACATCTTCGTATACGTTTACTTTTTTGTTTAACAGCCCTGTATAATCATTTATTAGACAGAACTGTTGAACAGAAACAGTAAATTAATGAAGATGGAGAATGGGAGCTTGTATGCTCAGGTGCTGCATGGCGTTCTATAAGCAAAATAACAGCCAAACAGAAAAAACGTATCGGCCGATGCTGATAATTAAAAAAATGCCAAATATCAGCTGATATATCGGCCTTGGGAATATATAGGTTGACCACTAGCCTAGAGCTAGTGAATCAGAATAGTCAGAAAATAGCTTAATTCCACGTTGTAAAATAAGGTAAAAAAAAACCACTTGTTTGTTTAAAACAAATATTTTATGTGATGACATCTGACATTCAAAGTGCTTTCATGGTGCCTCTATAGTCTGTATCATTCATCAGTGATTGACCTCTGCTCCAGATGCACAAATGCAACCTAGTACCTACCAACAGAGGATTATTTGTGTGTGTCCACGTCAGTGAAGTAACATCTGTAGAGCACATGGGAACTATAAATGAGCATGCTGGCCCTTAAAGTGCCAACTCATAAGCTTGGAATTGCAAAGCAGGACAGGAAGTTATAATTTTCATCCAATTACTTCTCCCCTGCTGTAAGATAGCTATCCCACAATCCCCTCTGATCTAGCATGGGCTTTTGGACACTCTCCCCAATTAATTATCAGGGATAAAAACTCATTGATAAATAAAATATAAATAACAGCGATACCACTTCCTCTTAAGGCAAAAAAAAGAAAAAAACATACGGTGATATGGTGATTATTGTGTGCAATAAAGATGATGCAAAGCTTCTAATAATAGCCACAACACTTTTACCAAAGCCACCTTTCTTGCTGTATAGCCGTTTATATGCACATACATTTTGCAAAATTGTTTTATTTTAAAGCCACGGGTACACTCTAAAAAACGCTGGCTGTTATTTTGTCAGTCAGTCAGTCAGTTTATTTATCCCCGTAGGGAAAGTAAGTTTGCAGCATACTCACACAGACATTTAACAATCACAGTTAGCATAATAAGCAATAATACATATATATATATATATATATATATATATATATATATATATATATATACACACACACACACATACATACACATACACACACACAACCAGTCAAAAGTTTGGAATCGGTAAGATTTTGTGACACTGAAGACTGGACAAGTCTAATTTAAAATAACCAGACCAGCTGATCAACAATTACTGCTTTGAAGAAGAATTTAAAAATGTAATTGCTTGGGAGATGAAAGATAATTTGGACCTGTTTTTCATGCATCGGGGAACACAATACCGCCGACCAGATGGCAATAGTTCAAAAGCATAGGATAAGGGATGCATCTTATCATTCACAATGACATTAGCTTTATTCAGCACTCTCTCTTTATATATACTTTCTATACTTGGTAATGTCATTCACAATGACATTAGCTTTCAAGGACTCTCTCTTTATATTTGCTCTCTATACTTTTTTCTATTCAAACGCTGAGTTGAGCCTGGGTTGAAATTATCTGCAGCGAGGAACGTGTTCTTTTAAAAGTGGAGCATTTTGTCAGAGAGTTTTCTTAACATCCGAATCACCCGAGTGGTGACGCGTGCTTATAAACGCTTTAAAAGAAGAGGGTAAAATCCTGTTGATTCCCTCTAATACATAGTTTATTCCCAACTTTCTATGTTTATTACAGGCTTTCAGTCAGTGTGTTTCTTGTTTGCACTGATGGTTTTGGCCGTAGTGCTATTAGTGGGTTCATTGCTGTGAGAAAAAAATAGGCGAAATATGGTCAAATTTGTCCTTAAACAAAAACCGTTTAATGTTTTTAACTTTTAAAATTAAACTTTTAAAAAGCAATTTCTTTTACCTGCAAGCTGCAAAACTGTTGAGTTGTCATTTTCTGCACTTTTTCTAACTCACATAGACATGTACACATTGTTTTTACCCTTGCCTATATTTTTATCCAGTCCTGGGTGTTCTTGCTCATTAATAAATACTGAACTTTTGATTATTGTCACAGAATGTGGACTCAGACAAGATGATGATGTTTAGAAGAACAATTTATTAACAGCAATGAGCAAACATAGTGAATCAGGTGAATAAACAGTTAAGGTGCAGGCTGGATATATCCGTTGGAGATACACGCTGGGGATTCACACTGGAGATCAGACACTGGAGGTCCACGCTGGAGATATATGCTAAGATACAATCCGTTGGAGATACACACTGGAGATACACATTGGGGGTTCACACTGGAGATCAGACACTGGAGTTCCACGCTGGAGATATATGCTAAGATACAATCCATTGGAGATACACACTGGAGATTCACACTGGAGAATGAGATATACACTGGAGAACAGGAGAGTAGTCCACTTCGTAGAAACGTATAAACGAGACTGGACAAATGAGGGGAGAAGAGGTGAGTGCTTATATAGTGTGCTTCTCAAACGGAAGGCTGCATCCTATGAAGGCTGCATATCTTGGCTGCCACATCATCAAACATCGCTGAAGGCATCTCAATCGGAAGGATCCTTGAAAGGCAGCCTTCGTTTCACGTCATTCATTCAGCTTAATTTGAAGGATGCATGGGATGTATCCTTCGTGGCCTTTAATCACCCACAATTCTTTGTACACATTCCAATTCACGAAAACAAACTGACGGAAAACGAGTCAGTATTGAGCTTGTCTGAATTTATTATGAAATGTAAGACAAAAATAATGTTTTCGGACATGAAAGCATAAATGTTACCTTTTGTTTTGGTGTAAATTACTCACTTAACTCTAAACTAACTTAAGCCACTGAGAGACTGCAGACGGCTGTTATTCATTGTATTGCATTAATAGAAAGCCAGATAATATAAAGATTTGTAATAAAGTATTTTTCAAAAGTTAAGTTGTATTAGTATTTTCATGCCGTGACGGTGGGGGCGGGAACATGTGTTACGTAGCAACGCGCACTAGACCGTCTCATTCTAGCATTTAATGCTGAGGAGGTCTCAAGCCTACAAGCCTTTAAAGGACTGAACTAGGAAGGACACAGCCTCGGTAGGATGCAGCCTTCCATTTAGCACCCATAGAGCAGCTGACGAGGGTGATTGCTGGCAGGTGCAGGTGATTGTGAAGTGCGTGCAGGTGGAAGCCAAGGAGGATGATTGGAGATGTAGTGCAGAAGTGACAGACCTAGTGACTGTGACAATTATTACCGTTGCCCATGTTGTTACTCTAGTAAATCTGTGTGTGATTTTAATATCTAAACTATTTTGGGTTCATTTTAACCTAGCAACATGGTAGTTTTAAATATCATGTGAATTGTTGATCATCACGATTTCAAATTAAAAGTTTAAACCCTCTCTCTGAGTTTGCATGTTTTGATGTCCACATGTTCTTGTTCAAGAAATTACAGTGCCTGTAAGTATGGACATTGAATTGATTTTCTGAGGTAAATGTAACGTTACGTGACATTGTTTACAAGCTGTTTCTATTTCCTCGTTTGAAACACTGATTGGGTGATTAATACATGAGACAGGATACATTTCAGTAAGTTGTACTGTATCTTTCAACATACCTTCTTATTCATGTTTATTTCACGTTGTAGTAGATGAAGATGAAGAGATCATTGGTTCAGAGCACAGACTAAAAGATTGATTCTTCAGATTTAAAAACCTATATTGGTTCATCAAAATGAAAATCAAGTAAAATTGAGAAACTCATATTGTCAACCAAACCCTAGCAAATATATTTGTGCTGGAATTTCTCACAATATGAATATGTAACTTGCAGGAATGATTATAATTGTGTGTGATACACATGCTGAATTTCAGGCTCAGAAAGCTCAGAATAATGAAGGGACAAAGGTTTATTAATAAAACATTCAGCTGAATATCACAAACAAGGCACAAGATAAAAAGGGGGATAACAGTTTCTTTTGTCATAACTGGACAGTATGCTCAAGGGTAATCACTACCAACATTTCTTTATTATAGTGCCATATAAAACACAACTTATTAACAGAGTATGTTTACTATTCTATGAATTTTACATAGCCATGTAAATCCTCATTTAATCCCTAAGAGATAGTGGTGTGAAAATGACAATTATTATCAAAAAGGATGAGAGCATAGAAGGGCTGTCAAATTAAAATTTGAATTTCTAATATTCGTCCAATTTTAAAATAAAAATCCACATTCATATGCAAAAACAGTGCATTTGAATTTTAGGTGTGCATCAGGCAGTGGCGCACGAGATGCAATAATGTCGTTGTTGTGTTTTAATGTTTTTGTTAGCCTATCCAGTTGAACCCGCTAGATGCGAAACATTGCAGACATAGAGAAGCTCAATGCGGAGAAGATCTGGGTTACGTCAAATCCATAATCAAGCTGTTCACGCAGAATTTTCTGCACTGCTTTTCCATTGTTTTATATGAAAAACATGCACTAGATGGACATATTTGACAGTTGCACTCATGTCTCGCACTTGGAGATATTTCTAACTGCAGAACCGCAGAACCACACATCACAACATTATGAGGACAGCAATGCCAGGCCAGCAGCGTCAGACCGGACATTAGGGTGGTGCTGACAATCACGTATCTAGCCCCAACCACTAACACTACCCTTCACTATAACTATAAGCTATACCTTAACAAATTCACAACCCCACCCAACCACTAAACCTACCCTTTATGATGCTATAAGCTTCACAACAGTCTGAGACTGCTGGCCTGGTGCTGCTGTCCTCAGACTGTTGTGACGTATGGCTCTGCAGTTGGTTATTATTGGCCGCACAAGAGAGACGCATGTTTAGAAAGCCATGTAAAGTTAAAAGTTTAACTTTAAAAAAAAAAAAAAATGTCTACAGATTCTATAGATGTCTATATTTTTTTTTTTCCTATTCCACTGCATGTCATGTTTTTAAAACACAAAAAAAAAGTACTCTGTGTGATCAGTGCTTCGGCTCTTTGTATTAAGCCTGACACAGCGTGCAAGTACTGGACTAAGTTCTTTTTTGTGTCTTATTGTGCTTAAAATGTCAAAAAATACACACAAGGTTTAAATAAACACAGTAATTTATATCTTAAGTGAATGTAAACAGTTCAGTATATTAGTATCAGTATTCAGTATAATATAGTGTATCAGTATAATAAGATTTTGGTCGTATCGCCCACCTCTACTTTTTTCTTTTTTCTTTTGTTACCTTAAAAGGATAAATTATTAAAATAGGGAAATTAGTTTGGCTGTATTACACAGTGACTTGCAAAATAGTCTTAAAGGGTTAGTTCACCCAAAAATGAAAATAATGTCATTTATTATTCACCCTCATGCCGTTCCACACCTGTAAGACCTTTGTTAATCTTCGGAACACAATTTAAGATATTTTTGTTGAAATCCGATGACTCAGTGAGGCCTCCATAGCCAGCAATGACATTTCCTCTCTCAAGATACAATAATGTACTAAAAACATATTTAAATCAGTTTGTGTGAGTACAGTGGTTCAATAATATCTCAATTTGGGTTCCGAAGATTAACGAAGGTCTTACGGGTGTGGAACGGCATGAGGGTGAGTAATAAATGACAGAATTTTCATTTTTGGGTGAACTAACCCTTTAAAAACCAACATGAAAAGGAAGAGATCATGGATCGTGATCCTGTCTGAGAAAAATGAGAATATTTTTTGCCATATCGCCCACCCCTCAGTGCTTGAAGTGGGCCAGTACAGGCCGGTACGGAGCACTAGCACTTCTCTATTTTTACCTTTAGTGTATCGCCAGTTTTCCTTGCGTACCGGCACTTCAGACATGTTGCACGTACAGAAGCCCGCCGTGCCCTCCCTTCTCCAGTAACTTGTTTTGAACTGAGCATCGGGAGTACCGGCACTTTTATTTTTCCGCTTCAAGCACTGCCACCCCTAGCTATATATCAAAATGCTCAAGCCGTATTCACAGCAGCGTTCATCTTTCTCAGAGATTTGCAGTCCCTATGGAGTGTAGCTTCCTGTATGTGTGGTGTCAAAGCACTGGATGAGTAAACACTCCACAAATTACACTAGGGTTTTTTTTTCTGAAACACTAACCTCATCTGACCCACACACAGACTGAATTCTAAAGGATTCACATGCATATCAATCAATAACATTTCAATGAATGCTGCTTTGTGTTTACAACGTATTTGGACACTTAAATCATGCTTAAAATGTATGAAAATACCAAATTAAGATAAAACATATTTTCTGCATGTCAAACAATCATGGATCACCTTGCCAATTAATGTGATAGGACACTTGTGTGAACTGACTTAATGCATCCACTAATCTTGCAATCAGGTGGTTTAATTTCATTGCAAAAATGGCTAGTTAATAATGAGAAACGGTCTAGGGATGTCCAATCCTGCTTCTAGAGTTTTAAAGTCCTGCAGAGTATAGCTTCAGTCTGCCTCAACACAGGTGCCTGGAGGGGTCTAGTAATCCTGAAGATCTTAATTAACTTGTTTAATTATGATTGTAGTCAAACTCTGCAGGATAGTGGCCCGCCAGGAACAGGACTGGAAACCCCTTTTCTAGCATCATTTGCTTGCAGATGGTACTTGATTTGATATTTTGTACCGCAGTACAAAACACAGTAAAATTCATACTGTGAGACCTAAGTGTCCAAATACCTCTTGTATCACATGCCCTATTTGTTGATTCACTGCATGTTACTGCATGCTAGGGCTGGACGATTTATCGAAAAGTAATCGAAACCGAAATTCAGAACCTCTAACCAAGGTAATTTTCCCATGTTGTTTATTAAGAGTTTTGTGTGTTGAACATCATAGAAATCAATGTTACTATCCATTAGTTTTGAATGCAGGAGAAAACTAGCTAATTTTAAACCTTTTTCCACTATTTTCAACTTCCGGGTTTAAATTAGTCTTTGTGTCAACGTTACAGGATGTGATGTTTTCTCATACTATGGTATGGTGATGACTCATCAGTGTCTCGTGCCCTTATCCTGTGAGAAGACTTGTTGCTTAATTCATGACAGCACGCGCTTAATTATTCATGACAGCATGCGCTGATTTCCTCTTAAATCATCAAAATCAACAACATGTATGTTAGACCCTATACCGACTAAGCTATTGAAAGAGATGCTTCCAGAGGTCATAGATCCTCTTCTTAATATCGTTAATTCATCTTTATCACTAGGATAGGTTCCAAAAACTTTTAAGCTGACTATTATTAAATCTCTTATTAAAAAAAACACAACTTGATCCTAGAAAATTAGTCAATTACAGGCTGATTTCAAATCTTCCTTTTCTGTCAAAAATACTAGAAAAAGCAGTATCATCACAACTATGTTCCTTTTTTAGAAAGAAATGGTATCTGTGAGGATTTCCAGTCAGGACACTATCAATCACTACATTCTTTTAAATAGACTCGAAAATTATGTTGGCATTAGTGGAATTGCACTGTCATGGTACAAATCATATCTGAACGTTATCAGTTTGTAGTAGTAAACGAAGAGACGTCATATCGATCACAAGTTCAATATGGAGTGCCTCAAGGCTCAGTACTAGGACTGTTGCTCTTCACTCTGTACATGTACAATGATATCTCCTTGGGAGATATCATTAGGAAGCATGGCATTAGTTTTCACTGTTAAGCTGATGATATTCAGCTCTATATTTCTTTGCGCCCTGACGAAACTTACCAATCCACAAAATTAACGGAATGCATTGCTGATATAAAAAATTGGATGACCAGTAATTTCCTACTACTAAATTCAGAAAAAACAGAGATTCTAATTTTTGGACCAAAAACTTCTTCACGTAATAACCTGGAATACTGTCTAACACTTGATGGCTGCTCTGTTAAGTCTTCGTCATCAGTTAGGAACCTGGGTGTGCTCTTTGATAACAATCTTTAATTTGAAAGCCACATTTCTAGCATCTGTAAAACCGCATTCTTCCATCTTAAAAATATATCTAAACTACGGCATATGCTCTCAATGACAAATGCAGAATAGTTAGTTCATGCGTTCATGACTTCAAGGCTAGATTACTGTAACGCTCTACTGGGTGGTTGTTCCGCTCGCTTGATAAATAAACTACAGCTAGTACAAAATGCAGCAGCTAGAGTTCTTACTAGAACTAGGAAGTATGACCACATTAGCCCGGTTCTGTCAACACTGCATTGGCTTCCTGTTAAACATCGTATAGATTTTAAAATCTTGCTAATTACTTAAAAAGCACTAAATGGTTTAGCTCCCCGGTACCTGAGTGAGCACCATAGTCCTTCACGTCTATTGCAATCTCAGAATTCAGGCCAGTTGATAATACCTAGAATATCAAAATCAACGGCAGGCAGTAGATCCTTCTCCTATTTGGCACCTAAACTCTGGAACAATCTTCCTAGCATTATTCGGGAAGCGGACACACTCTGTCAGTTTAAATCTAGACTAAAAACGCATCTCTTTAACCTGGCATACACATAACACATTATAAATTTATGTTTTCAAATCCATTAAAGTATTGTTAGGCTGCATAAATTAGGTCAGCCAGAACAGGGAACACTTCCTATAACACCAGATGTACTCGTTACATCAGAAGAAGAATGGCATCTACGCTAATATTAGTCTCTCTGTTTATCCCGAGGTTTACCGTAGTCAGCCGGACCTTGGCCGTATCCAGGTGAGATGAAGGATGCCTTGACACGACCACAACGCAGCCCTGAAGTGTCAGCAGAGATTGAGTCAACTAGATCATCCACTGTAAAGGCCTCATCGACACGACAGCCAGTGGCACAGTTTCTCAACAAACCGTCCATACCGCCGTGATGAATATGATCCTCAACTGGATGGAACTGGAATAAATACTTTGACTGTTGCGATCCCAATCGGACTTATGATAACTGCTTGAATCATAAAGCACTGTTCGCTGTTGGCCAGAGGAGAACTGGCCCCCGACTGAGCCTAGTTTCTCCCAAGGTTTTTTTCTCCATTTTAACACCCGTTTGCCACTTGATGTCACCTGTTGGAGTTTGGGTTCCTTGCCGCTGTCGCCTTTGGCTTGCTTAGTTGGGGACACTTGACATTTGATATTCAACAGTGTTTTGATCTCCCTGCATTGACACCATTGTATGCAAACTGAACTGAGCTGGATGATGACATCACTGTTTACTCCAGTGCTGATAGATAAATTAACTAAATTAATAACTATTGATTCTTACAACGGAATGAATCAATACTGAATTTACTTAAGATGGACAATGACACCATTTTCTTTAAGAGCTGCTGTGCAGCCAAAATTATATACCAGTTTTCACTGTAAAGCTGCTCAGACACAATCTGCATTGTAAAAAGCACTATATAAATAAAGATGACTTGACTTGACAGTCGCTTCAAACAGTGAGATCGCATACAATAAGCGAGATGCATTAATGGATCAAAAAACGAGTGTTTGTTTTTGCTTTGTAAGAGTCTCTGCGTCGCATAAGTTCGAATCAAACAGTGAGATTGCATTCAGTAAGTGAGAGGTGCATTAATGGATCAAAAACAAGTTTTTGTTTTTGCTTTGTAAGAGTTTCTGTGTTGCACAAGTTCTCTTCAATATCTGTGTCTATGACACAAACACAATTCATCCACACTGTGAGTGTCTTTACAGCTCTTTAACTGATCAAACGGCTCATAACGCAGCAAAACAAGTCTCAAAAGTTATCAAAGATGCAACAGCGTGTTCATATATGTATTTGATGCAGAGAACAAAATACAAATGGCTGTGTAATTATTTGTGCATTAAATTATAGCAAAAACCATGTGTATATTGTGTTGCATGTAATGGTAATTTGCAGCGTGCATTTGTGGGAAGCTTTGATGCTTTTAATGAGAGCAAAATAAAACTGACAACAAAGCAACAGCTTCTGATTCAGACAGTCTCCCCTCTTCCCCCTCCACTCCGCAGCTTAACCACGCCCACTTCTGTAGCATTTTTCAAAACTGTGGTGAGAACTGACTGCTGCTGAAACAGGGGGTTTCATGACCCTTTAAAAACATACTACCACAGGTGCAGTCACATGACTCCACCCCGTCCATTCAGCTGTGAGAAATGTTAGGAATGTTAGAAATGTTATGTCAGAGCACACTTTCATTAGGAAAAATATCCCACCTTTAATAGTTAAGCAAATATACAATACACATCTTTAGGGCCCTATGAAATCCGTTTTATATCTTCCCAAATTCCGTTTTACTTTTTTCCAAATTCCGTTTTTTCCATTTTTATTTTTCTGGATTCCGTTTTTTCCGTTTAAATTTTTTGGACTCGATTTTAATGGTTAAATTAAATTTAATAATCAAAAAAAATGTCTAATTAATTAAATTCTTTTTATGACATTTTTTGTTTTTTCAGAAATTCTGTTGCATATTTTAATTTTTCTGGCAATCAAATGAACGTGACATTAATTTAATTTATCTTTTAAAAAATTAAACTAAAAATTAAATTAAACTTTTTTATCAAACAAAGTTCTGCACAACAGACCTTTACTGTTAAAATTAAAACATGGAAGAAAAACTGAGATTGCTCCTTAAAAATATAGTTTTAATAATTTATTATTATTATTATTTTTAAGCATATTAGTTTTACTATTATTATTACATTGAAATGTATCTAAATTCTACTGTACAACAGTAATATGTTTCTGTCAAGTTAAATCGAACTTTTATTTTGACGGGTTGCCAAGAGCTTTGAGTTTCTGTGTGTTTATGGTATGACGATAGATTTTCTCAAACAAAATGGTATAATGCTGATGAAGTGACACAGAGCAGCCCTGGAGATGAATTTTGTGCGTTCATGTCCTCATATAGTGAGCGTCACACGTGCTTCAGTGTGTGTGTGTGTGTGTGTGTGTGAGGTAAATGAAACCGCACTTCTGCGCCATTAATTTCACAGACACACGGACATGCAGGATTCATATTTAAATAGTCTTTTTGCGGTTTAATATTCACAAACACTAGTCTATATCGCGATTTAATCTAAGTGTACTAACCTGCTTTTTATTCATTCATCAAAAATTTGACAAATTCCATGACATTCCGTGTTATATAGTAAATTCCGTTTTTATGAATGGATTCTGCGATTCCGTCTGCATTTTCTGCATCGCGGAAATCATAGGGCCTTACATCTTGTCAGTAAATTATGAGGGCAAGAAAAGAGGGCAAGAAAAAAAAGCAAAAAACAAAATAATCATTCATTAATTGTAATCGAGGTAAAATGTTCAATTAATCGAGATTCTGATTTTAGGTCATATCGTCCAGCCCTACTGCATGCGTTTTACATTATTTCTAGAAGACTACAGCAATACAGTACAAACTTTGGCTCCTAAGAGCTGAATCTTCCTGAATGATAAAAAAAAAAAAATGACAACCAAAAAACACTGTCTGCTTTCCTCAAGGGTCAAGAAACATCAAAATCCAAGACTGGCTGTATGAAATTAGCTGTGGCATTTCACTATCTGATGTAGCGACAAAATTCCATGCAGTTACCCAGGCTGACTGAGATTTACACAGCAAGTATGCAGTCCATTTCCTGTCGTCTGAATGCAGACCTGCCAAATGCACTTCGACTGCACTTTCAAATATTCGGCTTCTGTCTGTTCTTCAAAAATCTACACTTAAGTTTGTTTAAGTCAAAATGCAACAGGCTTCATTGAACTACAATACAGTCTGTCATTATCCTAATCACCATCATCAAACATGATCACAAAACAAATTCATTAATAGGGTCAGTTACCTTTTATCCCAAACTCCTCTGTAGTGTGGAAGGATAATTATTTCCTAAAAGCAGAACAAGGAACAACCTACAGAATGAATGAGCAGTGTTAGATAGACTGAAAACACACCTCCATCTGCCAACTCACAGAAAACATAAGAGGCTGGTGCAACAATCATTCTCAGTAGCAGCCAAAGGGTGTGTACTTGAAAAAATGCAAACCATCTACAGCAAAGTATCAGTGACAACATCAGTGGTGTTTACGTCAGGATCACCATGTGGGAAGTGTAGTCTAATGAAATGGTTGAGACTGAGAGTGAAAAATCATAGATGGAAAGAGATTCAGATACCGTACCTTTGGATGAACTTTTAGGGTTTCACGCATACAGTGTCCATCCAGATACAAAGGTAAATTGGAACATGCCCTGTCGCCCTGCTGTCTTTATGTCTGCAATTAGAGTCACAGCCCTTAGTCCTCCTGGGTACTGCTAAACTAATCCACCCACAAACCAAACAGCAGCCACAGTACAAGAGAGAAGGGGAAAATATGATCAGAGGAGGAGGACTGAATGACTGCCTGCAAACAGGTCATGAATAAAGTGAGTCTCTTACTTGAAAGTCAAAACAGGCTTCCCTGGTTTTCAGAGAAGTCCAACACTACGTCCTAACCAGGTGTGACACTGACGAAGATTCCAGTGACAAGCAATTCATGTAACAATGAACATGACAATGGGGTGTGACGTGACACAATCACAAAACACAGCAAATCAGATCAGTTCACCCTGTTTGTGTGTTCTCTTGCACTAACAATGCACTAGGATAGCCACACAAATTTTTTTTTATTTTTTTTTTAAATTATATTGCCTTACACAGCAAAGAATATATAACGAGTCAGTATTCTCTTCAGACCTGGCAGACTAATCTATTGTTGATTTGTTTGAATTCATGTGACACAGCGCATGCAGTTTCCCTGACAACTAAACATGTCTGATGTTGCCAGGTCACATAATCAGTGATAGATGATGCTAGGGGTAGGCGGTCTGATGATTTTCTATCATGATCAATCTTGAAGACATTCACAATCTACTTTTCACAATCTACTTTTTTTATGTCCTCGTAATAATGTTAAAATACAGAAACGACTGCCTACTAGATGGCTGGCTAAATTATATCATGTGTCCCTATTATATGCCTTTTATGCATGGTGACGCATTTGAAAAACAATTCAACAGCAGTATAGGGCTGTGTAATGAATCAAATTTTAGTTTCCGTTTCGATTTTGACTTCAAACAATTGTGAAAACTTGTGATGCATGCTGTTCCTTTCCTTTAAATGCGGTGTGGTTTCGCCCCTCCTTAAAAGCCTAAACCTAAAGTCCAAATCAGTCAAATCATGTAACATGACTGTCGTAAAATCTATGTGGGACATGCTTTATTTTAAAACGGCCGTCTGTCGAAAGCTAGTTATTTTAGTTTTTAAAGTTTTAAATATGGATATTTTTCTTACACAAACGCTTTGCTTTGCTTCAGACGGCCTTTTCTGATGGATGGTTGCACTTTTTTAGGCTTCAAAATCTTATTCTCTATTCACTGCTATTATAAAGCTTGGAGGAGCCAGGACATTATTTAATATAACTCTGACTGTATTTGTCTGAAAGAAGAAAGTCATATCGGATGGCTTGAGTAAATCATGGGGTAATTTTCATTTTTGGGTGAATTAGCCCTTTAAGTGAATAATCAGTTGGGAAAGAAAACGGATGCATGTCATTATATTAGACCTTAATACCTTACCTTAATACCTTAAAGCCTAATACAATAATCAATGTATATTTTTATTCATACAGTGAAGACTCAGGTTTGGCTCAGGTTTAACTCAGGGTTTAATAACTATTTTGACAACTGACTGTTTAATGCAATACTGTGCTTTGAATTGTGCAAGTCCATAGGCTTGTTCCAGTCTGGATATTCTCGATTGTACATCTCAAAATTGGGAAGATCACGATTCAGATTCAGAAGATCACCCACCCCTAGATAATGCATAGTGTATGTAGATGCAAATAACTAGTACATTACACATTGTCACCAAATGAAGATGAAGACAGATGAAGGCAGATTCAAAATATATACAAGGTTTAATCCAAAAGCAAGCAAAAAGGTGTAACAGTGTGCCCAACAGAAACACATACAACAACAGACAACTGAAGGCTGAAACAGAGCA
This sequence comes from Hypophthalmichthys nobilis, assembly GCA_037950665.1. Taxonomy (NCBI): domain Eukaryota; kingdom Metazoa; phylum Chordata; class Actinopteri; order Cypriniformes; family Xenocyprididae; genus Hypophthalmichthys; species Hypophthalmichthys nobilis. The sequence continues at coordinate 32,216,211 of CM075468.1, read as the reverse complement.
ACTTAAATACACAGTGATAATGAGATGATAACGAACAGATGTGATGATTAAATGAGTGTCTATGACAACTGATGACTGCCAGGAAACTAATGCTGGATACACACTAAAAGATTTTTGATAACTTATAAGATTTTCAAAGTGTGAGAGACCACAAACAAGAGGACAAAAAATCCTAGATTTAACCATTTTGCTCCTATAGTGTGTGGTGTGCCATGATGTGACAAACACAGCACACCACACACAAACAGATTTTCAGCCTGAGTCCCGACTGTGAACACGGGAAATCTTACAAAATCTCTCGAGACATCAGAATAAACATGACGGACAATAGGCAGGAAGAAATTGCATTGAGTGTTTGGAATGATTTGGGTATGTTTTACAAGACACTTTGTATAAATACTCGTGCTGTTGCCACAAATCGTCAAGCTGATCCTCCATCTCTGCTGTCCAAATCCATTTAACTTTGTGTTGCGCCATGACTGTGTTTGTTATGCTTCTGTCTTCTGTCAGCTCGCTTTCTTATTGGATATTGTTTCATTTCACGTCATAATCTCCATAGCGTGTGCGCGTTTGTCCTCGGGGTTCCCCCCACACCTCAGGATTTCTGATCGGAAATATTCAACATGTTCAGCACGCCTCCGACGTTCTTCCGAGCAGATTCAGTCACTCTTAACACACCTCACACCACAGGAAAATCTGATAAGATAATCTGTAGAACCATCAAGGTAATCGGGACATACATAGGATTGTAGGAAGGGGAGAAATCGGCCCAAATTAGGGCCCTATGATTTCCGCAATGCAGAAAACGCGGACGGAATTGCGGAATCCATTCATAAAAACGGAATGAATAAAAAGCAGGTCAGTACACTTAAATTAAATCGCGATATAGACTAGTGTCTGTGAATATTAAACCACAAAAAGACTGTTTAAATATGAATCCTGCATGTCTGTGAAATTAATGGCGCAGAAGCGCGGTTTCATTTACCTCACACACACACTGAAGCACGTGTGACGCTCGCGGTGTTTTTATCCTCTGTCGCGTCACTATATGAGGACATGAACGCACAAAATTCATCTCCAGAGCCACTTCATCAGCATTTTAAAAATTAAAATGGAAAAAAAACGGAATCCAGAAAAATAAAAACGGAAAAAACGGAATTTGGGAAAAAATAAAACGGATTTCACAGGGCCCTACAAAATCAGCCCGATTATCTTATAGTACCCAGCATTAGACAAAGAACACACATGTGACACATAAGACACGTGACTGATGAAAACAAACTGAAAGTCCATGAAAACAAAAACTAAGAACAAACAAAACTGACTAATCTGAAACATGTAAGTAGTAGCCTAACGTTAGCCACTCGCTCTAACTTTAATGTTAACCTAGATAAATGTGTGCTATTATTAGGCGCATATCCAGGTTTCCGTGCGGAGTGTGGAAGTTAAAATTAATACAGCAGTTACTGCATGACATGTTTATCTTAGACACATCCACTATACTGCAGAGATGAGAGTCAGCATCATTATGACTTGGGTCTCAGAGTGTGCAGATGAAACACAAACGCTGTTATGGTATCTTGCATTCAGATGCCTGGTGTTTGGGAAAGCAATCATGTGAGACATTTCAGGGAGGGAATTAAACCAAATCATTTTGGTGGCAGTCATGGCAGTCTTTGTCTCAGGCATTTCAAAATGATTAAACCAAATTTTGAGGTTGTGTGCAATGAAATTGGCCCGCTGGTAAGTCCAGTTATCCAATCACATACACTGTTGAGGCAAAGTCACGTGAGTTTTTTGTTGCGCATTGAGGGATTTATTCAGTAAAATTTGTTTCCAATGTAGTTTATGTGCAAGTCTTCTTATTGTATAAAAAAATGTATTGTATATTCCTCAATTGAGCACATTTTTATGCGCATTTGGCATTACCATCAAACATCTTTTATGCAATATACCAAAATGCGCATGAAAATAGATGGATGGAAATGAAACATAGCTAGTGCTCTTTCAGTGAAGTCTGTGAAGTGTGACTTCAGAATGACCCTTTATGCAAAATGGAAATATTTACAGATAAGTCAGCCTGGTCTTATTGTTAGTACGTAGGTATTAATACGTAACTTTCAAAGACACAAAAAGTACATTTTTGTACATTTGGGCTACATTTACACTGCAAGTCTTAATGCACAGATCCGATCTTTTGACCATATCCGATTTTTTGGCCAGTGTGTTTACATTCACTTTAGATGTGACTGGTATCCGATATCTGTGTTTACATTACTTCCCGCCTCAAAATGATTGTCACTGATAGTTTTACATGCACGTGGTAGACCCTCAGGTTTTGAATGGCCATGCTATTAAAATTATTTATATATTTCACGTTGGGTGGCCATGATTACCTGCCAGAATGGATAAGTTAACAGCTGTCAGTGTCATGGATGTTTTGCAGCGCGAAATCTGACTGAACCGATATAGACTGGAAAATAAAGGTAATTTGCATTTGTTATTTTATCTACGGTCGTTAGATCTATAATTCTGAAGTGAAATAAAGTAACAGGTAAGATTACATATATTTGAATGAATTTGAATATGAATGATAACGAGAGAGCGCGTGCGAGAGAGTAGCCTACCCAATGAAGCTTTTAGTTTATTTTAAAAAAACAAACAAACAAAAAAAAAAAAAAAACACGGTGGGCTCTTTTAAATTAACCGGGCAGAGGTTGAAATTCAGCTGTTGAATGTGTGTGTGTGCCCGCAGCGCACGCGCAGTTTCTTTCTAGGTAAAGATATAGGCCTAGGCATAGCCTATAAAGTTCCCACCTCAATAATAAAGCTGCAAATTTTTAGTGCGAGTGCATACAGGCACGTCTGCTTCATAATACAACATAAAAGCTATTTTTAGTGAGCAAATGTGTTGCCCTCGCCGTGTGGTGGCTTGGATTTCCAAGGGGAATTGGATATGTGTGTTTAGACGTAGGTCGCATGTCCAGAGATCGGATATGTATCTGATTTAAAACCACATTTGGAAGTGGCTCAGATCAGATGCGAAAAAATCGGATCTCGTGCAGATTTTTGTGTTTACCTGTGTGCAACTAATTCCGAACTGTGTCAGATGTGAGCAAAAAAATCGGATTTTTTTGTGCCAGTGTAAACGCAGCCTTGGATAGGTGCTGAAACGTACAATATGGACGTATTGGCAGCATTTAAACATAGCATTATTACATTTTTACAGCGAAAACATAAAATATTTACGAACCTTTCATGTCATAAAGATTTACGTATAATTTCCCTTTTATCATTTTATAGATAAATGTAAGATCCATAAGCCCCACTCCAAACCTAAACATACCCATTTTACACAGAATATTAAAAGAATAAAACAAAAAATAATGGACAGAAATGTGTAGGAAAATGACAATTTTAGTAACAATATAACATTAAAATTATATTTTGATCCGTTAATCCTACGCCTATCCCTAAACCTACCCATAACCATTTCTTAAAACTACATACTGTTATAAATAAAAATAACAGACAAACAAGCGTAATCACAATAATTTATTTATTGCGAAAATGTCAAAAGTGGTACCAAAAGTAGTTCAAATGATGATGAACTGCAGTCACAGTCCCCTCTGGCGGTAAAAGTTTTTTATGGGGTACAGAGCAGAATTTAAGTTATTAATCCATGAAAATATGAATACGGCTTCTTTGCTTGAAAGCACACACTCATTTCAAATGTCAATCCTCTGCATGTCGCAATCTGTGACGAAGCAGGTGAGAGCCAATGAGCATTGGATATCAGTGCCATAAACCATGTCGTAACGCTTCTTGAGGGCGCAACTTTCAAATTTGATTCATAACGAGCGCGGGCTTTGACCGTGATGGTCGCTGCTGAGAATGAAGATGAAGATTGCTGGATAAAGGGCTGAATTTGGATCTGTTCCTTGCAAGCATACATGTATGGATTCTAAATATTTGGAGTACAGCGAACAAATAAAATTGATGTGATTTGTAAATTTATGTTGTGTTTTGGTGTATCTTTGGTGTATCTTATGATTGTATAAGAGAAAATGACTTTTGTGTAGAGATCGACCAATATATCGATTTACCGATATTTACCTATATCTAAGAAATAGAGACAAGCTCACAGAGTCACGTAAGATAATCCGTCAAGTCATGTCCCGTCCCAATAAAGATGTAACTTTGCATGAATTAAATAATACAGTCCTAATAATGAGCACATGTTGGAAATAAAAGAGCTGAATTTAATTCTCTCTCTGTTGTCTATGCTCATCATTAGTCTTGTGAAGTCGTCTGCATTTTGCTGTTCACTCAGCGGGTTGATGCTCAGGAAATGCTCCAGCACGTCCACCACATGTAACTTTTAACAAGATTCACTTGTTTAAAACACCGTAATTATATAAACATTTACTATATAACCATTAATTCTCTAATAAACATACAAGTAAACACAACTCTATGGAAATTAATTATTTATCATCTCCATGAGCGATCGCAGTTTGAGTATAGTTCTGTGTAAATAGATAAACAGCACTTTGTCAGCAGATATTTCATAATCTAGAACGACAAAAACATTAGTAATAATTCTATAATATATATATATATATAAAACATACCCGTTGAGAAATGCAATAAAATGCAATGTTTTGTTTGTTATATTCCAATATTCCAGAGAATATTATTCAGTTATTTAACATTATCCAGCGAATTATTCTTCACTTTTTAGCCTATTAAACAGCTTATAAATCTACTAAAACTGTAGTTTAAAGCTGCAGTCCGTAACTTTTTTTGGTTAAAAATGATCCAAAATCAATTTTTGAGCAAGTACATATCCAGCCAGTGTTCAAAACTATCTCCTTATCTTAGCTTGATTCACAACGGTAAGCTTGTAAATAATAATGTTTTATAATAAGAGCGACCTGGTGGATTTCCGCTGGAAATTCGAGCATGCAGCAGTTTGTCTTTGCATCATTACGTCACGTCTGTAAACAGAAAGAAGGAGTCCAGGCTAGTCGGCTTTATCATGTGAGCAGGATGCTGCTTGTAGCAGATCACTTATAGCCTGTTCTCACAGCAGCTAAAATAATTAAACGTATCATTTTGATGGTGGATTGTAATCCAGAAAGATCCAAATGACAATCATCAGTGACAACTGGAGATTTACCCGTAGTCAAAAGCAAAAGACTTCGGACTGTGGAGTGGATACAGAAATTGAAATCTACAGGTAACGCTAATACACACTAAATACACGTAGTCACGCAATGCTGATAATATATTTGCAGATAGTAATAATAATTTGCACGATTTGGCATGATCTGAGCTAAGCGATCGTTAGATTTAATCCCCATTGGCAGCGCGATTTATTGTAGGCCTAATGCTTTTTTCCTCAGTTGGTCAGAACAAAAGTGGCAGAAATGTTACTTACTTTTTCAGATGACATTTTCCGGTGAAAATTCTTATTTTGGTCATTCTTCCAAGACGTAGAATCTGTGATTCTGAAGTACAGTATCCACACCGGTGTAGTGATTGACAGCAAACATTAGATTCATCCGCTGAGGAGTCGTGTCGATGCACAACGCACGTAACGATAACAATTCCGCATATGACTGCAACTGCAGGTTTCAAACAGACATGGCGACAAAGAGGAAAAATGCCGGACTGCGGCTTTAAAATGAAGTATTACATTTCTGCAAAGTTGATATGACTCCTGTCTTTAATTTATTTTCTCCATTTGAAAACATTAGACATTCTACATTTATTTTGCTTATTGTTAACATTAGTGTTGCTGCTGATGCTTTTTATATATAAAATTATTTTTGTAATATGAAGATTAAAATTAACATGAAAGACTACTAATTTTCAACAAAAACAATTCAGTAACAGTGCACTTTTTTATTTTTTGCATTTTCAGACCCCTCTATTTATTGGTGTATAAATAAGATTTGTTTTGTTTTCTATGCAAGGAGGGAGTGATTGTTATAAATAAAATGGTTTGTTCAGTTAGTGGTGTTGTAATCGTGTCAAAAACAGAAGTATAACTGTAAATAAATATCGGTTCGGCATATCGGTTATCGGGCACATAAACACACAAATTAGCGGTATCGGTTCTAAAAAATCAATATCGGTCGATCACTACTTTTGTGTCTCACAGCAAACAAACTAAATATTACAAAATGGTTAAACAATTACAGAAATGTTATCATTTTAAGGTTTTAAAGTGTAGTCTTGTTTAACATTATGTAATCATCTGAAATGAGTTTGCAGCACCAGTCACGAACAGAAATGTTTTCATATGAAGAAGATTAGTAAACCACATTTAATAAATGCAACGAAACCATCAGCCGTCACATCACTTTAGTGAATAACCCATTCCTAAAATAACCCATTTCAAAATAATCATTAGTTGCAGCCCTACTTAGTCACCACTCTTTTCAGGCTTAGAACTGACATTGTAGAGACATGCTGAGCATCCCTGTTACTAAAATAACTCCACTGAATGATGATATGATATGATGATATGATATATCAATGCTTTTCTAAATTATCAATTGATGTTGATATACTTTAAGTATCAGTCAAGGTCTATATGACTATTCAAAACACCTGCTGGCATGACCTCACCAAACTCTGCATCTCACAAAAACACTCTAGTACACATTATAAAAAAGCAAAAGACATTTAACCTTATCATTTGAGACAGCAGGGTCTTATTCTGATCAAACTGCTGCAGTATAGACAGTATAGAGATGCAGAGAACTCTATCTAGGGCAGTGTGTTCTAGAGAGCTTAGCTGTCTATGCCAGAGACACACTTGCTATTTCCTTCGATGGTTTACCCAGAAAAAAAACTTGAGGCTGTAATTACCTACAAATAGCTAGACACTGGGTGATTTAGGGAAGTTTTACTTAGGCTGTTTTTAGCTTTATTTTGGTTGGTCAAAGGAGAAGTATGAAAGTTTTCGAATGAAATATGACTTGTTTTTCATTGGGGTTTTTTTTTTATTGCGGTGTGATCACACTGGAGGACTGACTATGCCTAGGACTGACTGACTTACTAAGATGCAATAGAAGTCTAAACATTTCCTCTGTCGAGGGCATCTGTAGTTCAGTTTAATTCTAAGGTTGTATGCAAAGCTGTAGTTATGAAAGCTGATTCACTCTGACGCACAAGGTCTCATAAAAAGCGATGGACTTTATATCGTTACGGCTACATTTTGTTTAACATTTTACATTATAAGTTCTGATGTACTAGAAGAAATGGTTGCGCTCCTAATGGGTAAAAGATCCTTTTAGTTCATAAGTTTGCATTATACGTTCCAACCATAAGGATCAACACAAAACTAATCAATATGGCTAGAAAATAAAATAACCAACATTATTAGGCCCAAGTTACGCCATCAAGATGCACATGTGACAGCATGATGAACTAGGTGCTTTACAATTCCATAATGATTCCTTTCAGTCTCCTTAATGTTTTCAAACAAGACGTAAAAAGCAGCTTTGTGGTCATATCATAATGCGTGTGTGTGAGCACTTAATAAGCCTTTGAGGATCTATTAAAATTCAGACAGCAACTTCTCACAGACGCCCATGGTAAAAACAAGAACTTTTGCTACCGCTGCACAATACTCTAAACCAAGACAAAATGGTGAGAAGACTTTGATGCTTCAAAACACAACTAACTGTTGTAAATCCTATAAATATTCTAAACCTAAATTCGATAGTTCCCATTTCCGACCATTTGAACGGGCGGAAATATTTGTTCCTGACATTACCCACATTGGAAGACATCGACAAACTATACATATATACATATCAAATATACCACAAAAAGTGTTTTGCTTAAAAAGTTTAAGTTAACAGTTAACGCGAGACTCTTCGAAATCCCGAAAATTACTGACACACACTAGACACGATAGATAGATAGATAGATAGATAGATAGATAGATAATTCAGTTCCCTTCATAAAGATGTAGAATCTTAAAAATACGCTTTCAGATAAATTAAATATGACATCTAAATCCTGTCACTGCATCTCCGCAATGACTGGAGTCTTATGTCTCTGGTTCACACAGCTCTCATGACAGCACAACTGCAGTATCTCACCGCCGCTGACTGTATCGCTATCCAGAGAAGTCATCAAGCGGAAATAATATAAAATAAAAGCAATATATGTGCGCTTTGAATCGCTATCCTTATCACACTAAAGAGCAGGTGAGAAAGCACATCAGCCAGACAGCAGTCACCGTTAAAAACAGCAGCTCATTCACTCACGCGCGCAACACGAAAACAACATCCGTTGATAAAAGTGCGGGTAAGTACAGTGTTTTTCCCAATGACGACTATAAATGATTTCTTGAAGTGATAAAATGAATTAAGCAGAAGCACTGCAATGACAGTATAATCTCCGAGACAAGAAAAACAAGAATAAATATTCACCTACTCACCTGTTCCCTGACACCAAGGAGCGCCGCTGGCCGCTGCTACCAACTGAATATGCTTGAGCGCCAAAACCAACTTCTCCGCCAGGGGGAGCGCGCGACATTTTGGTGCAGTGAACGAGGGGCACGCTGGGTATTGTAGTTGGCGTAGTTGGATTATTTACAAGCACATTAATATTTGAATTTAAGGTGCTTGAGAGAGTCAGAAACAATTTACACATATTTGTTTATTCAAGATATAGGGAAATAATAATATTGTAAATATATGTAGTATAAAATATGCAATATATTTAATAGATAAAATAATAATGTCTTTAGTAATCTATGTAGACGTAAAGAAAATAATTTTAGGATTTAAAATACAAAAAAGTCGTATTATCGTTATATAAAACATGCTCAATGTCACAGGACAGTCGTGATAGGTTGACCGCAGTGCCAATGCAAAGGTCACCTCCCTTTCTGTCGAATCTGCAGAACCAATTATCATTATTATGGGAAATTACTATATAAATGTTGCGTGGGAAACACACACATATTATATAATATTATGAGTATTTATGGAACTTTAAAACTAACCAAGCTGTGTGGTTTATGTTATTTGGTCGTTTTTTGCATGAATATTGACGAATGTGCTCTTGTTAACGTCCGCGTAACGTGCCTGAAACATGCTTTGTTTTAACATGGCTGCGCCCGCAAAGAGCACGGATGCATCCCTCTCAGTTACTACAGGTCAATCGGCAACTGTTTCATCTGTGGAAAATGTCTCACTACAGTATAGCCTTCTTTTGGATCACCTTATTGGTGACAAACGACAGATTAAAGACTTGAATCCGACCGTTATGGGTGCTTTACCGAGTCCTCAGAAAACAGAGGAGCAGAAGATGATCGAGAGGGGAATGGAGAGCTGCGCGTTTAAATCACTGATAGCATGTGTCGGAGGTATTTCATTGATATGTATAGTTACCCGATCAAATAAATGTGTTGTCATGTTTGACACTTCAACAGTTTATCAATGAACACTGTAGACTCAAGTTTTAGGCATTCTGGGGTACATTAATATTAAAATACTGAATAATGCAAAGCCTTAAAATACATTTCAATATTTGTTGAGTTGCTCAATATGTTAATAATTTATATGTGGATGATAATTCATATGTGAGAGGTTTGTGACAAGACAAGCGATATTCCCGATATCAATATACAGTCAAACCAAAATTTATTCAGACACCTTGAACATTTCATTCATTAATACAATTTATTTAACGTTACTATAGTTTGAAAAAAAAGAGGTAATAAAATATGACAAGATCTCAGAGTTAAACTGTGTCAGAAAAAAAAGAAAAATAATAATTTAATTATGTCAGATAACACTTAAAACATGGTCTGGTGAAAGAGTCTGAATAATTTTTGATTCCAAATTTTTATTAATTTTACTGGTAGTCCACTGTATAAAGAATTTTTGGGTATAATATGTCACAGTTTACTTTATTTTGCTATCCTCACTTACAAATGAACTATAGTGTCCTGCACCCACTAGTAAAAATGTATCAAAAATGTCTGAATAATTTTTGTTTTGACTGTATATTTAATTCAGAATCAAAATCAACAGCTGTAATTCAGCATTTCTCTCTCCTTTAGGGTTTGTGTTGGGAGGTGCTTTTGGTGTCTTCACAGCTGGAATTGACTCAAATGTTGGTCTTGATCCCAAAGACCCCCTAAGGACCCCCACAGCAAGGGAGGTGCTGAGAGACATGGGGCAGAGAGGAATGTCATATGCTAAAAACTTTGCTATTGTGGGTGCAATGTTTTCATGCACGGAGTGTCTCATAGAATCAGTGAGTACCATTGCCTTATTTTGTCTGTCCAACTACATTCCATTGTCAAATAAACACTAGTCTCGCGTTGCCAGACCTTCAGACTGACAGAAGAAGGTTTGGACTCCATTGCAGCTTTTATTGACCAAGAACTGCCCAAGAGGCTGTCTGACTGACATGAATCGGCCAGTTGCGATGTCAGTGTCTGTTCTTTAATGTTTACCCCACATATGCTGCTGATATCCCCTTCTCGGCTACCTGATTTCATAATTGATGTGAGAGGGCACACAATTAATAAAATTGGGGAATCGTTCCAAGTGCTGGCAAAGGGTCGGCCAGGCTTGAAAAATAATACTCTTCCAATATCCATTCGGCAAACAAGTAAAAAATATCTTTTTTCGTTTTGACTAAGTGCCTCAAGCAAAACTCTTGGACATCTTTTTAAAAAGTCTATGCCAAGAACTTCACATACTTTTGAAAATCCAGTGTTGAGTTGATTCCTGATAAACGCTCATTGTCACAGTTGTAAACATGACGGCTTTTCTTCTATGAGGGGGTTTGGTGAAACGTCAGCTTTGTTTGCAGACGGACCTTTAAAGAACGCAACACGCACATCTTCTGGAAATCCTGTAAAATTTAACCAATCAGATGATGATTTCAAAACTTTCAAAACACCAAAGTGTTTACCGTTTTATGTGCCTTATGCATCAGATGTTCAGCAAACGGTGGGGGTGACGTCTGAGGTTGAGACTAAATAAACACAAATTTTCACATGTTTGCAGTCCTAGGAAGAATTTTCTAAAATATTACTGTTGAATGTAAACATTTTGTTGCATGTGAAATAGCACACATTTGTATTATATTTGTAAATGTAAAATGTTTGTTTTACATGATTTTCATTTTTTTATGCATGCAGAATAAAGCTGTCAAATTCACTGTCTAAAAACAACCAGTTTTTTAGTGTTTTACTTCCCACAATGCATTGCATATTCAAACTTCCACTTTCAATTATTTTTATCTATCCACTTAAATAAAACTAGTCATCATATTTAATATACTGATGTAGACTGTATGAAATACTATAGCAGTATACTATTTCTAAGTTTGACTAATTCATTCAAAAAAAAAATGTACTTGCATTTGCTTAAGTTGCTTAATATCACTCAGTTTAATATGGATTAATGGCGTCACCTAGTGGTTCTGTGTTTGAGCAGTCTATCTACTCATCCATTCCTTGTAGGATGTTTTGTAAAGATTTTTCAAAGACCATTTTTTCAGTACTGATCTTCTGTGTGAAGAATGGTTTTATTTCTCTCTTCTAGCACCGTGGAAAATCTGACTGGAAAAATGCAGTATACAGTGGCTGTATTACAGGAGGAGCCATTGGATTCAGAGGTAATTTTTCAACTTGGGATTAAAGAACAAGGAATTTAGATGTGTGGTAATTTTATATGGTTGTTATTATTATTTGGGCATTATGAATAAGCTGTTCCTCTCTTCATTAGCTGGTCTTAAAGCTGGAGTTCTGGGCTGTGGAGGTTTTGCTGCTTTCTCTGCTGCCATTGAATACTACCTCAGATGAACATCAGCTTCAGGACTGTTACCATGTACTATTGTGTGTTCCTCACAGTATAATGAAAGACATTATCACGGGGGACATTGTGCAATCTTCCTTTCTCCCACTAATCAAGAGGTGTTCCATCCCTCCAGAAGAGATTCGGTTGCCTGAATGGACCAATATGACAACAAACTCAAGCAGAAGTTTTGTACAATTTATGGGATGTCTTGACCTTTCTGTCTCAGACCATCTGATGATCTGAAAAACTATTTGTACATAATTGTACTGAAAATGTCATCCTTTGTGCTGGTTGATGCTCTGAGCGAAGTAAGACAAAATGTATAGCGTTACACCTTGTCTGTGGAAAAATAAAAAGTGGTATCAAGTATTTATTGAAGTTCATAGTGTAATAGGTCATAAATTCTTCAGATTTTTTCACACTTGTTGCCTGTTATGTTGTGTATCAGTGAAATGTTAACACACAGCTTCTTAGTAAACAAAGGCAGCTCAGTTTAAAAGAATTCACCAAATCAGATTTATTTTCTCCAAAGTGGTGTTTGGATTTACAAGTTTCAAGAAAATAAGCTCAATCAAGTGTTTATATTAGTTTCACTCTGTATCCCCTTTCTAAAAGGAGAGTTCTTAAAATGTCATCCTACAAACAAACAGAAACCTATATATATGAAATCTGATACAATATATGTGTGAAAATCAAAATGTGATCAAAAATAAGAGGCAGGGAGTGCTAAAGGTTGTGCATTAGGAAATCACAATGAAATCATGCTTTGAGGTCAAGCTGACATAGCAAGGAAATGAGTTTTCCTCAGCAGGAAACAGATAATGCAAACATGCTTTCTGGCTACTGCCCAGTTCTCTGAAAAGTTTCCTTTCCCTCTTCTCTAAACAAGAGTTAATAATGTTGAATTGAGTTTGGAGATGCAACCAAGGAATGTGTTAGAAGATAAGATGCTTCTCAATCCGTGCAAAAATCTAAATGGAGTAGATGTGTAACATGGCTTTAAACCTGCCTAAGATTGTGCCAATACATTGTCCAAGTGTGTCTGTTTCATGAGGAATGGATGCAGTTCAGAAAACTGGGTAACATTATAGACCTTTAGAGTTTAGATTTGTTTTAAATTAGCTTTAAGAGTGCAAATATAAAGACAACACAGCAAGCATACAGAACCTCACTTAAAACAATTTTAAGACTTAGAAGCATGTTTGAACGACAAAGTTAGCTGTAACAATTTATCCAAATTAAAATCAAACCTACTAGCATAAAGGCTACAGAACACTGTGCCTGATGATGCAGAGATTTTTTTTAGTTTTGTGTAATGTACTGTGAACAAAACAAAAGTGAGCGGAGACAGTCACAACCTAAAACACCACCTGCCCAGGGCTGCTGTGCACTGAGCTTGTGTCAATATCACACACAACTTTAATACAAGGCACTGTATTTTACGATATTCCAGACAACACGTAGTTTGGGGGTAAAACAAAAACTTTATAGATATTATAATATTTAATATAGCTCAATTTTCTATCCTCAGACTTGTATGCATATATTTGCCTTCATCCATTCCTGTTACATCCATTTACAGTAAACTATAAAGTTCCAAACAAAGCACCCATCAAACCAGCAAGAGTGCAGTCTAGTTTTGATATGTATTAAAAAACAGAGCAGCTGATAACATTCCTGAACATCTACACCTCTTATTTCTCAACTTCTGCCCTTCTCACAAAACCTGTTAAAAGCATGTCCAGGTCATATATTTAAGAAAATGAAGTCCATTTCATGACCAATAAGCTTTTGTTTATGACAATTTAACATGTTAATTTCTCTGTTCGTTTTATTTTTATTTCATTATTCACTGCTTTCAGGGGTGAAATATGATCTGGACATGTTTTCATCAGATTCACCCAGTTTGTAATTTACAGTAAAATAACATAAACTAAGCCAAATATTCCAGTAAGAGAATTCCAGTTTGCCTGAGCCATATTCACAGCCATTCCTGTAGAGATCTGATCCTATGTGGATGTTGAGCAAAGGAAAGGCAATGATGTGGAGTCTCAGACAGTTTAGCTACATGTCACTTATCTATAAAAAGTGTCTAAGAATCTTTGGTCTACCAAACCCAAAAAGTGTTGAAAAAAATATTTCAATTATAAATGTGTCTTATGTAAATCCTTTTTAATCACAGTCTCATCTTTCATCTCTAAATAATTGATGATAACGTCTTTATCAAACCCTGAGCTGAGAGAGGAGGCTTTGAAGACACTAGACCTGTATTATTATTTCAAAAAAAAAAAAAAAAAAAAATTGATTATCAGCATTATACACTGCACTATGATTTAAAGGTTAAGTGTGGCATAAATAAGCCTGTTGGACAGTACATATATTGATTTATGATAATGTTCCATGCATTTCAAAACTCTGAATATAAACCTGTTCATATATTCTAGGCTTACACTACACAGCGAAAAGTTTGTGGACATCCCTTCATAATTAACAATAGGCCCCTTAATTCAAGTAAAAACAAATCTACACCACACAATGGTATTCAACAGAATAGTATGCATCCAACTTTGTTCCTCAGTTTGGGAAGAATGTAAGATGTTATAGCAGCAAAGGAATGACAAACTCCTAATTAATGCCCATTGATTTGATTTTAAATGCTTGTTGGGTGTCCACATGCTTTCCGCCATATAGTGTATATATTACATTATGGGTATGTCTTATAAAACACAATCTGAAAATGAAAGAGTGAAAAATTAGAGAATGTTGGTTATAAAAAAACGTACAACGTACACTACAACTGAGAAAAGATGATATACTACTGAAAAAAAAATGAAAATATCAGAAACATGCATTATGATTAATATGGCCAACTCATCTGCCAAATGCATCCCATCTCAGCAAAACTAAAGAAAGCATAGTGTTGCCATAGACAAGAAGCAGCAGCTTGAAAGACTGCATAGTTAGTTTTGAAAAGTACTAAAGCTTTAGAAATGGAGAGCAAAACATGCATTCTCTCTTTCAGTCCAGCAAAGACCCCGTTCAGCCTCCTAGAGAGTGAGCTGGGAGCTTATACACACTGTTATATAAGTCTTCTTTCTGTCTCTCGCACACAAACACACTTGCTAAAGGCAACCTTTAGGTCCAGCTTGTCTTAGAAACACACTAAATAAGAGTGCATGGGTATGTACTGAGCAACATTTTAATCTGACAGTTCTGCACTACTGAAAAGTGCTTAATGGAATCTACAACTGTTAGTTGCATTCATACGGCATCCAGCATTTACTAAATGTATTATGAAAGATGCTGCAGGTTATGTTAAAAGCCCTGAAACAAAGGCTTCTGAGTTCCTTGCTACACTTACACAAGCTCTCATACGCCACAGATTATCCCTAAAAATGACCCTAAGCAACAGCAAATCACCCATTTATACTGCATTATTCATCAGTATAGAAATAAATACAATTATTTATCTACAACTCAAAATTTAGGCTCAGTTAATAGAAAGATTCATAGAAAACTCATGCCCCACGTCAAGAGCGTTTCACACTTCACACTCACAAACACGACACTATTACCAGGGTTCTCACATCTTTTGACCAGCAAATTTCTGACTTTTTTCTATGATTACTCAAAATTTTCTAGAAATTATTTAGTAGACATTGCAATCATAAAAAGTGATTTATAGGCGAAAAAATGATTCCTCCGAGGAGCCGAGCATAACAAAAAAATATATTGACTACTGAAATTATGAATTTTAAAGATTACCAATGACTGTTCCACACATGAAAATCACAAACATAAAATTCCCTGATATTTTCCATCTTCCTAAGATCATAGGAACCCAGTATTGTGCCCTTTAGATATACAAATATCAGTTTTCAGAGTAGGTGGCATGCAACTTTTCTATCCTTTCCCATGTGTTCACATGAGCTATCCAACTACCCACAATCCCTTGCTTTGAAGCTCCCTGTGTTATTGCTTTGACTACTGCCTGGAGATGCCTTCGGGCATAATGTGGCCTAAAAGATATGCCAAGCGTTATGTGCTCACTCTTTGTACCCTGCAAAGACCCCATCCCCCTATAGACTCGAGTCCTGTGTATGCCATTTAAACCAGGGATGGGCAACTTTGATCCTGGAGGGCCACTGTCCTGCAGAGATTATCTCCAGCCCTAATCAAACACACCTGAGCAAGCTAATCAGTGTCTTCCAGATCACAAAAAAGCTATAGGCAGGTGAGTTTATTATCAGGGTTGGAGCTAAACTCTGCAGGACAGTGGCCCTCCAGGACCGAAGTTGCCCATCCCTGGTTTAAACATAAAGACTGACTCTCTACTGCCCCCATGTGGATGGGAGGACTTCGGATTCTCAGAAGGCCCACAGAAGTGAAGCAGAATTCATTAGCAGCCTCCAGAGCATGTGTGGGGCGGTGTGTAAACAGTCACAGCAGGGCAGTGTGTGTGTGCAAACACATTCACAGAACTCTAATGAGCTGTAAACAAGAACAGCAGCACTGCAGCCATGGAAATGCTTACCATGTGATCGGAGCTTTGAGGTGAGTGGGAAGTGATGTGAAATGTTGCTCGGATGTGATCTGAAATACTGTGGGTTTAATCTGATGAATTTATTATAATGATGGCTAAGCCATTCACATAATAATTTCCCTCATTTAAACCAGTGTATTTCTGTACTTTAAGCACACAGGGGTAGAATTTCATATATGGGACAAAAACAATAACCAAAAAGTAACAAGATAATTCCAATGACATTCAAAGACATCAGTCCAAACTGTAACAGATACTCCAATCAGAGAAGGAAGAGAGGGTCTTGGCCCTCGATAACTGACCTAAAAGATGTTCCCTGGAGGTCACTGAGTAAATCCAGTGGAGCGGCATTGTAACGGTCGTACATGTAAATGTGAGTGTGTGCATGGAATGGATTAAAGCAGAGAAGAGAAAAATGAAGAGGAGTGATAAGGGTATGTCTAACATGAAGTCTTGGTTGTACTGTAACAGTAGTAGATGCAGTGCCATAGCCTTCAGCTGTGACGTCAGTTGATTGTTTGTTCTAGATAAAGACCTTCACTAATCAGCCTTGGAGATATCCAAGAGAGGCTCAGGCGAGGACAGCGGAGAGGCCTGGTTCTGGGCATCTCGCTGACGCTTGTAGAGTCGGAAGCCTTTACGGCAGAGGAGGACGAACCAGTAGACCTGCGGCGACAGGATGCAGAGGTTGCCCAGGTTGGTGGAGAGCGGCAGATGGAAGGGAACGCTGTAAAGAGGGATGCCGTAGTGGGAGCCGTAGGCCCAGTACATGTAGGGGAAAAGTGCGATGCGGCACATGAAGAAACTCAGCAGCACCATGCCACCATTAACCTTGTGCAGCCAGCAGTCCTGCATTCCCAGCTACAGAAGAAACAGTCAACAGAGAAGAATAAAAGGAAGAGGAAAGGAAGATTAGCAGATGCAAGCAAAACAGGGTTAACATTAAATATAATGGAGAGTTCACCCAAAAAATTAAAATTCTGTCATCATTTACTCACCCTCATGTCATTCCAAACCCATAAGACTTTAAAAGATTTTTAATGATACCTCAATCGTTTCTGTCCCTCCATTGAAAGTCCAGGTAACCAAAACTTAGAAGTCAAATGTAAATGAATCCATATGAATCATGCATTTTACTCCAAGTATTGTGAAGAGATACAATCGCTTTATATGATAAACAGATTTAATTTAGGATTTTTTTCACATATTAACACACATACATAAAGAGCGTCACATATGGTAAACACAGAAACTCGTGTGGGCGTCACACATTAGAACAACCTCATTGGATCTCACACGTCACAAGCATAGTTTGAGCTTCTGTGTTTATCATGTGCGAAGTTTTCTCTATGTATAGTGTCAATCATTGTTTCGATGTAAATAAAAGCAGTAGCGGCTCCTGGCCGTAAATTTAGGTAGGGCATATTCTGGGTCTTAGCGCTAGTTTATGATAAATATTTTGTAAGCTTTATATTTTAATCGCTGAACACAACAGACACACTTTTGGCAGAATTCTAATGTCCTTGCGTTATTCAGTCTAGGGGGGGGCGTTCTAATGATGACTGACATACTTTAGTACACATGACAAACACATAGAATGCCATCTTAGAATTGCCTTAATGTACTACTTATTGCTTCCGAATGTTGTTTTAGAATGTTGCAAGTTGTGTAGAAATTCCAGTGAGGAAAACAAAGTCATAGGAAGAACAGACATGCTACTAGTTAGCAGGACAATGCATTAGCCAGCTGACCTGATGCAGACACATAGCTGAAACGGACTGATATCGTCTTGGTCTGGAGTGAGGTTTACATAAGGTAACGTAAAAATAAACAGGGCAATTTCAAATGTGCCCCAATGGCTCTCAATTAGAGTGTGCTGCAGTTCAATTTTTACATTGGAATTTTGTGGGGCGCTGTAGAGGTGGGGAGGGGTCCAAGACCACCTGCCCTGCATCAGGATACATGTAACATGCCTGCCGATGCCATGCGCTAAATTTTTAATATATCCTGCTCACTTTACGACTTAAAATTTTTACGTCTAGAAAATCAGAAAAAAATTTTTGCAGAATGCTGAGCACATTACAGTATCACATCAGACATTGTAGTGTCTGTGTAATGATTCCAGTTCGCATGGATCCGCGGAAACGACTAATAATTCTGTATTATGCGGGCCAGACAAGTAATTTGGCAATGTCACTTTATAAAGAAATACTGAGCGTCTGTGCGTACACACATTCAAACGGGCATACCTATAGACTAAACACGTGAATGAACAGCAAGTATGCATTAAAAGTCTTCTGTTTTCAGTTAAAAATGCATCATTTAAGCAGCCCTTAAGTTAATAATGAATTATTTTTACAACGGAAGTGATTCAATCAAAAACTTACTTTAGCTTGATGATAACTTTTTCCTAGAGCTGCTGTAAAGCCAAAACAATCTCTGTCTATTCATTTTCCTATTATCACTGTGAAGCTGCTTTGAAACAATTTTATTGTAAAACGTGCTATATAAATGAAGATGACTTGACATTACAATTCAGTATATATAGATCTATGTTTGGATGAATATTTTGCCCTTACAGAGGAGCCGCGGCTGAATAAAAGCCTAAATTAAATCTGTTCATCATATAAAGTGATCGTAACTTTTCACAAGACTTGGATTTAAATACTTGATCAATATGGATTAGTTTTAGGATGCTTTTATGACCTTTTTGGATCCCCTCAGTTTTAGTTACCTGGACTTTCAGTGGAGGGACAGAATTCTCATTTTTCATTAAAAATATCTTAATTTGTGTTTTGAACATTAACCAAAATTTTATGGGGGATTATGTTATGACACAATTTTCATTTTTGGGTTAACTATTCTTTTGACTATATTGGTGGATTCTTTGAATGATCATTTTTAAATGTGACAGTCTCAGTTTAGAACAACATTCCCACAGACCACCTATTGACTGTTTGCAGACCATCTGATGATACACAACTCACACAAGGTGATTTCTCAAATGGAAATAATTTTTTATTTTTATTATTTTATTATTTTTTTCCTCACCCTCATGTCATTCCAAACCTACATCACTTCTTTCTTTGGAAAACAACAAAATATTTTGAGAAATGTCTTTTTTTTGTTTGTTTGTTTGTTTGTTTGTTTGTTTTTTGTCCATCTAATGGAAGTCAACTGACACCAAAACTGTTTGGTTACAAACCATCTTTAAAAATATCTTCTTTTGTGTTCCGCAGAAAAAAGAAATTCATACAGGCTTGGAAAAACATGTAGGTGTATAACTTATGACAGAATTTTCATTTTTCACCCTATTTAACCCTTCAACCACAGATGCTGGGACTGCTTTGAATTGTAATACCCATGACTACCAAACGGGGGCATGTGGAGGCACATAAGTGGTGCATGTCTGAAAGCAATTTCACCTAATCACTCCAAATAAGCAAAGACCAAGAATCAGCAGAAAAATAGTTATTTGGAAAAATACAGAGTTGAGAGACAAAGAATGCTTCATCTAGCAGGGACATGCTGTTATCCACTACATTTTTATGTCCCTATCATACACCACCACTTAGATAAGATTTCTATTTCAAAGAAATGATGTTCTTTTGAACTGTCTTCATCAAAGAATCCTAAAAAAAAAAAAATGTATCCACAAACATATTAAGCAGCACAACTGTTTTCAACATTGATAATAAGAACTTTTTATTTTGCAAGTTAACAAAGAGGTGAATTTTAAATCATTTTACTTTACCCCACAAATTATTAATTATTATTATATATTACTTTCACACATAATTGTTAGTGGGAAAACAACAGCAGAAACATAAGCAAATATTAGCAATAGATTTTATGGATTTTCACTTTAAAGCAGAAACACTGTGTGAATGCTTAGATTGTTTGGTGCACTGACAGACCTCCATCTCTGTATTTAACCATTTATCTTGACAAAGAAAACAGAAAAAAAATGTTGACTGGCAGCTCCTGTGCAACACTGTGAAGGACAGCTGAGTAAAATACACAATCAGTTTGTGAGAGTGTGTGTATGTTTTACCTGAATGAGGATTTTGCCCACTGAAACAAAAGGAGTGCTGAGCTCTGTGAGGAACAGACAGCCAATGAAGTAATCACCCTGGTCCTTCCTGAAGAACTGATGTACACAAAGAGACCAAAAACCACAGTCAGCACAAGCATGAGCACACACACCACCTATGCGAACAATAAGGGTATAAATATGTAATGCATTAATCTGATAATGAAAATTAAATGCATACACTTCCATTCAAAATGTGGGGTCAAGTATGATTTTTTTTTTCTTTCAAATGTTTTTGAAAGAAGTCACTTTTGCTCACCAAGGCTGCATTTATTTGATCAAAATACAGTAAAATAATTTTATTTTAATATATTTTAAAATGTACTTAATTCCTGTGATGGCAAAGCTGAATTTTCAGCATCCATTATTCCAGTCTTCAGTGTCATGTGATCCATCCGAAATTCTGTGCTGATTTATTATTATGTGTTGAAAACAGTTGTGCCGCTTAATACTGTTGTGGAATATTTTATCACAATGCTTTGATAAATACAAAAAAAAAATCTTACAGACCCCAAACATTTGAACATAGTGTATTGCCTATTTTTAGAAAAAAATCAAGATACCCAATCTAGTTCCTGTGTCCCTCCAGTTACATTTGGGCATATTTATTATTATATTATTAACTATAAACATTTAACATTTTTAAGAATCTAAATTTATGTTCATTATAATTAATAAAATGTATATTACAATTAATAAATGTATATTTAAATAACATTTAAAATTATTAAAATAAGCAAATAAAAACATCAAACTATTATTGTATCATAAATTATCACACCATTAATAAAGAATTGTAATTGAAATTAATCACTGTCAGAGAAAATATTTACAGCCCTAGTGACAAATCAGGCTCTCTAGATCACAGCCTTGTCAGTGTTCTACAAGTAATCTTAGGCTAAAGTAAATCAAACAAAAATCAAATCAAGCTAAAATAAACTTATAGGCAATACTAAATTAAAAGACAAACAAAGTGAAACTGACCCTCATGAGCAAACACAAAAATAACACTAGACAATATGGAGAGAATGGTGTTTACACAGACACAGATAAGGTCTAGAAATTACTCTATGGCTAGTTTTGCGAATGGTCCACATCATATGTCTGTGTTATGATACATGATGCTGGATATGGTGAATCAAAGGTGTGTAATGCGTGTATAAATGTAACAAGATAAGAATGACCAGTTAAAACGGCCACCTGAACCCTTCCAGCTAACCTGAAGCGTAATCTTAAACCACGCTGTTTGGGGGGAGTCTATGGTTTCTGTAATATTTATCTATATTTTATTTATCTATACATCCTCTTTGTCCATGCAAAATGCCTTACTGTATGGTAATGTATTAAATAATTTCAAAAATAAGTGAACTTAAGTGTTATATTTCTTGTATAATAGCCAGATGTTTTGTTGTGGTGGTCTGGGGCTTTGTCCTTCTTTGTGTTATTACCATGCATGTCAAAATCTGTTTGTCCATGTTTGTGACTTTATGTTTCGTGGGACATTTTGTGGAACAGGAGCACAAAGCAGGGTGTGTGAGAGGTGGTATCTGAGTAGCAGCTGTGTGTGAATAATGGAAGCGTGGGTAAAGTGATCTCATATCACCACTGACAGCCCAGAGACACCAAACAAAAGGCCAGGTTTCCACCAGTGTGTGTGTCTGTCCCACTGCATGTACTCTGACAGTGTTACAGCTGCTATTAAGGTAAGTGTTTCTCATAGAATCAGGTACTTAATAGACACAAAAGCACTGCATCCCCCTTTTTACATCCCCTCCCATTTGGTACCCAGCTATAGGTGGAGGTGGTTATTTGAGAAGGCCCATTACTCTCTCTCTCTCTCTCTCTCTCATCATATTATTGGTTGTCATATCACTCATCCGAGTCTCTATCCCTTTATTTCTGTCCTCTCTCTCACCAGAGTCACAGGCAGTAGAATGGTGAGTAGTGCAATGTGATGGAGGACCAGCAGGAACTCCTTCCTCACAAATGAGTTGACGGTTCGTAGAGAGTGGCTTTTATAGTCCTTGTGACCTTTGACCCGGAAGCGATAGTAATGGCTGAGGTACATGGCGAAGATGTCATATGACATGTAGGGAACGCCATACCAAATGACAAAATAGGTGGTCAGCCAGTGTCTGGAACAGAAGATGAACAGAACAGGTGAACAAATCATGTTGACAGTGTGGAGTGATTTCAAACAAATTACAAATATGCTCATTCTCATCTTCTAAAAAAAAAACCCACCTTTTTCACTATTTTTAAGGGTTCTAAAAGTTTGTATTTCAAAAGTGTGTGGTCAATAAGAACTTGTTTTAAATAAATTGATACTTTAATTCTGCAAGGATGCATTACATTGATCAAAAGAGACAGTAAAGGCATTGATTTTGCATTAATACAAAAGATTTATATTTCAAATAAGTGCTGTATTCACCTAAGAATCCTGAAAAAAAAAAGTATCACAGTTTTTACAAAAATAATAAGAAGCACAACTGTTTTCAACATTGATAATAATAAGAAATGTTTCTTTAGCATCAAATCAGCATATTAAAATGATTTCTGAAGGATCATGTGACACAGAAGTCTAATGGCTTACATTTTAAAATATATTAAAATAAAAAAGGGATTTAAAATTGTAAAAATATTTGACAATATTGCTGTTTTTACTTTATTTATTTTTGACCAAATAAATGCAGGTTTGGTGAGCATAAGAGACTTCTTTCAAAAACTTTTTTTTTTTTTAAAATTCCAACCCCAAACTTTTGAATGGTTGTTTACTAATTAGATTAACTAGGCTATGACATTTTTTCACCCGTTTTATCATCTGATAGCTGATAGCTGATAGTTCTTTATTAAAATAGAACTGTAACATTCAAAATTATAATTGACATAATAGCTTAAAGAGCCTTCGTGAGGGTGTGGATTGAAACCAACAACCTAAAAATGTATTCTGTAAGGTGTGGCTAAAATGTGTCATGTTTGTTTACCACATGTCATTATGTCATTAGCTAGTGGCAATTTTAAATAGCCTACAGGCTACAGTCCAAATTTAGAAAAATCTATTAATAGATGGATATAAAGTTAAAATAATACTTTATGCATTTGAAAATATAAGAAAAGAGTCATAAACAAATTTGTACGCAGAAAATGTCCCTTTGGGGACATGTTCAATTGTAAAAGCTGTTTATACAATATTTATTCATTATTCTTTATGGGACAGCCGGGCAGGGTAAGACTTAGTCATTACTTATTATTACCTTTATATAAAAACAATAGTACTCATTTTTTATAGCTAAGTATTCTATAATTACCACTAAGAGACCTTACTGCTACACTGACCTGGAACATTTCTATATTGTTCATACACAACACAGATGAGATATGCATCAATTATATGGTAAATATAAGATTCACATAGTATTTTCTCAAGCACTTTATTTATCTTTCATATTAAGAAACTAAAAGAAATCATGGTAACACTTTACAATAAGGTTCATTAGTTAACATGAACTAATAATCAACTGCACTTATACAGCATTTATTAATCTTTGTTAATGTTAATTTCAACATTTAATGTTTAAGTAATGAACCTTATTGTAAAGTGTTACCGAAAACATAATAGCTAAGGTACACGAAAGCCTGGGCCATAGGCAAATTATTATCATAGACATGCAAATTAACATACATATATATCAACGAACAGTATGCATAAAGGTTTCAGAAGATTTGGAATATATCGTATGCATCCCATGTATCTTACCTTTCAAAACTGGGGGGTCAGTAAGATGGATTTTTAAAAGAAATTAATATTTTTATTTAGCAAGGATGCTTTAAATTGATCAAAAGTTACAATAAAAAATGTTAAAAAGATTTATAATTCAAATAAATGCTGGTGATTTAAACTTTCTATTCACCAAAGAGACCTGAAATATTGTATCATGGTTTCCATTAAATAGTATTAAGCAGCACAACTGTTTTCAATATTAATAATAATAAACTATTAATAATAATAATAAAATATTAATAATTCTTGACCACCAAATCAGCATAATAGAATGAAGGACAAAATTAATTTCTGAAGGATCGAGTGACACTGAAGTGACACTGAAGACCGAAGACATTGAAGACTGGAGTAATGATGCTGAAAATTCAGCTTTGCCATCACTGGAATTTTAAAATATATTGAAATAGAAAAGTTATTTTAAATTGTAATAATATTTCACAATATTGCTCTTTTACTGTATTTTTGACCAGCCTTGGGGAGCATAAGAGACCTTTTTCAAAAACATGAAAAAATCCTACCAACCCCAAACTTCTGAACGATAGTGTAAATCTAAGGTGTTTTTATTTATTATTATTATGAATATTTTTGTTGTTGTTGTTGTCTTTCTTGGGTGGAAAACAAAAAGAGTTATCTAGCAGAATGTGTAAGCTGTTCCTTTCTATATGATCAAAGAGAAAGGTCTGAATATCTGAATTATTTCTACAACATGAGGGTGAGTAAATGATGACAGATTTTCCATTTTTGAGTGAACTATTCCTTTAACACTCACAGTGTCATTGGATGCTCCTTGTCACTCAGGATCACGGCTGCGCATGTGCTCAGGCCAACTATTAAGCCTTTGGGGGATTAGCAGGGTGGTTGGGAGTTTCTCTAGGCCTGCCTGGCAAGTGCCTTCCATGGATTACTCTGTTATGCCACAAACACACGCACACATTTCACCCAGCCCACATGAACAGGTGGCAGAGGCTGAAATTGCAGGTGTCAGTCTAGTGCAGGGAAGGGCAGAGGGAGGAAGGGTGCAGAGGAAGGTAACAGCTGTTGCCCTGGGACTCCGTGTACCTAATCTCCTCCTCCCTCTGTCCTTGGGGTGGGGGCGGAGCCAAAGGGGTCAGCAGATGTGGCATGAGAATAGAGGTAAGCAATGTTGCCCTGAGGCTGTTGTGATTGGCCACTGAGGTGAACAAAGGCATAGGCAGGTAGGATCTAATGGACCGCCTTCTTAAGGAAACATCACACCAATTGTGAACATCAAACTGTTGATGCAGTGTAGTGATGCTTTAGAGAAAGAGTATTTAAACAGGTTTTATTTTCTAATTTAATTCTATATTTTCATAATTTATGAGAACAGAATTTACACTGCCATTAAATAGTTTGGGGTTAGTAAGATTTTTTATTTTTTTAAGAGAAGTGAAGTAAGAGGTGTCTTATGCTCACCAAAGCTGCATTTATTTCATCAAAAAATACAGTAAAAACAGTAACATTGTGAAATATTTTTACAATTTAAGATAAGTTTTTTTCTATTTTAATATTTCTATTTTAAAATGTAATTTATTCCTTTGATGGTAAAGCTGAATTTTCAGCATCATTACTCCAGTTTTCAGTGCCACATGATCCTTCAGAAATCATACTAATATGCTGATTTGGTGCTCAAGATACATTTTGGTAACACTTTAAAATAAGGTTCATTTGTTAACATTAGTTAATGTATTAACTAACATGAACTAACTATGAACAATACATATGTTACTGTATTTGTTAATCTTTGTTAACGTGAGTTAATAAAAAATATAGCTGTTCATAGTTTGTTCATGTTACTTCACAGTGCATTAACTAATGTTAACAAATACAACTCTTGATTTGAATAATGTATTAGTCAATGTTGAAATTAACATTAATAATGAACTGCACTTCTACAGCATTTATTAATCTTTGTTAGTTCACGTTAACTAATGAACCTTATTATGAAGTGTTGCCTACATTTCTTATTATTTTCAATGTTTACACCAGTTGTGCGGTTTAATATGTTTGTGGAGACTGATAAATTTTTTCAGGATTCTTTGATAATAGATAGCTCAAAAGAACAGCATTTGTTTGAAACAGAATTTTTTTGTAAAAGATAATTTGGTAACATTTTAGTTTAGGGTCTAATTCTCACTATTAACTAGTTGCTTGTTAGCTTGCATATTACTAGTATATTGGCTGTTTATTAGTACTTATAAAGCACACATTAATGCCTTATTCTGCATGACCATACAGTATTCTACATCCCTTAATCCTACCCAAAACCTAAACTTAAAAGATTAGTTCACTTTCAAATGAAAATTAGCCCAAGCTTTACTCACCCTCAAGCCATCCTGCCATGTGTATATGACTTTCTTTTTTTCTGATGAACACAATCGGAGAAATATTAATAAATATCCTGACGCATCTGAGCTTTATAATGGCAGTAAGCATTACCAAACGAGTATGAGCTGAAAAAAGTGTCTCCATCCACATCCGTCCATCATAAACATATTACACACGGATCTGAGGGGTTAATAAAGGCCTTCTGAAGCGAAGCGATGCATTTGTGTAAAAAAATGTCCATATTTGACAAGTTATGAAGTAAAATATCTAACTTCCACCATACGGAATGCCTTCCGTATTCTACTTACGAAGAAAGTGTAAAACTCTAGCAGTTCAAAAAGCTTACACTACATCCTAAGCCTTCCCTATTCAACTTACGGAAATTAGAATATGGAAGGCGGTCTGGTGGAAGCTAGATATTTTATTTCATAACTTGTTAAATGATGGATGTGGATGGAGACACTTTCTTCAGCTCATACTTGTTTGGTAACGCTTACTGCCATTATAAAGCTCGGTTGCGTCAGGATATTTATTAATAAAAGTCTGATTGTGTTCATCAAAAAGAAGAAAGTCATTTACACCTAGGATGGCTTGAGGGTGAGTAAAGCTTGGGCTAATTTTCATTTGAAAGTGAACTAATCCTTTAACAACTACCTTACTAACTATTAATAAGCAGTAATTAGGAGTTTACTGAGGCAAAAGTCATAGTTAATAGTTAGTTAATAGTGAGAATTGGACCCTAAACTAAAGTGTGACCGAAAATTTGTTAAACATTGTAAAAGTCTTTACTGTCACTTCTGCGCCAATTTAATGCATCCTTGATGAATAAAAGTATTTCTATTAAAAATTTGTTTGAATCGTTTAAAAGAATTTAATTGTAATTGGTTACTGAAATAAGTGTTTTCTACACTGTATTGACCAATCACCATCTAGTGCTGCTTTATTTGTTTTATCATTACCTTTACACAAAGATGCAGGACAATATAATAATTTGCTGCAGAAAAGCTCATTATTGATACACTGTGAAAGGTGTGGAACAGGATTGGTCCACTTACCGGTCCATAATCACATTGCCTTTGCACGAGGACACCACGATGATTCCAGCTGCAGTGGCCATAACAGCATGAATGGATGACACCAACCTACAAGAGAAAGCGAAAACAAATTCATGCACCTCATATTTAGATATTTCCACCCTAGAGGCTATATAAACAACATAAAAGATATGTTAGTTTTTATGCAATGTAAAAAAATAAATAAATAAATAAAAAATCACTATTATTTATATGGATCCTTTAAAGCATATACCAGTGACTTGGACACTAATTTGACAGTATGTAATTTGACTGCAACTAAATGGCACATCAAGGAGAGTTAGTGGATGTCAAGATTTTCAGTGAATAACTGACCACTATGGATCTCTTTTAAAATACCTTTATGATGCTTTTTTGTCATTTTTAATTTATTGTCACTTTTAATTATATTGAAGTGTGGCCAGAATATTCTGACTCTGTCTTCATTTTGAAAAAATCTACACAAATGTTCATTGATCTGGCATCCACTGCTCATCAGGACAGGTTCAGTCGTGACTTGCTGTCCGAGCCAGAGTTAAGTGACAGTGCTCTGAGAAGCTTCAGTGTTAATAAGGTTAAATGTTAGAGTTAGCCAGGCCTGATAGTCATCCACCTCCATCAAACCCTAAATGGAGATAAAGTCATACTGTTTGTGTGTGGGAAAGATTAAGTGTTTCTGCTGTACCTCGCCAACTCATAAAAACTCATAAAAAATAAATAAACAAAATTCTAATCTCATAGTGTATTATTATAGAAAAAAGAATCCTTTGAGTAAAAAGATTCCTTTTGACTACTGCTGCTTATATCCAAGCTCTTTCAGGCTTAATTCATTAATAATAGAGGTCATGTGATATCTCTTTCTATGCTGACTGACGGTGTGTCAATATTTTCTCTTGGGCCTATACTCTGAAGATGCTCATTCACATTCTGGAATTAATAAACTGGTTTAAGATGAATAAACAGACAGTCATATACTGAATCATATTTCTCATCAGTACCTTTATTGTTTTTGTACCTGCCTGTTTTAATATCTAAAAAAAATGACAAAATTGCAAAAGAATATTTTTTGTAACACTTATTAGTTAACATTAGTTAACATGAACTAACAATGAACAATACTTCTACAGCATTTATTAATCTTAGTTAACGTTAATTTCTACATTTACTAACACATTTTTAAGATAAAAAGTTAACATTAGTTAATGCCCTGTGAACTAACATGGACATTTTTATGAACTAATTCATTGTTAGTTAATGCATTAACTAATGTTTACAAATAAGACCTTATTGTAAAATGTTAACCAATTTTCCTTTTCATTTTGAATAAAATTATAGCTTGTTTTGTTCCATTTAAGCAAATGTTTGTGAGGCTGAAGAGACAAAATTTGCACATTACAAATGGAAATAGGAAAAAATTCAAATTATACTATCTGACAACAAGTCTTAGCGCATTACACAATCTCAGGTACTGTAAATGTTAACTTACATTTACATAATTTTACTGGAAAATAAGACAAAGATTGCATAATAATTTGATCTGTAATCAGAGGTCACATTAGACTCTCTGATTGTCCATCATTTTCAAGTGAGGGTTTCTGAAGGTTGGAGTAATGGGCATGGCGAAAGGTTTTTACAATTGGTCACAAAAGCTGCTTGTTAGGGTGTGGGGTTAGGCCGGGGGTTAGTTTCTGTTGTAGCATTCACCTTTCGGAACGCCCCTCACCTTTCGGCATGCCCATTACTACAACCTGCAGCTACCTCTGTCTCGGAGAGGGTCGTAAAAATTCTGCCATAATCTATTATTACCCATCATTTTAATTTTAATATTTTAATGATAATAAGAATTTTAATAGCTTTTGTTTTTGTTCAGATTTTCATTTTTAATCATGAAACCTACAGGATGAGCGTAAGGGCAAGATTATGCATTTATTCATTTAGGAAAAGAACAGAATAGAGACTGTACATCACTTTTCATGTTCAGCACCACACAAAGCAAATATTTGTTTTTTGGGCCTTAGGGGCCTGAACAGGCAAATATGAACACAATATATTAATAACAAAATGTAAAGAAATTAACTGAACTAAACTCAATCAACGCTCTATTCATTAGGACCATATGACGTCACAGTGCTTTATCGCTGCCATTTCTGTGCACGGTCACAGCTGCGCGATCTGTTTCAGTCTATGGTCGCAGCAGCCACAACTACCAGAGGAAGATCAACGAAACACTCCCAGAAGGTTCACACAAGGTTACAATATGCCCGTGATATGTTGTGCTGTTGGCTGTAACAACAGTCGTCAGAGAAACCCTGAACTACAATTTTATTCGATCCCAAAGGAGTTAGATCGGAGGAATAAATGGTTGGCTTCAATCAGAAGGGACCACTGGCAGCCAAACAGCAATGCACAACATTAATAACTACTGGGACTGTCATATACATAACATTATAAAGAACACTACTGTAATAAAACATTGTGAATTCAATGTGTTTAATTATTGTTTCAGCGCGTTGTTGTGGGAAGAGCGAGTTAAAAAAATTTATTAGCACATAACTTAGTTCAAGCTATTGTGCATTTGTGTCATTTTGTGCAAATATAAGTTGTAATAAATATCTGAATGATCTTATATAGGATGCGTTCCATTTAGTTAATTAACCTTCTAGCAAAGTGCTTCAGTTTACAGGTGTTCATTCTCTTCAGCTTCACTGGCACAGCTCAAGCAGCAATGATGTTATTTCAAACAGTAATTAAACGTTTATTATTACTGTAATATTAAAAATGTTTAATATTTTTTCAAAAACATTAATGCATTATTTTTTATAACTAACACTTGTATTGTTTTCGTATTATTTTCATCAACAATATGGTTTGATTAAAATCATTTCCTTATTGTCCGTACGGAGGCTGTTTAATTTTATTTACCCATTGCACATGCATTTTGTTTCTTTATATGTAAAGAAAGTAAGTAATGTTGTCCAATGACTTATTTGCATGTAGGTAATTTATGTTATTTTATTTTTTGTTAGGCAATAGATTTTTTGGTAACACTTTCTCTGGTGTATGGCGATGGATTATATCCACATCCATATATCCACCTTATTCTCGGGGGCACTACTGTGGATATTTATACAAAATAAATATAATATTACAACTTTTATTTTGCACAAAATCACACACAGATGAACTTGAACTAAGTTACGTAGTCAGAATGTAGCTCCTGTTGTGGATGCGTTCTTCCCGTAACAACGCACCGAAACACAGCAACTAAGCCCAAAGAATTTACAATGTTTTATTACAATTGTGTATACAAATATAATATTATGTATATGAGAGCCCCAATCATAGTTAATAATGTTTTGTTTCTGTTTGAGAGCACGCGCTGAAGCTAAAGATGATCATCAGTACAATAATGCACTGCTGTGTTCGTTGCCATGTCGGACACAAAAATGGCGGCGAGCATAGTGGAAGTGACGTTGTCGGTCATGAATATCTAGAATCGCTGATGTTGTCGCTAGTGCAGCTCTTCTTCTACTTCACTTTCCTTGCTTTTTAAGCTTCACTATCGCCACCTAGTGATAAGGAATACAGATTGTGTTACAGATCACCAGACGCTGTAAGTTCGTTTTTAAAGTATTTTAATTATGAAACTCTTATGAGTCTGTATTAATTTGATTATATAATTTATTTTTATGTTTTTCTAATAGCCGTTATTTCATACTCCATAAGATTCGAAAGCAATATATGTCAGTCTTACAAAACTTTCATACATAAAACATAAAATTATTTACTTCAAAAGATTGTTTTAGTCAATGACAATCACGCTTGGTTGTTCGCGGAAGACTTAACTTGTAGTAGTAAGTGTAACTTGCAGGGGCATGGTTTGTAGTACTGCGGGATGCAGACAGACCCTTCTCCATGCAGGAGACAGGAAGTGAAGCTAACATTGGATTCGGACATGCCTTGATGCCTTCCTACCTTGGAATGCATCCTCCGAAGACAGCATTTTTCAGCTTTCGGACACAGCCGACTTCTCATGGCAGTTTTAATTTTGTTCTGGAGGCTGAACCCACACTCTGCTGTCACATTGGAGTGCCCTCGTCACCAACTGGACAGGGGTGGGAATTACAGTTACAAGTTACAATAGATCACCTAGTGTAATCATCTGTCAAAACAACGGACGGCCTTCAGATTTTTCCGTCACTGCTAAAAAAATTCAATGATGGAAAATATTCGGTCAACGCGACCTCTGCCTGTAAGCCCCTTGCACAATAATGTAATGTCTTTGAATTATCTTCATTTTGAGGCTCAGTAAGTATCTATATATGTGGCAAATTGTCAGTTCATTTCAATTTAAATTTATTTGTATAGCGATTTTCACAATATATATTGTTTCAAAACAGCTTAACAGAAAAAGCTTGTTTCAAAGTTACAAATTAGGAAGTATTCTGTTACCAGCCACAGAGTTGCGTGTTTTTTAAGTAATGTCCATTATGAAATTGTGATTAAACTGATGTAATAATCATCATATAATGTAAATAATTTAATTAATAGTTTTATTTTATTGACAACTTTTCTAATATAATATACACTACCAGTCAAAAGTTTGGACACGGTAAGATTTTTAATGTTTTAAAAAGAAGTTTCGTCTGTTTTTCAAATTCAGCTTTGATCACAAGAATAAATTATATTTTAAAATATTTTCAAATAGAACACAGTTATTTTAAATTGTAATAATATTTCACAATATCACTGTTTTTACTGTATTTTTTAATTAAATAAATGCAGCCTTGGTGAGCAGACGAAACTTCTTTTAAAAACATAAAAAATCATACCGTGTCCAAACTTTTGACTGGTAGTGTGCGTTGATGTTGATAAAGTAATGGACAAGTTATTTGTAAAAAAAAAAAAAAACATTAATGGATAAGTATTTGAAGCTAACTGTGATTGTAAAGTTGATATATCATCATATCACGTAATTAATCTGATTAAAAGTTTTTAATTAATATAATATAATATAATATAAAACCTTAATGTTGAAAAAAAAAAATTAATTGACAAGTTGTCAAATACCAAGATACTGATTAAGAAAAGATTTTTTTTTTTTTTTTTTTTGCAGCATTTTGCAAACTTTATAAAGCACAATATATTACAGTCACATTTCATTGTAGAGCTCAGCCTAAGCCTCTGAATGTCTGCTGAGCTGCATGGCTGAGCATTGTACATGGGATGACGCTTGCTTGTCATGACAACGGCAGTCACGTGACCTAGGCCTGACAGCTTACGCCTGAGTTGGCCACTGGATAAGCGCTCCCCTCCACAAACACACGCACAGAGCTCTGCTCCCCACATCACTCTATACTTGGAGCCTTGCTGCCTGAATACTGTCACAAGACCCATTTTACACAATCCACTCTTTGTATCCCCCTCTCTCTCAGTTTTTCTCTTACAACAAGCTGGGAAAGAAAGAAAAAAGGGAGAAGAAGAAAACTCTTCTTTTGTGTAGCTTTGGGGGTGGCATGACATACTTTCTCCAAATATTAAACATAAATAAAAGCTAGTAAACAAGAGTGCTCAATCCTGCTCTTTGATTAAGGTCTTCCTGCAAAACTTAGTTACAATACAAGTAATTTTAAGGCAAATGGATTTACTTGTTTGTTTGGTAAATCCCAAGGGCATGCATTTTCTAGTCAGCTCCTATCTACCTGACCAAAATATTACAAAAAACTGTTTGCCAAGCATACAGTATGTCCAACATGAATCAAATCTTACAATACTGTAAATGTTTCTTGTTTTGCACAAGGTTAAAAATCTGTATTTTGGTCTGGCTAAAGCATATGCATCTTTAAAACTGTTATTTTAGTATTACTGATGTAGTTTTTGTCAAGATTTTAAATTAGATTTTATTTTTATATTTTCTGTTTTCATTTTAATTATTTTAATTAAAGTTTTAGTAATTTTGTGTTTTGTCAAAAATGTGTTATAAATGTCTAAGTTATTTATTTTATTTATTTATTTATTTTATTTTATTTTTTGTAGTTATTTTAGTACTGTAAAATGAGAAATGTTGCCTTGGCCACTACCTGAAATAAAACAAGTTTGGTTTATTTTATTTTATTTCTGCTAATGTTTATTTGATTTCAAATAATGAAAATGTTTTTTTTTAACGGTTTTAGTTTTAATTAATGATAATAACCCTGCTTTAAAGGCAAAAAAGGTCAAGTAATGCCTTTCACAATAACTGAATGCAGGACTTCCTTTCATATAACCACTTTATAGGCTGTGTGTGAAACCATAAAAATGCTGTCTTAACAACCAGTATCCAGAGGTAGAAAGAAGGAGATCTGTAATACCTACAGATCTCTTATATAGCTGTCCATTTGCATTATCATTGACTTCAAAAGGCACTTGATTCATTACAGGATCCCCAACTGTGATTTGAAATCTGCCATATTTGCTTATTGGCAGTCAGTTCAGGGGTTTTTGATCAAATCACCCATCATGTGACTAATTAATTGGAGCAACAGTAAAATGATATAATGACACCAATTAACTTGTGACATCACAAAAATCCCAAACCATGTAGTGACTAATAATACAGGGGAAAATATAAACCCACTGATATGGTTACATATGGAAAAATTAGTTCAGTGGGCTCACCTGCACCCCTTGGACGACCATCACGAGTGCGCCGGCTGCCTGGGCCATGCCCACGCTGGGGCTGCGCTCATCAAGACGTGCTGCTCTCACTGCAAAAGCATGAGTCTCACCATAGTGTGCTTCAAGAAAAGCGATCTCACACCTCTGCCCGCCTGGGACGTAAGGCCAAAGCTATCCACCCTTCCAAGCCATGCAGGACCATGTCCACTCTAGCGGCCAGGGCCTACGCCGCGGCTGGACAAGCTGAATCTGTTCTCCACAGAATGGCGGTGCTACAAGTTTGCCAGGACAAGCTCCTCCACAAAATGGATGAGACTG
The DNA here is from genome assembly GCA_037950665.1 of Hypophthalmichthys nobilis. Classification (NCBI taxonomy): domain Eukaryota; kingdom Metazoa; phylum Chordata; class Actinopteri; order Cypriniformes; family Xenocyprididae; genus Hypophthalmichthys; species Hypophthalmichthys nobilis. Next base: position 32,181,551 of record CM075468.1, on the reverse strand, counting down.
GCCCAGACCTCGCTGCTTTTAAACAGCTGCGCAGCGCAACCAACCTCGGTCTAAATGCCACTAAGTCAATGGCCCAAGCAATCAGGCGTGTGATGGCCAATCTGGTGGTCCTTGAGCGCCACCTTTGGCTAAACTAAACAGAGATCAAGGATGCACATAAGACAGCCTTCCTTGACTCCTAGTTTTTCCCACAGGACTGTTTGGCACTGCTGTGGGCGGCTTTGCTGAGCGTTTCACCGTGGCCCAGAAGTTATCACAAGCAATGCGCCACTTCCTGGTGAAGCGATCCAGCTTGGCTGCTGCTTCTAGCCGCCCTCGTTGACTCAGCAGCCCACTAAACCGGCAGCGGTGCCTGCTCAGCCTCAACCCAAGGCAGCCTGAGATCAGACGGCACTCCCCGCAGTGCCAAGTGCTATCCCCTTCCCAAGCCCCAGGATCCCTACCTGAAGATAGTGTTGGATCCTGAGTTGCAGCCAAAGCAGTCTTGATGCGTCAGACGAGAGGAGGAGAAGGCTAATCCCGCTGTGGCCATACCACCTTCCAAGAGACTTTGTGTTCACCTCCCAACCTCCTCTTCAGTTCCGGGCATTGGGGGCGTGTTGTGTGTTGCAGATGCTGGGTTTGCCCTGCTAAATGTGTACACACCCAAGCAGTTCATCGCTGTTACAATAAACCAAAAAATAAGAAACAAACACCTTCACAAAAAGAGCACTTCTCCTCTTCAGTCTTCCTCTCACAGCAGTGCAAACGTCAGTCCCCCCCACTCGAAATGCTCCAGCCCCTCGCCACCCAAAGCCAAGCTTTTGGAAAGCCATTTCAGGTGTGTCAAAATGGGTCTTGGAAACAATCAAACAAGATTACTCGCTCCAATTCACTCGCAGAATTATCTTGATGACTGGCATGTTCTGGCCCAGTCGAAGCATGAGCAGTCGAAGAGTTCACTGTCGCCCAACCAACGGATATCCTTCCTTGGTGCAGTTTTCAATTCAGCACAGATGAGAGCCTAGCTTTTGCCGGAACACTCTCGGAAAATGCAACAGCTTGCAGCACAGCCCGTGTCCCACCTTACACTTGGTGTCTGGGACACCTCAATCTCAGGGTGACCCACGGCTGTGTCGAGACATTGGCCCCTTGGAGAGCACCCCAAACTGTATCAGTCAGGGATAGATCTGGGGTTGGTCTCCAGAAGGAAACAACGAATGCCTCCAACTCAGGTTGGGGTGCCCTGTGCGACAACAGGCTGGCATTCGATTCCTGGTCAGGCCAGGAGCAGTGCTGGCAAAACAACTGCCTGGAAATGATGGCAGTTTTCTCAAGGCCATCCTGCCAGACATGAAGGGGCATCACGCCCTGGTCCACTGGGACAACATGACGGTGGTAGCCAACATAAACCACCAAGGGGGACTCAGGTCATGCCCTCTGTACAAGCTGGTGAGGAGCCTCCTCCTGTGGGCACAGCACAACATCCGTTTGGTGAAGGCAGTGCAGGTGCCGGACAGACTGAACGGACATGCTGTCCCGGAGCAGAGTGTCTCAAGGGGAATGGAGACTCCATACAGTCTGGACTGTCTTCAGGCAAGCGGAGGTCAAACTGTTCGCCTCCTGGCCCAGCTTGCACTTGTATGCCTTACCCCAGGTAGCTCTTCTCCTTCAGGTCATCAGACAAATCAGGGAGGACAGACTCTCAGCCCTTCTACACTGTATAAAAAAAGACCGTTATTTTAACGGTAAAAGAGTGTAAAAATGCTACGGTGAAAAACAGTTAATTGGTTTACAGAAAGTTTCTGTACTATATACGGTGAATAACTGTAATTGATCTAACAGTACATTTATTGTAATTTTATGGTAAAATACCATTAAATTTACAGTTTTTGGAAGTGAAAAATAACAAGTCATTATATAATTTACAGTGAAAAACCGTAAATTGACATTCCCCAATTCCCTGCATGACACTTCACATTTGATGTCTTTTCCCTGAAATAACTTAGTTTTTTCTAATCAGTTATGTACATTATGGTTTTATCTAATTTACATCTAATGTTGTTAAATTAATGTTTATTGCATTTTGAAAATTTCATGCGTTACCATGATGGTGTTTCGTGTTTGTGTGAATGACACTGTGTACACCTTCTATATATTAGTACTGTCCTTCTCAGCTTTTGGAAAAGCTGCTTGTGATGAACTTTGATTCATCATGTGACTCTCATCACCACTGTGTTTGGTGGTTGTCAGTGTATTACAAAGGTACAAAACAGATATTAGTACTTCATTAGGTTGGTAAATTAACATTATATCAGTTAATGAAATACGTTTTTTAACTGTATATGTAACAGATTTTTTTTTTTTGCGTTGCTACCGTATTTTTTTACAGTAAAGTTCTGGCAACCACAGCTGCCGGTTTTTTACCATAAATTTTACAGGGATTTTTTTTTACAGTGTAGTGGCTCTGTTCTGGCAGAACCAGTCATGGTTCCCCAGAATGGTGCAGCTGCTGTCAGCAGCTCCGTGGCCAATCACACTGAGGAAGGACCTCCTTTCCCAGGCAAAAGGGACAATTTGGCACCCCCAACCTAAGATGTGGAGCCCCCATCTGTGGCATCTCAACGGGCGCCTCCCTCAGAGTATCATGAATACTATTTTAGAGACAAGAGCGCCCTCTACTAAGTGCCTTTATGCCCTCAAGTGGTCTGTCTTTTCCACCTGGTGTGCAGCCCGGAACGAAGACCCTTTATCTTGTGATGTTGCATCAATCTTGTCCTTCCTACAGGAGCTGCTGGATGGTAATGCACTCCATCCACACCAAAGGTCTATGTGGCAGCTATTGCGGTGTACCACGCTCCCATTGCTGGCCAATCAGTTGGTAGGATTGACCTGATAGCAAATTTCCTTAGGGGGGCTACAAGGCTCATTCTTCCATCACCACACGATTCCAATCTGGGACCTATTCATGGTCCTCAGGGCTCTCAGAAGTCCTTCATTCAAGCCTCTGCAGACTGCTGAGCTACGGCCCCTTTCGCCTCCTGCTGGCTTTGGCATCGGTCAAGCTAGTAGGCGACCTGCAGGCACTCCCGGTGAACGCACTGAGTTTGGCCCAAACGACTGTAAAGTCGTCTTTGAACCAAGGCAAGGCTATGTGCCAAAGGTGCTCTCCACTCCGTTCAGAGCACACGTCATTACCCTCTGAGGATGAGCAGTTCTTACACCTACGTTGAAGGCTTTAGAGCAGCTTTTTGTGTGTTTCAGAGGCTGCGCTAAAGGGCTGCAGTTTACGAAGAAAAGACTATTCTGTTGGATAGCGGACGCGATAGCGCTGACTTACGCCTCCTTGCGTTTAGAATGCCCTATTGGAGTGAGGGCCCACTCCACTAGAGTAATGGCCTCCTTCTGGGCATGGTCTAGCACAGTGTCCATTGGCAATATCTGAGCGGCGGCTGGCTGGTCCTCACCTTTGTCAGGTTTTATAATGTCCCTGCCCTTTAGACACAGATGTTGTCTTCTTGAGCCAGTCAAGGACCCTTGTAGGGTCTGGTGTGATCAGAGTGTTGCCCCATGATGGGATGACCCGATTGCTTCAGCCTCATGGCCTGAGCTTATCAACATTGGGCAAATACTTGCTTCACCCCAAGTATTTTCACCCCAGTGTGGACCGATGAAAGGCCTGTTAAGGGCCCTTACCTTGAGTTCCCTAGGGTCTTCCATTCTGCGCTTGTAGCACGGAGCTATTGGATTGCATTCCCCAAAGCGTCAGTAACTGATGCAATGCGAGTAAACCGTATCAAAAGGGAACGTTTCCTTTCTTTCTTTCTTTCTTTCTCTTTCTTTCTTTCTTTCTTTCAAACAAAAATATAAACGTAAAATAAAATATAAAACTACAATAAGTGTGTTACAACATATCGAAGGAAAAAACAATATCTATAAAGTGTTATAAACAATAAATTCATATGTCTGAAAAGGAGCGGGATGAAGCAAAAGCTTGTTATTTTTCCCACCCCTTATAAAACTCTAAATAGTTCCAGTATATATTATATATTTTTATATATATCATTATACATTATATATTCATAGCAAGATAACAAATATAGTCATTTTAAATACCAACCAAATTTTTTTATTTTACACCAAACAACCCATCACCCTAAAAATCACACATCCTAATGCAATCAGTATTATAACTCACACTCACAATCACCTCTGTTCTTCCTCATATCCATTTAATAAAGCGTTTTAATAAACTGTTTAATGTTTGTACAATGTTTTAACAACTGCTACAAACCATTCCACAACTTCACCCCACAAATAGTGATGCACATATGTTTTAGAGTTGTTCTTATTTTGAGCTTTTTAAAGTTTAATTCTTCTCTCAAGTTATACCCACCCTGCCTTTCCATAAACATTTTTGTAAACTTCCCAGAAGTAGATTATTTCTTGCTTTAAACATTACTTGTGCCATCTTAAATTTAACCATATCAATAAACATCAGTGTGTGTGTGACTTTAAGAATAATGAATTTGTCTGTTTCAAATATCCAAAGTTTTTGATGATTCTGATTGCTCTCTTTTGTAATGTGCATAACAACTATAGCTGGGTTGTGTAGGTGTTTCCCCAGATTTCCACACAGTAACTCAAATATGGTAGTATGAGTGTAATATACAGAATATACAATGATTTATAGTGCAGAATATGTATTGATTCATTCGATATTGCTATGGTCTTTGTCAGTTCTGCTTTGACGTGCTTTATGTGCAGTTCCCACCAGATTTTGTAGTCTAAAAATCACACCAAGAAATTCTCATATACTCTTTTTTATATTTATATTGTCAATTTTCAATCACTAACGTAACCTCAGTTCCCTGAGATAACGGGAACAAGCATTGCGTAGCTGGCAGTGCTATTATGCTTGCACTTGAGTTGCTTGCCGCTCCTCAGTCGAAAGATTCTGATGATATGGCATTCACATATGCTACAGGTGTCAGATCATTTATAGCCTTTTCTCACAGCAGCTGGAATAATTAAATATATAATTTTGATGGCGGATTGTATGGTATGACAAATTAACGTTAGAGATTAGAGTGTACAGAAATTTAAATCTACAGGTAACACTAATACACACTAAATAGATGTAGTCACGCAATGCTGATGTTGTTAACATTGAGTTGTTAACATTGTGATTGTGTTCATCTGAAAGAAGATCATATAAGTCATATACACCTAGGATGGCTTGAGAGTAAGTAAATCACGGAATAATTTTAATTTTTGGGAGAACACATTACTAAGGGTAATGTGTATCCATGAGAGAGAGAGAGAAAGAGATGTTAATCCATTTATTACTTAAAGTGCATATTTTAACGTATCACAATCAGCAGGCGTAGTTTTCTATTGACTTAAAAATTCAGAGGTTTGATATTTTCTGATAATGACTGTCGTAAATAACAACACCGCTGCATAACAAACTGCTGTATAACAAACCGTGACTGGCGCCATCTTGCGTCCACTTAGCGACTGTTTTAAAAATGACTAATTGTCTTGTTGCCAGTATGATTGTTTTGCACACTGTAATGCATTATAAAGCAACAAGCTGGATGTACATTATCCCTTACATCTTAGGACCTTTATTACAAACAAAACAGATAATAGAAAGATCATATATTTTGTCTTTATAATACAACTAGAATTAAAATAGGATTTTTGAGGTGAGAGTAAGTTTTTTTTTTTTTTTGATTTGAGACTCGACTCGGACTTGGACTCGGACTCGTGACAAAAGACTTCAGACTTGACTCAGACTCCAGTGATAAAAAAAGACTTCAGACTTGAATCAGACTCCAGCTTAAAGACTTGTGAACATCTCTGCATTCAAGTGTCTGACTATAAATAAATCCACAACATCAACTTAAAAAAAAAAACATTATTTTTTACATTTCCTGAAAAGTAGCAGTTTTGGACAAGGTATCCTCTTGACAGCGACAATAAGCTACCATCAAGATACTGGTTAAATTTTGAAATAAAAGACATTTTATTCCCGTTTTTACAAGGTTCTGTTATTAAAAGTTATGCACTCATAAAGGGTTGTCATCATGGTACCAAATACTAGTAACATTTTGCAGTTCTCAGAACAAGTTTCAGTATCAGAGCAAAAACTGTTGAATTAAGTACTTTAAAAAATGTTGTCCCGTTTTGTCTCGTCCGTTTGTAATGATCAATCAATCATCGCAGTTTCTAATTCAATAGCGCATTTAAATATGGTTGTCGATTCAGAAACTTTGCAGTGTACTTAGCAGCATGAAAATTTAAACTTGTATTCAGATTGTGAATGGGTAATTTAAAAAGCAAAAAGCAAGAGAAGATCCCTCTCTTTATAATCACAAAGGCCGTCAATCTCTTAAGTACAAGCTCACTGAATTCTGCACTCTCATGAAAACTCCCGTTATAATAAAAAAGCTGTCTTAATTGTACAATGAATCTCTTTTTTACATTTTGTTCACAGTTTGTTGGTCATAATGAATGGATCAACAAGCATGCGGCTCGTGTTTAACAAAACAAAATCTTGTGTGTTTTCAGCTGTGTTAAGCGGATTCTGACTAATTAACTGACTAGCACCTCTGCTCTGATAGGCCTTTGCATTCATGAGCTCAACAGATATCATTGTGATTGGCTACGATGCTTAACTCTTGTAAAAACACACTGTAAATAGAAATATTTAGCACTCAAACATGAACAAGAGCGTTTAAAAGCAGCGTCTATTATAGCACATAATTTGTGCTCATATTGTTACTTTGCTGAGACACAATATCTGTTAATGTTAAATCATGTTTCTGACACTTAAAGACCCCCTGTGGTGAAAATCAAGTTTTTAATGTTGTTTTTATGTCTATGTAGTGTTTTTAATATGCTTTACGACAAACCATGTGCAAATTCATAAGTCAGCACCATTGCTGAGTATTTTATGTTTGAAACTGCAGTAAACCAAAGACAGTCTAAAACCCGCGGTTTGAAATCTTGGGTGTTTGTGACGTCACAGACTACCTTGTAACCAATCACAACAACGTGCCGGCAGGCTTTAGCATATCATTAACTATGACTGCTCTGAAGCAGGAAAGTCTCGAGAGAAGCCAGGTTATCCCGGTATATTTTCTGTTGATATGAAAAATTGTGTCGATTTAGCAATATAGCGAGTCTATTACGATGTTATGATGAACTATATGCCTTTCTCCACTGACGTTCTGAGTTCATAACGTTTGTAAGGATACTGATTGTTAGAAGGCAGCTGTCTGACTCTGTCTGAAATGAAGAACGGGAACGGTGTGTGTAACATTAGCAACACATTATTAGCTGTTTGATAACGTAGTCAAGCAAAAGGCTAATCATATTAATTCATATTAATTAATGACAGAACCGTCGCAAGGGCTGTGCCAAGTGTGCGAGCGCATAGGGGCTTGCGCCAAAGTAAAGTGACAGCTGACTTGAAGTAAAGCCAATAAAGTTAATGTTTTTGTCCTTCGAAATATTTTAATACTATAAAACATAGCTAAAACAATATTGCTCTGAGCGTGTGCGTGTGACCGTGATTCGTGTGCATATTCAGTCAGTGTGTCCTCGCACGCCAAGCTCTGAGAGAGCTATTCAGTCCATTATAAATTCTGATTTTGGCCGCCTCTGGAATGGATCAAACCATAGATATATCAGCCTACCTGATAATTTCAAGTAAATACGCTGGAAATTCGCGCTCATTCAAGGATGTGTTAAGCTGTTCAACTGAATATACGAAGCGAAGCAAGCTTTTTTCTTAAATATCCACAACACAAACAACAAATTGCTCATCACTACAGCAACAGTAGACTCTCCAAGCTGGCGTGAGCGAGTGGAGGCTGGGCTAATTTGCATATTCATTGATCCGTGTATATTAAATGAGGCAAGGGTGTAGAGTTACATTCAAGCTATTTTAAGGCATGAAGAATTTTTTTTCACTTAAATTTTTTTTTTAAATGTCATTTTGGTGATCAAAGATGAGTTTTAAGGGATAAAATAATTGACTACAGGGGGACTTTAAATGATGGAAACCAGTAAGCTGTTTTCTTTACAGTCTGGACTACAAGAGAGTGATAAATAACCATTAGAGTGATTCAGACTGATTGCCTCATTCTAACATGTACACATAGAGGACTGATTGAATCAACACTGCTGTGTAAAAGTCCAGAGTCTGTGTCACTTCATTATCACTCCTCTAACAGCCACCATCCTCTTCAATGAGTCCAGAGGCCCTCAGCACATTGTCTAACTACCATCATCCAAGACCAAAGACCAACTTCATGTCCATGTATCTATCTTGTGTTAACTACGCGGCACTATCCCTCAGACGACAACATCTCAAGAAACATGACACTAAGTCTAAGTCTGACAAGAGTTTGGGTCAAAACTCAATTTTATGCAATCTATTATCTTTTTTGATACACAAGGAAAGAGAACAAACTCCCTTCAGTGATGCATCAGTTGTTATTTGTCATTGATTAGTTGTTGATTTTCCTAAAGCTTTTTTATCTCGGCTTCCTCAAACTGTCTGCAAAAATATACTGAATCTTAAAATAGCCAATTTCTGTAAACTTTGTGCTGAGTGTTGGTTTTCTTGGAAGGGAAAAAACATGAAGAACCAATTCTAAACTATAGCTGCAAGCAGCGATGATGGGCCCAAGCCTCGGCACCACCACCACCCCAGTGGCTTTAGGACAACCGTACATGACAGGCACTATGCATTTAACACTAGAACCGTCACGGGGTAAAATTTACCCATGGCTGTTTTTCAAATTGTCATAATAGATTTTCAATAAAATATTCAAGTCTCCCAGTCATTGACTTTTACTAAAATTGTGTTATTTACAATCCCCTGTTGTTAAAATTTGTTTAGATAAAACCAGATTAAAAACAGGGCATTTATACCTAAAACCACCAGCAGGTCAATTTACCCCTATATAATTTCTTTATTTTTGTGCTGTGTTTAAGCAATGTGTAAGCTTAGTGTAAACAGTCACACAACACATGTTCAAATGACGATGTTTTAGCCTACTCATAAATGTTCAAACTCTGGATTAATTATTAATTTTTGTTTTGCAATTTTTATTGTGTATTGTTTACTACTGTATTACTATTTATTCAGGTCTGCCCGTTTCCAGAAAAAAATATTTCCGATCTATGATGTAATGAATAAAACAATTTTTATGATTATCCCAAGTTTAAAATAGCATAAAACAACAGGACAAAAACATAGCTGATGACTAAAAATAATCATTTCAGGACTCTAGACATTACTTTGTGAAGACAGTGGCATAGTATGTTTTTAGCCAGATCAAAACAGTAATCAGCATGGGTAAATTTTACCCGTTGGCGGTTCTAGTGTTAAAGCGGGTAAATATAAAAGGACTATGTCAAAGTCGTATGAATATGTCTCATTTTCTGCTGCCAGCTGGTGCCACTATGACCATGAACCACAACAGCCACATCCATGAGATCATTTAAATTTAAATGAATTTCATGTCATAGGATGTTTTAGGTCACTTTCAAATGAGTGTGGAGTTATCATTTGCAGCTTAAATTTTTTTAAGTCCAAAAGTATTTATCTTGAGGTTTTTTTATATATTTATTAACCTTATTATTAAACTAATTATATAAAACTATGTTGTCAGTGCACTACAAATAAAATGGTTTTATGCCTTCATTAAAGGGTTAGTTCACCCAAAAATGAAAATTGTGTCATTAATTGTGTCATCAATCAAGTTACGAAGAAAGTGTAAGTTTTTTCCGTAAGTTGAATGGGGCATAGGACGTAGCATAAACGTTTTGAACTACGAGAGTTTTACACTTTCTTCGTAAGTAGAATACGGAAGGTGGTCTAATTATTAATATTTCTCTGATTGTGTTCATCAGAAAGATGAAAGTCATATACACCTAGAATGGCTTGAGGGTGAGTAAAGCTTGGGGTAATTTTCATTTGAAAGTGAACTATTCCTTTAATTTTACGAAGCGACGAGAATACTTTTTGTGTGCAAAAACGAAACAAAAATAACAACTTTATTCAACAATATCTTCTCTTCTGTGTCATTCTCCTAGGCTTTTTACGTCCACCGCTTCCAGGTTCTAGCGTGAACTAACCCTTTAAAACTGATAGAAACAGATCCTAATCAGGGATGGGCAATGTCGGTCATGGAGTGCCGCTGTCCTGCAGAGTTTAGCTCCAACTCTAATCAAACACACATAAACAAGCTAATCAATGTCTTCAGGATTACTAAGGCTATAAGCAGGCAAGTTTTTTTCAGGGTTGGAGCTAAACTCTGCAGGACAGCGGCACACCAGGAGTGACGTTGCCTATCCCTGTCCTACATCTTAACGAGATTTCTTATCCTGTAATGCAGGCAAAACCACAGAGCAATGAAAGGGTTAAACTCTAAACCATCAAGAGTGTAAAATAGACTTACACACATAAAGGCAGAGTGAGATCAATGGATCAGTTGGATACTATTTCCCAGTTAGTTGAGCGAGAAGATTCAAAAACATTATAAAGAAAAAAATAAAATGTAAATTGTGCCAGAAAGCAGATTTTGATAATGTCTAATATATATCCAAATGCAATACCTAATAAAAGCAAGTCATTATTAAGTCCAGAAGTATTTATCTTAAGGTTTTTTGTATATTTTTATTAACCTAATTATTAAACAAAACTAATTGCACTACAATTGCAGTGCACTACAAATCAAATGCAGGGCTCCAGGCTGCGACTAAGCTAAATGGTCATATTTTGCGACCTTTTTTTCTGCCAGTGTGACTACATTTTGTTAGAGGTCACACTGGTGCGACCACCTCATTGCACAACTGATAAGAGCTGCCATTTCTGTTTCATATGAGAAACATCAAATGGCAAATGAAATGAAAGTGAAACGAAACTGCGCTACTCATTTGAGCTGTGCAGCGCGGACCGTTTATCAGAACAGAGCAATACTAGAAAGCACAGCACGAGTTCAGCACGTGCTGATCTCGATCACGTGACACTGCTTAATACACACCGCTGGGAGATCCGGTGAGAAAGCATTTAAATTCACCGCAAAATTAATAACGTCACTGCGAGATCTAGTGGGAACTGCAAGCATTCAGCACAGAATTGACTGTTCGCAAATACCCACCCTCTTTAGTTACTGTCCGACAAGACATGCAATTCTCACGGCACACATGTTCTCACACAGTGAAAAATACATTGTGGAGCAAAGAGGACATGTCAACAGACAAGACAGAGCAGGTTTCTTTTGAAATGAAACAACAATTTTTGAATTTTGCATTTAAAGAAATTTAAAGAATAAATACCGTTTTGTGTCTCTTTAATGTGCTGTGACAGATCGCTGTAGCGCCTCAGTTCAAGCGGCTCGTGAAGCGATCATCTCTTCCTACTAGTTAATTTATAGCATCAAATAAACATCAATGAACATCAGAAGGAATGTTGTTTCAACCGCGGAAAGATGTCAGTACACAGACACACCATTTTTCAAGTTCAAGTCCACCAACGTTAATCTGCTAAATCCCAACTGCTTTTTTGGACATAATGGTGGATTCGGCATTATGATTAGTTAGATCACCTGTCAATCAAACTCCCGCCGAAGTGTCAATTCTCTGCTATAAACCACAGATATCAAATCAAATAGCACTGACGTGGAAACCAGGAGAAACACTGTGCCACGAACAAGTTAAGGCTCTCCAGTCCACAAATCACTATGGATAAAACCATTATATATAGTGGCAGAAATACTCAAATGCTTTTACATTTTTAATTTCAGGGTTCATGCAAACTTTTGAGAGTAAAATTCAAGCAGCACTTATCAAGGACTTTTTAAAGTGCTTCACACTTTTTCCAGCACTTAAAAGCTCTAAATATTATCAAATTTTAATGTTATTTTTAATGTAATGATTTGTTAACCTAAACGTTTAAAGGTGAAGGAAAACTAACACTTCTAGGCAAACAAACACTTAAAAAAAGACATAAAATTACCACTAGATGACAGCAGATGAGCATTTATTGTCTCCCTAAGATATGAAAAAGTAGGAAAAATCTCATGAAAAACAAAAACTTTACAAAATTACACAGAAAGTAAAGAGTGCTCCTTTTATAATCACTGAAGCTGTCGGTCAGTTCAGTATGGTACATTTAATAAGAGTAGAATATTTACGTTTTCTTTTATCTGCATCTCAGTTCAAGCTCAGAGCTTTACTGTCAAATTTCCAATGAATAAACATGTAATATTATTATTAACTGCACTTGTTAATGCAAAACAATAGTAATATGATTAAATTACCTTTATGATTATTAAAAAAAAAAAAAAAAAAAACAGCACCACCAAATCAGGTGCTGGTGCCACCTTCTGTACAACTTAGTGGCACCAGCGCCACTGCTCTCAAAAGTAAGTCTGGAGCCCTGTATACCCAAATGCAATAGCTAATAAAAATAATTAATTATGTCTGAAAATACTGTTCTCAGCAACAAGGCTTTTCTCAACCCCATTTAAAAATAGTATAACTATATAAAAAAGGCCTATGTTTTACATTTACATTGCATTGTATTCTTTCTTTCAACCAGATAACATGAAATCTGCAACTTGCACATAATGAATTATAAAAACAGAATAAAATGTGTTTTTTACTTTTTATTTGCATTATTTTATGAATAAATAAATGGTGTATAATTTAGTATATAAGACCAGTTTCCCTTTTTGTCGTTACTTTAATCCCTCGCTATGGCAACACCATTCAAGATATCCAATACCTGTTTGTAATTTAGCATCTTCAGTATATTGGCATCATGTTGAGAAAGTTTGGTGTGAGTCGTATGAAGCCCTTTGGAACAGTAGTTAAAAATTCAGAGCTTGAATAAAAAAAATCCACATTCAAACAAAAATAGCTGACTTCCTGTTGGTTGGAGCAAATGACTGTAAAATATAATGTTGTCCGGCATGATTTGAAAAATATATGTACAGAGTTTGGTGACTGTAGGTAAACTAACCCCTCACTTTAGTCAAAATGTGGCGCTATTGAGCCCCTCCTACATGCCCATTTCTAAGGCTTTGCCTATGTATACTGGCCGACAACTCTGATGTGTGTGTCGAGTTTCATGCAATTTGAAGCAAGCATGAGACTCAAAAACACCCAAATGTATGTAGAGAAGTATATCAAATTTCAGAGCATGCGTTTTTCAAACAACTCATAATAGATGACTTCCTGTTGGGTTGGCATTTGACTTCGAATGCGAAAGTTGTTTGGCTTGATGAGATGTAGAAGTGTATGAAGTTTGGTTACAGCAGTTGAAAAGGGGTTGCGCTACAGAACCCCGCAAATACAACCATATAAAAGGGTGTGCCACAGTTTTTGTTTTTAGTTATAGGAATGCCTTTTGGGGGGACTAAATTAGCTCCTACTTCATAATAGGGTCTAACCCAGTACAACAAGAACCACCAATGACATAAGTGTACGTTGATTGGCCAAACACATGCCATACGAAACACCGGCACCCACCAATTTTAGAAAGCAGTGTAAACAAACAAAGTTTATTCTTACTCCACAAACACGAAAAACAGCGATAAGACATAAACATACAGAAAGCTAATGCTAACAGCATTTACTTGTCGCCTTTGTCTGCGATATTTTTGTTCTTTTCTCAGCCTCGCTGATATGTAGTACTCCAAGTTGTCGTAGTAGATTTCATCTCTTAGCCCTCATTTTTGCTCTTTCAATCACATAACTTATAAAACTACATTCCATCTCTGTTACCAAAAACCCACGACACACAACAAAAACACAGCTCCAATCACGGCGTCCTCCATCCTCCAGTTGTTGACACTGTTGAATGCTGCACTTAAATAACGTCACTGTTGACCGGCTTACGTCACTTCAGAGTTCCTAGTGGCGGAAAATGCCCTAGGGCAATGGTTTTCAAACTTGTCCAGGAGCACTGCACATTTTGTATGTCTCTCTAACACACCCGATTCAACTTATTAGTTTATTAGTAAAGACTCCAAGACCTGAAGTGTGTGAGTGTCAGATAAGAGAGAGATAGGGTGCTTCTCATTTCTTATTTGCGCAATCCTCATTTCCTTTCCTCGCGCCTCAGCTCCACCCCCGTAGGATGTGAAGGGAGGATGCAAGGAAAGAAAATGAGGATGGAGGAATCGAAGAAAATGTTATTTGTATATTGGAATGTTCTTGATCCCTCAAGCATCACTTTAAAGCATAATCAGCTGCGCTCAAGGGATCTGCCCTTATGTTGTTAAAGTTTGGTTATTTAAAAAACTCATAAGTATTAATAAAGCAAGATGTCCCGTTGAAATATGTGAGATGTAAAGTTTATTTAAACTGCAAAAGTAAAGCATACATTTAAATTATTGTGACAGACGTTAAGGGGGAGGAGAATGTGTACGTGCATTTATTTTTTGACGAAAAAGACTTCCGCAAAGGATACACCTTCCTCAATCCTCGCTCCTCGCCTCCTCGCGGTGCAATTAGAGAACTGAGATGTCCTTCAAGATGGCTGAGTTCGATCGGTTTCCGGGTCACAGGATGGAGGAGTAGGAGCGAGGAAGCATCAATTTGAGTATTGAGAAGCACCCATAATGTGCAAAATGTGTTTGAAAACACCTTCCCTAGGGGAAATTAAGTTCTTGGGAGACATTTTTGGTGTTTTACTTAACTGACTGGATTAGAAGAATCTAGCACAGGGGTGCCCAATGCTTTTCCTGGAGATCTACCTACCTGCAGAGTTCAGATCCAACCCAGATCCAACACACCTTCCTGTAATTATCAAGTGCCCCTGAAGATCTTAATTAGCATGGTTCAGTTGTGTTTGATCAGGGTTGGAGCTGAACTTTGCAGGAAGGTAGATCTCCAGGAACAGGATTAAGCACCCCTGATCTAGCACAACAGGAACTCAATAAAAAAGGTCAAAGCGAAATTAAAACAAAATATTGCCGTTTAGCCAAAATAGCAGCTGACCTCCATAGATGCACCAGTCACAAAACACAAACACTGATAAGAACTTTATAAAACACAAAACACCACAAAATGGTGGATGGCACATAAAAAGCAAAGAGATGTGAAGCAAATCATAAGCATTAGCTGGGATTATGGCCATTACTAAAAAAAAAATGCAAACAATTGGGACCGACGTTTGGTTAGGTCCATTTTCTAATGGTGACAATAATTCAGACAAAGAGTGAAAATGGACAAAGTGAACAAGAGGTGAAAAATGAAACTATCTTATAGCATAGATTTACCCATGGATGTGAAATTTGTTCCACACAGATTACCAACTAAATGATGTAAAATTCTGCTTTAAAATTATGAAGCCCAAATATCCCAAAGCTGAGTGCACACTATTGTTTTATTGCATATTTACTTAATGCATTTTTGGCTATTGTATAAGCCAACAAGAGCACAAAACTGTCAATGACAATTTATGCTGAACCCACCCAGAACTGATCTGAAACTGCTTATCTGTAAAAACGTGCATGCATGTATGACCACAGATAAAGGCTCCCCTCATTTACAATTTTAAATAGTGGTTTCAAAAATGCAGATGCTGTGTTTGAGATTATCTCACACTTGTGTTTAAAGGTTGACTGTGTACTGGGTTTATTATCCAGATGTGTTTGTACCGATCTGACTTCAGGTTCAGATCAGATCAGATCACTGAAGACCCATTTCACCCAGGCATGTTTGCATGGAAATCTGACAATATAGAAGAGGTCTGTACATCTCTGGGAGTTGGTCCATTCATGCTCATTCTCCATTGACTGCCCATGGCTGAATTGATGAGGGAGTGATTAAGGCCATGGGATCAGCTGAACATATCATAGGATAACATGAGCACAACATAGTCCGATTATAAACATAATTGATCCCTTAAAACACACAAGCCTCAACATATAACTATCACTCCAAGTGCTATAGGATTTTTAACCAGGTGCCCCTGAGAGTCCAAGGTCCTGTACAGATATTTGAAACATATTTTCTTAAAAAATGTTTTCTAACAAAGTCGATGTATTTCTAAATGTATTTCTAAATATAGCATTTCTGCATGATCTGAGAAGCATTGTAAAATGTAATAATAATGTTTTTTAAATGTTTATTAAAACGTTATACTGTACTTAGGCAAATCTAGCTTTTTATAAATTGGGGTCCCTGGGTTGGCTGAGGGCCTGTTTGGTGGTCCCGGAGTCTGTAAAGCCCCTGCTACAGGTCAAGGTGCAAAAGCTGCATTTTAGCAGCTGGTGTGATCGTTTCCATCAAGTTATTACAATGTACCGCAGATGGAAAATAGCTTTTTTATGCGAATATTACAGTGAACTGTGCAAACCTGACCTTTTAAACTGTCAGAGTGAGACTCGTTTTACTACTAAACAGCAGTAAACCGCAAATGATTATACAAGAGCTGTCTGGCCTTACAGAACTGCTTAACTGTCACCAAACTCACCTCTCGCTGACCAGCACGACGTCGGCATCTGTCCACTGCTTGAAAATGGACGGAAGCACTTTTCTAAAAGTGAAGAAGAGACCGGGGAAGACCACAACGCCGCAAATCAACACTTGCAACATCTTGTCCCGCTATAAAACCTGATCTGATGTTTGGTCGAAAACAAGATACCGCGTTAAAATAGCAGCGCTGAGTTGGTGTGGTCAGGGAAGCATTAGAGCAGCGGTTCCCCTGCCTCAGCAGCGCTCACTGTACTGTACACACACGAATAACGGTGGAGGTGTCCGGTGATTGATTGCTCTTCACTCCTGCTTCACAAGCGGGGACCAGCGAGTATTCTGTTACATGTTAAGGTTCGTGAACTGACGACCCATTTTAGCATGCGATATCTACTTGTCAGTTATGCGAAATTGCATGAACGTCCACAGGAACGATTAAAATAGGCTACTTGTTTAGAGCGGGCCAGTATCCACTGCTCGGCGAGCGTTGCTCATTCCTGCGCGGGTTTAGAGTTGGAGAATAGCAATGGCAGAGTCGTGAACGGAATCGTTCTTTTGAGTCGGATCTTTTCGATGAATCATTTGAACCGGTTCACAAAAATGATCTTTTGAAAAATTAACCGGACTGAGGGGTCCGAGTGGTTCTTTTTATTGAACATGAAAAATACATTTATTATAGCAATAAATAATAAATTAATAATTAATAAACGAATAAATTAGTAATAAATCAAGGCAAATCAATACAACAGTAAAAAGGAAAACATGTACAAATGAACTAAACTTAATGCATTTGAGTCTCATCCCACCAATTTGCATTACCCTTCTTATATTTAAATTATAGAAAATAGTTACACTCAAAATATATATATTTTTTTAAATAGAGAAATAAGGTTTCATCTTACATTTATGGATAAAGACTTTACCCGGAATCAACATTAGGCTACATTAACGAAAAAAAAAATCTGCTTTGTCAGAGCGGGTCATGAATCAACAGCTCACTGAATCATTGAAGCATAGTGAACTGAGCAGAATGAACGGAAGATTGACCGATGGGCCGAATAACATAAATGCTACTACAAATAAAAGATTCTGGAAATATTTGTTGGTTTAATGAATAGCTTTTTAATGCTAACTTGTTCAGCGGAGAGAAACAAAATAATTGTAGTATTGTTTCAATGCAGTTCTTCAAGGCTAATGACTCAAACATCAAAATTAGATTACATATGGCTTTAATGGAGCTTTTTTAGAGCATGTAATATGCTACGTATGTTGGGGACCACGTGATGACGTAAAGACTCACTGAACCTTTTTTGAAACGAACTGTTCGAAAGAACTGATTCGCGGAAATGAGTCGAACTTACCAGCACTGGAGAGCACGCAGCTGCATTGAACGACTCCACTCACACTCTATGCGCACAACAGCGCCATCTAGGCGCCTCACCGTTAATAACTCCAAGTCAATTCTGTTTCTAAATAATTTATTTTACGTTTAAAATGTTACGTTTAGGTTTATTGTACGTTTAAAATGTCAGTGAGAGTCTTTGCTCAAGAGTCTTTCAGCCTTTTTTTTTTTAAATACACAATGTCTTGTTGACTGTAAATGTCTTGTTGAAAGCTTTGATTAATGGGCTTTTTTAAAAAACTTGTGGATATATGTTTATGTGGTCTAGTCTAGGCTATATCTTTGTGTAGACCTACACGAGAAAGGGGCAAAAAGTCATAAAGGCTTTAGGATCACTGATTTTATGAATTGTGGTAGCTACAAGTGATCACACCATGCTGAGTACACATACAGGAGAGCCTTTGTTCCCAAACAGCCTACACAATCCTAATCCATCTGTCCCACCAACCCCCACTTCTTAGCTGCCCATTCATGCTGATCTAGAAAAGACGAGAATGTGACTTCCACCCTTCGGTCCCCAGGACATAGTTTCCTCTCACTGGGACCAATTACAAATGCTCCTTGTTGTGCCTTTCCACGCCACTGCTCCACAATTTTCCCCATCCAGTACAGATAAACCAGTCTTCATAAACCACAGTCTTAAAAAAATAACTTAATAATGTAGACACATCATTTCCTCAAGCTTGAAGTGAACTATAAAACCAACAGAACTTTATCACCTGCAATATACTGAAACATTTCCAGGAGCTTAAGTTATATCCATTAATGATTGTTTTAATGTTGAACATTCACAAATTCTTGTCTAAATCCCTGAGATGTCCCACAATTTTACTTGCCGTTATTTTTAAAGTAGCCTAATATTTTACAAATGGCTTTATCTTTTTAGTTGTTTCTTGACTCAAGAAACAACTCAAGTCAAGACCATGACCTCCATAGTTAATTTTCTCTTTATTTTATTAAAATTATAATATTAGCCCACATCATCACCCCCTTATTTTAAGTAGCAGTATTTTAAGTATCCTAGTATTTTATAGCAGCACCAGAAGAACCAGAAGAAGTTAATCTCAATTCATTCATTCTTTGAAGTAAATACTAGAATTGTCAACATCTAAGAATAAATATTAGACACTTTAAAAAAAAAAAATCCTATTAACCCCTAATGAGTGACGTGAGAAAAGAAAAAAACATTTTGTGAGAAAATGAAAGAAGGAAGCTGGGTCACACTCTATATTATAGCGGTCTTTAACTACAATGTACATAAAAATGGTGAGGTAAAATGTACTTATTGTGTCCATGTTGTATTGCAAAACACTTTTGCTGCTATTGAGGTGGGATACTGGCAAGGTTAGGGACAGGTTTGGTGGTATAGTTAGGTTTACGTGTAGTGTTTTTTTTTTAATTTTTTTTTATTAAATATATTTACAAAGTAAAAACATGTATGTACACAATAAGTGCATTGTATTAAATAACTATTTTAAATGTTAGTAAATAGTAGTTAAAGACACTTAACATAAAGTGGGACCAGAAGCTGCACCAAAAACAATCCAAAATAATTCCTTGATATGTAAACCTTTATTTTTGCATCTTTATAGCCTGTTGCTTTTTCCCAGTACTCAAGAATCAGTGAATTTTATTGTTTATCATTTCTGAATTTATAGACAGACATTAAAATTAACTTAATGTAGAGAGATTACTTCTGATTGCAGAAATTGACTGTGTTTTTGTCAGAATCTCATGATTTCAACATTACAGAAAATGCCATGACATGAACGGTGACATATGAAATCTGTGATAATGACCTGTTAATTTCCACATGGATAATTTGTATGCAATAAATCCATGGAGACTGGGACATCACCCTCATAAAATAGTGCGTCATTGTAATTTCAGTATACAGATCTGGTAGGTTGTTATAGTGATCAAGCTTTTAATAGGATATGTGATATGAAGAATAATATAAAACAGACAGATGAGTGGAGAGTGACTGAAGTTTCAAGATATCCAGCCATTCTAAACAGGTCAGTAATGTAATTTTGAGTCAAACAATATACATTTATATTTGCAGTTTACATTTTTTTTTTTTTATTATTTGTTTAATAATAACTTTTAGTTACTTTTATTTTATTTTTATTTTTTATATTACTTTTTTTCTTGGTAATGTAACATGCATCATCGTTTATTGTAGTTTTTATAATTGCCTTGTTCCACTATTAAAAAAAGAATATGATTTAGTGTTACTGGAGTTTTTGGTAACACTTTAACTACATTATTATTATTAACTACAGTTAACTACATTAGTTAACTTGAATTAAGAATGAACATTACTTCTACATCATTTAATAATCTTAGTTAATGTTAATTTCAACATTTACTTATACATTATTAAAATCAAAAGTTGTATTTGTTAACATTAGTTAATGCACTGTGAACTAACATGAACAAACAATGAATGCAGTAAGTGATTTCTGAGAAATACTGTTGAAAGTGGATTGGACCGAGTACCACAGCACACTTGTAGCCAATCAGCAGTAGGGGGCGTGTCCACTCATGAGCAAGAGGGAGATTTGAAGAAAGACTGTAGAAAGAGAGATGGCTGAGAGACATTACAAAAGAGAAAAGGTCAGAGGAATATCACTGGGTAAAGAAGGGTTATGATCAGGCAAGAGCTTTGGGACTCATGTTAATAATAGAGAAGCTTTCCAACGCTGTAGAGACCCTAGAAAAATGGATGCAGAGATTGCGTTGTTTCTGCTCCATACGTGAGTAACATTTGTTTTGCTATTTCACAGAACCAAGATATGCTGTTGTTGTAATGTTAACTGTAATGGACAGCTTTAAGTGTCATTGTTTATCTGGAGCTAGTGTGCTGCTGGCGACTAACAACCAACTCTTGCTTGAATATATGTACTCTTGTGTACTGTACGTTCATTTTTGTTCTTACTTGTCGTTCATCATCTTCGCAGTGAAGGGAGGAGCATGTTTATTTGGGTTGATTTCAAATTTCAACAGTGTTTCTCAGAAATCGCTTACTGCACCTTTAACAAAGATTAATAAATACTGCAACAAATGTATTGCTCATAGTCAGTTCATGTTAGTTAATATACACTACCAGTCAAAAGTTTGGAAACATTACTATTTTTAATGTTTTTGAACAAAGTCTCTTATGCTCATTAAGGCTGCATTTATTTCATAATAAATACAGAAAAAACAATAATATTGTGAAATATGATTACAATTTAAAATTATGGTTTTCTATTTTAATATTACTTTACTTTAAAATATAATTTATTTCTGTGATGCAAAGCTGAATTTTCAGCATCATTACTCCAGTCTTCAGTGTCACATGATCCTTCAGCAATCATTCTAATATGCTGATTTGATACTCAGTTATTATCAATGTTGAAAACATTTGTGTTGCTTAATAATTTTTTGGAACCTGTGATACTTTTTTCAGGATTCACTGATGAATAAAAGGTTAAAAAGAACAGCATTTATTCAAAATATAAATCTTTTTTAACAATATAAATCTTTACTATCACTTTTTATCAATTTAACATATCCGTGCTGAATAAAAGTATTAATTTCTTTCAAAAAAAAAAGAAAGAAAGAAAAAAAATACTGACCCTAAACTTTTGAATGGTAGTGTATATTGTTACAAAAGATTTCTATTTTAAATAAATGCTGATATTTTTTTAAATTTTTATTAAGAATCCTGAAAAAGTATCACAGGTTATAAAATAATATTAAGCAGCACAACCGTTTCCAACATTGATAATAAAACAGCATATTACAATGATTTCTGAAGGATCATGTGACACTGAAGACTGGAGTAATGATGCTGACAATTCAGTTTTGCATCACAGAAATAAATTATATTTTAAAGTATATTAAAATAGAAAACCATAATTTTAAATTGTAATAATATTTCATAATATTATTGTTTTTTCTGTATTTATTATGAAATAAATGCAGCCTTAATGAGCATAAGAGACTAATGTTAACAAATGAGACTTTGTTGTAAAGTGTTACCATGTTTTTTTTGTTTTGTTTTTTTAATTCACATTTTTAATAATATGCCTTATCACTTTTCTGAAAACATATTTTCTTTTTTTTTTTTTTAGATTAGTTTCCCAGGGCGCTTTTCATGTTTGTTGGTTAATATTTGAGCCATGTATAGAAACATCCTCATCTTTCTGATCCTGCTGCATTCAGGTATTGTTTTCCCTTTTTTGTATGGGTTTTGTAAGTGGTTATGTGTAAATCTCAATGCACATGTATATAAGTGTATTATTTAGCAAGACACTCAATTGTGCAGCACAGTCAGCTGATAGTATGTACTACGTACTATGTACTAAGAAATTAAGAGCTCTTGATTGTTTCTTGTTTTTCTCAGTGGTCTTCTGTGTAGATAACAGTACTGTTGAGAACTTCCCTGGATCAACTGCAATGATGTCTGTGAGCACTGAGTCTGACTCCACACACACAAGCCAGTTCTCTTCCTCCACATCCATGGATCTGTCCACTACACAGATTCAGCCCAACAGCTCTCTCAGTGAACTCTCAGGAGAGCCACAAGGTTTAACATCAGGCCAGATTGTAGGTGTAGCAGTAGGATCCATCACTGGGGTGGCAGCGCTGGGTACGTGACTGAATCTAAGAATTTTTAAATATCTATGCAGTACGCACATACTTTCTAATTTATTTGTGCAATGTCCATGTGTGAGATTTAAATCCAGATACATGCATGCAGAACATGAACATTAACCCTAGGTATGATTCACATGCTTGAACAAATCACATAATTTAATGGGTTACTGATATAATTAGAGATCAGTAACCCATTAAGTGATGTGATTCTCAGTTCAAGCCCATACCTTATGTGAAGGGTTAATGTTCATGTTCTGCATGCATGTGTGATCTGTTCTTATCTAAAATTTCATAATTACCTTCAGAAATCCCATTACTGCATTATACAAATTTTAAGTGATACGAGGTGATTTTTATATATATGCAAAAATATATACCATATGATATGAATAGAGCTGCCATCTTTGGGTAAACTGACCAGTTTGATTGAACAAAATAACACATGAATTATCTAGCATTTTTATATATAGCCTATTTATTATTATAATTGCAATAATAATATCCTCCTTTCTTATTGTATTATCCTTATCTTTTTGTATTATACTTTATTAATTAATTATTTTATTTATTATTTTGTTTATTGTTTATTTATATATATTATTCTCAGTTTTCATAGTTGTTGTCATGGTAAGGTTTTATTTAAGTAAATAAAACTTACTTTATGTCCTCTTTTCATTCCAACATTCCTGCCTTCAGCTCTGAAGTTTGTAGGGAAATATGGGAAGCAGTAACTTAACTTTCCTCAGACTGTTCCATTTCTTTCATTTCACTTTCACCATTTTGGGAGAAAAAGGCACCTTGCTTAAAACTTCAGGGCTAATAATATTACGCTAATCAAATTTTATGTATTCAAAGTATACACTGGATGTACACAAAGATTACACAAATATTTTTTTTACAGAATATTATGTAATAGCAAATGATACACAGCAGATGGCATTAATAACTACTAACTAATAAAATACCTGTAATCAAAAATACTTAATCTAGTGTCAAACTTTGAATTATACAAATTAAACTGTAAATGTTATCAGTATGATACTCATCGTCTGCTGTTTTTGCTCTGTCTAGGTGGAGGGATATATGCTGGGCTGAAGTACACTGGAAAACTGGGTGGCTAATTTGCTAATTTGAATTAGCCATCATATTCCATCATATAAAACATAAACACTATGTGTCACAGTTCCCTCCTGTCCCGGACTCCATCTCCCATCATCCTCCCTGATTCACACCTGTTTTCACTTCCTCATTACCCTCCTGCTCATCACAAACTCCATGCACCTGGACTTCATCATCTGCACACCCTTTATATGGACTCACTTCCCTGCACTACATTGTCTGTTCTTACGTTTGCTTTATGTTTGGTTGTGCTGTTCCCTTGCTAAATAAACCCATCATTGCTGAAGTCTGATTCTGCATCCTCTCTGCCGCAACCAGACCGTAACACTATGTGTGTGTATATATAGTCTATATTTGTGGAGGTGTGGTGTGGTGTGTGTGTGTAACCATAGTGTTTGTGTTTTACATTAGAATGAACTGATAAACAGCACACAGGAGGCAGAAATATACATCAGAGTGTTCAGTCACACAGCAGGTAAAAGAGCTCTCTATCTCTCTTGCCATCCAAACACAGGACAGCACATCAAATATTTATCCTTCCCTCCAGCAACTGCTTTATAAACACTATCCAGTTTAATCCCACATGCTGTGCATCTCTGAAAGCAGAGGAAGATATAGAGACAGTCCTGAATTGGCCTTAAACTACAATGCCACATTTGTAAAGCTGATTTTGATGTGTGTATATATATCATTGTGCATAGAGTGGCACACTTAATTTATTTTGATTTCAAGACATAAAACCATCTGAAAATAAATTGTTGAAATTCTCAGAACTACCCTCACTTTTTAAGTACTTTTTTAACTAAGTGACCTCCAGTCTGCTCTCCTCTAGAAAGTGTTCAAATACAAAAACATGACATTGTATATAACAGTATAAACCCTAATAAACTTTTTTTGTGTGAAAAGTTTCACTTGTGATGTTAAATGTGCTTGTGCTACTATGCATTAAAAATGCTTAAAATCTTGGTTTGAAATGTTGTTATAATGCAACAACATTCATAGATTTTTAAGTGCAACCACTGTATACAACACCATGAAGGACCGGTATGATGTTTACTCTAGAAGATGTTACAAAACCCCTCTGATTGATATATAAGCTTTAGTCTGGACTGACGGTGTCAAGGTCAGAGATTAGGAGTGTATATTTTAAGTATATGGGTTAAGAAAAGGGCAGTTGGGTAAGAGCAGTTTGTCACTACCACTGAGAGGAGGGTTGAGTTACTAGTGGCACAGTCAGCCCAGTGAAGTGAGATAATTCTCTCCTTCCAATAAATTAAGTTCTTCTCCAACAGATCATATTTCAATAAACATGTATTAATTGCCTCTACATCAGTGTTTCCCAACCCTTTTTCAGTCACGGCACCCTTTGAAAATGTTCAATTATTTGTGGCACCCTACACTAGTGTTATCACGATATTTTGATTGCAATAGCATAAGATATTAAGGATAGCACAAATAAATACAACAGAATATAGATGCAAATAAAATAAAATGCTAAAAGTTTTTCAGGTATAAGTGTAGGGCTTTTCAGGTAAGAAATACTACAGAAACGGAATAAAGTAATCAAGTAAAATAACACTGGATAGTCTTCATTGTAAGAATTAAAGGGTTAGTTCACCCAAAAATGAAATTTCTGTCATTAAGTACTCACTATCATGTCGTCCCAAACCCGTAAGACCTTCATTCATCTTTGGAACACAAATTACCACACATTTCTGAACCACACATAGGCAAGCAACGTCACTGCACCTTTTGAGGTCCAGAAAGGTATTAAAGACATTGTTAAAATAGTCCACGTGACTACAGTGGTTCAACCTTAATGTTATAAAGGGAGAGGAATATTTTTTTTGCACAAAAACAAAACAAAAATAATGACTTTATTCAACTATTTCTTCTCTCCCTTGTCATTCTCCTACGCTGTTAACATAGTTAACGCAGTGCAGCGCTTCTGTGTTTACGTCCGAACGCCGGCTCAGTATTGGCCAACGCTGTACATGTGAGAAGCACGACGCATGGGTAGGGCGCAGAAGCCGGCCAATAAGTCGGTGCTCTGACGTAGAACACGGAAGCGATGCACTGCGTTCACTACAATCCTGCACCAAAATTCAGACCAACCTTTCTTATTATTTGCATTTTTCTGTCCATTTTTGTGTGTTCTTTGTTATTATTAGAAACATCAGAGATTGGTGGTATATTTTAAATGCTTTATACACATTTTAGCAATTTAAAAATGTTGGAAGGATTCTTATACGGCACCCCTGCTCTGACCAGATGGCACCCCAGTTGGGAATCTCTGCTCTACATAATGAGAGCTTCTGTCTTGGGTTTTCATGTTTTATGGGGACATTCCAAAGATATAGTAATTGTAGAAACTGTATATTCTATATTGCCTAACCCTAAACCTACCCATCACAGAGAACTTACTAAATTTTTTAGATTTTCAAAAAACATCACTTATTATGAGTTATAGGCTGTTTTCCTCATGGGGACCACAAAATGTTCCACCAAGGACAAGGATTTTGGATATTGCTATCCTTGTGGTGACATTTTGTCCCCATAACATAGTGTTTACCTGAACCACTTATACACACACACACACACGCACGCATGCATGCACACACACACACATACACTCTCTCTCTCTCTCTCTCTCTCTCTCTCTCTCTCTAATGACCTGTGGCACTAATAAGCTCAGTGCCACAATAAGTAAGACTTGAGTTTCTCGACTTACAGGTCAATGTGAGGAGGATGGTGGCCAGGAGCATTTGTGTGTGTGTAAATGATAGAGTGAGGACTAACGTCACCCTCTAGTGACCGTACACTGGTATAGTGCATGGAAGTGAGCTAATTTATTTTATTTTATTTGTTCTGGGTCATTTAACATAAATAATAATTTAATACAGAAGCAAAATAAAAATAAAAATAAATAAATAAATGAAGAATACAAAAAAGATAAAAAATAAATAAAATGAATATAATTTGATTAAATTAAAAGTTATTTAAAATTAATTAAAAAAACAATTTACACTGCTGTTCAAAAGTTTGGGGACGGTAAACTTTTTAAAATGTTTTTTAAAAGAATGACCAAGGCTGCATTTATTTGATCAAAAATACAGGAAATACAGCAATACTGTGAAATATTATTACAATTTAAGATAACTGTTTTCTATTTTAATATATTTTAAAATGTAATTTATTCCTGTGATGGTAAAGCTGAATTTTCAGCAGCCATTACTCCAGTCTCCTGTCACATGATCCTTCAGACATCATTCTAATATGCTGGTTTGGTGCTCAAGAAGCATTTCTCATATTATATTGTAATTTTTTTGTGGAAACCGTGATGCATTTCCAGGATTCTTTGATGAAAAGAAAGTTCAAAAGAACAGCATTTAATTGAGATAGAAATCTTTTGTAAGATTGTCATTGTACTGTCACTTTCAATCAATGTATTGCATCTCTACTGAAAAAAAGTATTAATTTATACCCCCACCCATCAAATAATGTTTGATATTTATATAAACAATAAAATATCAGCAAATTTACTTTTAGTTGTTTATTCAAAACTGTACAATGAATCTAGGGCTTATTTTGCTGTACACTAGTCACAGTTTCACTAGTCAAATATTTCCATAAACAATAACAGTTTCTTCCATTAAGGGGGTGACACAGCTTACCCACTGGCACATCTTATCACATTCTTTCCCTGTTTTTATAGGCTATTTCTGGAGCACTATACAATTCATGATCATTATACACGTATTCAAATGAAGTAATGCAGACAATTCACGATTACTCATGTAGACATTTTATTCATATTTACTTCTTTTAAAAAGCCAAGAGCTCTTGATATGCAGTACACTACAGTCACATTTCAGACACAATATTACCACTCATTTAAAATCTCTCGGTAGAAAAAAACATTGTCTGGTTCAAGCACAATGATAAGCTACATTCACAACATTCACTTCATAAATAGAGAAATAATACATAAAGGCGCACACATACACACATATACACAAACAAACGCCCTCCTGGTGGCTTTCTGTTTAATGAAGACTCATTCCCAAATTAAAGTGAATATTGTAGTCCCTGACAGTATGAGAAAAACATATTAAGGCCTCTTTCAAATCTGGCATTGCCCCTGCAGGAAAACATTGAGTCGGAAAATGCCTAAAGAGGGAATACTTTGTATTTTTCTGGAGATGGATTTCCATGGACCCTTTTCACATTTCCATGGTTCTCAGAAGCAGAAGTCATCATAGTTGGGTAAACTTCTATAGTGGTGAACATAAAATACAACATATATATTTTTCCATTCCCATTTGCTCCAATAGCAAAAGAAAAAAAACATGATAGCATTTCTATGACTTCCCAAAAGAAACTTGCAGCGGTGTTAACCAGTTTTCTGTAATTCAATGCTAAGGTAATATAGCACATTGTATAGTGATATAAGTACATTAAAAAAAAAAAAAAAACAATATAAAAAAAGTATGATGTTCATAACTGTGGAAATGTGGAAACTGTGGGTCCATAGTTTTTATTTTCGGTTTTATATCTCCCGGCCACCAGGGGACAGTCATACAATCTTCTCTGTAATGGTGAGGGTTTTTGGAAAAGGGCACAGTCATGCATTAGTGTAAAACTAAGCCCTTCTAATGTGCATATTCTGTTGAAAATAAGCAAATCAAGCAAAACAGAGACATAGCTTGAAGGAACATATCTGTTTGAAATAGTAAACGATCCACTGAACAATCCAAGCATCATTTACACTGTTGACCTATATGGTCCCTTAGCAAGATGACCTCTTGTTTAAATTAGTAGTAATTAGTTCGAAATTAAGTAAAACATTGAACTCATGTTAATAAATTAAATAAAGGGTGGAGATCGTTTGAGTCGTATTGACTGCTTGTAGACCCGGACGGCTCCAGTTACACAGTGCATAGAGTCCTACATTATCAGTCTGGAGACTGACAAGTACACACACACATACACACACACACACACACACACACACACACACACACACACCCACCCACACACACACACACACACACACACATACACACACAGTCCTGCTCATTCAAGAGAGGTAGTAGTTCATGTTTCTCTGTCTGTCTTTGTCTGTTTCAGTTTGTTAAATCCATCCCCAGACTAGCAGCCTCTTTCAAGGGGAGTGATGGAAGGAGGAGCCCTTACAGTGAAGCTCAATCTGGGCTTAGACCAAACACTCATCCCAGGCTTCATTCCACTTCACAAGCCACAACCATAATTTAATTCCAGTGTGTGTTTAGCCTTGGTTAATAGGCCTGGGATAAAGTCCTATGGTACTCCAAGCATGTAGACCCTGACCAATATGTAGTTCAAAAGCAGCAAAAGGTTTATTTTATCCAAGGCTTGTCCGTTTCAGGCTTAATCACATGCGTGAAGAGGTCGCTGATTCATAGAACAGCACATATGCATCGCTGCTGCGCACCTGGCTGGATGACATGGGGCTCACCCTGAAATAGAGACAATTTATTTTAAACGTTTTTTAAAAGTTATTTTAAATTGTAATAATATTTCACAATATTACTGTTTTCAGTGTATTTTTTAAATAAAATATATGGCAATAACAAAATATATGTTAAACAAATATAATATAATATAAAGACTTGTAAATGTCCAAATACTTTTTGTAGCCACTACACATACTAATTACATTATAGCCTACAATGCTGTAAACTACAGATCTATGTTAGGTAAATAAGACTAAAACAGTAATGCACATGCTTAGTTGGGTCATTACTACAGTTTGGTGGATTTTTTAACTGAGAAAGTTTGTTGAAAACATTTTTATAATTCAATAATTCGTAAGTCTTGTCAGAGGGAGAAAATGTCTGTCTATCATAAAAACACGCTGTTCAAGCTCAGGCTAGTATAACCTACAGTAATAATCCTGACCAAATATTTCAAATTTCACATTCACATTCTATGGCATTTGTCCATCCTGTTACATGACATATTTACAAAGCAATGTGTAACAGGGTGGACGTTCTAAGCTAATAAAGCCCATTAATAGCTAGGAAAGAACAACATGCTAGCAGAAGATTAAGATTTAGGAAGAATTTTATTAAAAAATAAAAATTTTATGTTTTACGTTATTAGATATGTCACCTAATAAATGAGGAAAAGAGATAAAAGTTTATTACTGACTCTTAATTTCCAAAAAATTACATTACTTCTAGCAAGTCATGCGATTTAAGGCATACGCTTAAGATTTTAAAGGGCAAATAGGGTGGAATGGAGTTTGAGGGACATAAACTAATGTAATGGTTTTACACATTAAAAAAAAATATACTTCACAATAAATTGTATTTTATGTCAAAGAGAATAAGTAAATGTATTTACTAATACTTAAAATGGCTAACTGAGAAATATATATGTAAACTTATTTCAAAGTGAAGTTGAGAAAACATGATTGTCAGGCCGGTGCTTCAAAAAGTTGTTTTGTAAAGACAATATTCTTAGGTGTTTATCATTATGAAATTGTGTTGATTGGGGTACATCTATGTATGGAAGACCATGTGGCATTAAAGTTGAATAACATTTTATGTATAATATGAAGTATAGATGAAATGAACTAATTTAATAGCTGATGGTCTTTACAACAGAACTGAATCAACAAATGCATAATTTTCCTATTATCACTATAAAGCTGCTTTTGAAATCTATATTGTATAAAGTGCTAAATAAATAAATATGACTTGACTTATTTTTTTTTTTCAAGGGAACATAAAATCCACCAAACTGTAGGAATGACTCCGTTATAATCTGACTGCACAAACCTCTTTTTTTTTTTTAGACATTTTGTCATGTCTAATTACCTGGAGTCATTGTACGTGTACCATTCTCCTGTACAGGGACTGCGGCAATATGCTGTATAATGGCCACCCAAAGATGTACCAGTGTGATTGGACACAGCATACAGATTATAGACTGCATTTACTGTGAGTAGAGAATAGTATAGAGAGAAGAGAAACAACAACAATTAAACACAATTATCCTGGAGCTACAGTAAAAACCGCATTGCTCAAACAACTGTACAGAATACAGATGTAATAAATGATGAAGCAGAACTCACCACTGTTATCAGAGGCAAATTCCCTGAGGTCCAGCTCTTTGAGGGGGAAGTTTACAAAGGTGGAGAGTTTGCTGGTTCTCACTCGACACTCAGAGAAACGCTTCAGATCTGAGATAGTTAAGAGTCAAGGGCAAACAAATACATGCCACTTTTTCTCCAATCCATAACTTAATGATATTTAATTCATCAATACACAACATTAATAAAAAATTCTTTTGTGGTTTTGATTAAAAAGGATACGAAGCACCAAGATTTTAGGAAATTTCTGAATGGTGAATTTTTTCGTGCATTTCCGCCTGGTTTTACATCTGTGGCATGTCTGCATGAAAAAAGAGAGGTGGTTAGGATATGTCTAAATATATATATATATATATATATATATATATACTACATTACTTAACTAACTACATCTACATTAATTAACATGAACTAACAATGAAAAATACATTTCTTAATCTCAGTTAATGTTAATTTTAACTTTTACAAATACATTATAAAAATTAAAAGTGATCCGTTTATATTACTTAATGAACATTAACTAGCAATAAACATTTGTATTTTTATTAACTAATGTCAAAGATTTAGAAATACTGGAATAAATGTGTTGCTCATTGTTAGTTAATGCATTAAAGGGATAGTTCTCCCAAAAATGAAAATTTTGTCATCATTTATAGAAACTCATACAGGTTTCAAACAACATGAGGGTGTGACCTCATGTTGTTTGAAACCTATATGAGTTTCTATCTTCTGCTGAACACAAAAGAAGATATTTTAAAGAATGTTGGTAACCAGACAGTTGATGGTAGCCATTGACTTCCATAGTATTTTTATCCTACTATGGAAGTCAATGGCTACTGTCAACTGTTTGATTACATTCTGTAAAATATGTTTTTTTATGTTCAACAGAAGAAAGAAACTTGTACAGGTATGGAACAACATGAGGGTGAGTAAATGATGACAAAATTTTCATTTTTTGATGAACTATCCCTTTTACTGGGAGCTTACTGTAAAATGTTACCATATACTGTGTATAGACCACATAAAAAAAAAAAAAAAAAACTTTAAACAAAGAGAGTTTATGATGTAAAATAAATATAACTCATCAAATAAGTAAATGTATAACATTGATCACTTAAACTCCTTAGTATAGACAGTCAGATGTTCTTCCTTCCATACAATGAAAACTGTCTTAAATTAGTCAAATGTATACTTACTGGTCTCTCATTCCCATCTAGCACATCCTCCTTGGTGAAAAGTCTAAGGCAATCGATCAAACTCACTTCTCCTGAAGTCTGAAGAAACGAAAAAAAAAAAACCCAACAACAACATGAAACACATACATTAACACAAACATGCGGCCATGTCAGTAAGCTTGTATTTGAGTGTGTCAGTCTTTATATTAACCTTGGTGATAGGCAAGGATAGATCCCAGAACGGATCAAACACAGTTGAGCAGAAGCCACACTCGCTGCACGTCAGTGAGCTTTTCAGCTGACCAACAAACAGATCTGTGAAAAAAAAAAAAAAAAACACTTTATAACCAGAGCAGGGAACACACACACAGTAAGACTGTAGCCGGTGTTAATATAGCAGGTCAACTCACCGACTACTTTGCTGTCCTCACTCTCCAGGTACTTGTTCCACATTCTCTTGCCTTTCTCGTCATCCCTGTAGATAAAACACATTTAATTTAAGACCCCAGACAGACTGCTCACTATTACTCTCAGATTGCAACAGTTAAACCACACACCACAGGTGATTCATCTGTTAGATCAATCACCACATCATATTACATCATATTCCAGCACAAAACTGTAATAAAGCAGTATTAATATGTTTCCAGGGGCCAATCCTGTCTAAATCTGTTTAGAAATACATTATTAGCTTTCCTGAGGCCATGGCTAAAATTTCAGTGCAGAGATTATTCTGTCGGGGACTCTAAATCAAAACCTAATGAGCTCCCTCGACCTCCATACAGAAACATTCTACGTGAGCATCAACTTCATGCTCCACACAAATAGCCCTCTGCAAGTCTCTTATGCTCACCAAGGCTGGATTTATATGAAAAATACAGGAAAAACGGTTATATTCTGAAATATTATTACAATTTAAAATTATTTTCTATTAAGAAACACATGATCCTTCAGAAATCATTCTTATATGCTGATTTGGTGTTCAAGAAACATTTCTTATTAAGATCAATGGTGAAAACAGTTGTGCTGCTTAATATTTTTGTGGAAACTGTGATACATTTTTTCCTGGATTTTCTGATGAATAGAAAGTTCAAATGAACAGCATTTCTTTGAAATACTATTATTTTGTAACATTATAAATGCATCCTTGCTGAATGAAAGTATAAATTTCTTTATGAAAAATCCTACTAAAAAATCTTGCTCACTTTTTTCGCCAAGCTTACATGGCACAGTGCATTCTGGGATTGCCTTCACTGTAAACAATACATGGGATGCTGCCATAGAATTTGTCTAAAATGAGGTCTTATAAGTTGGCTAATTTTAAAACATCTTAATTTTGACACATTGCTAATTTTGAAAGAACAAACATTGATATTGTTGAAACATAATTCCTCATAATGTTACACTATGTGGAAACAGCTCAGTAGGTTTTTAGAAAGCAGGTGTTTCTACGTACGAGAGGTGATCGAAGTCCTCCATGGATGCTCTTGGTTTCACTATCACTCTGTTTACTTCATTATGGAGTCCATCCAGGAGAAACCGCAAGAACTCCTGAGCATCCTGCTGACTAGAGGACAGAAAACAGAAGGGAAAGAAAGTATATTTTAGGAGGGAGTTTCAGCTGGTTCAAAACTACTTGAAGAATACAAGTACAATATGAGGTTAGCATGATACAAAATATTTTACTGTAGCTTTAACTTACTTGTAACCAACGAATCGAGGGGCATATTTCTGGATCTGCATTTTGAAGTCAGAAGGGCTGATGGCCTCACTGCTAGCTGATGTCCAAAGAGTCTGAGTGAGCTTGGCAAACTCTGAAAACAGAAACACACACATTCTGTATGCAGGCATATGACTAAGACTAAGACCCAAAGGCTGCCTGATATGCATGATAAAAACTAATGCTCTACTATATGAACTGGTAAATGTATCACTTACCCTCCATCAGAGCAGCTTTGGCCCTGCAGTTGTTGTTGAGGTCAGTGCGGTGCGAGTTACGCAGACAGTAGTCCCTCAGGTCATGAGTGTTGCTTAGACATTGCAGAATGGAGTTCATGAAACACTGCAAAGACACATACAACAAAAGGAGAATTAGATGGCTTACTCTGCATACATAGTCATACATTCCTCTGAAATATTTAAAGTGATAACAAAACAGAAGTAGTGACAGATTTTTTTTTTCCCATTTCTGACATACGTACATCCATGTGTAACAGATTATAGAAAAAGATTAAAAATTAAGAAGTCAGTTTTTTTAAATGAAACATACAGTACATGGATAAAGTGAATTTTCATTTCATGCCAACTTTAAAGGAACAGTGCACACAGAAACATGTACATATTCAGTTCTTCAAAACATCTTCTATGTTCCACAGATGGAAGTCTTTCGAGTTTGCATTGGCATGAGTAAATACTGAAATAATTTTTATTTTTGCATAAACAATGAATGGAACCATAGATGCATTAATGAGAAATACTTACAGTATTTCCTAGATTCCTGAGGCCCACCAGACCCTGAGCATTCTTTGAGTTCTACAAGAGAAAAATTGCACAAAGGAAAGAAAAAGATCAAAAGGGTTAGTGAGCTTTCTAAGATAACCTTTGAATACACTGACACTTGAGTTACAAAGAAAAATGTTTTAATAAATTTAAATATGACTAACACACATGACTCACTCAGGCCACATAATTTGTTTGGCACAGATACTGATGGTGAAGTGAAAGTGCATGTTTAAGAAGAGTTATGTCTAATAGAGGCTTTCATTGCATGCATGCCACAAAAAATCTAAATAAAAATGTTTTTGATTCTATAAAATTAAATACTGTACATGTCTGTGTTGTATAATGAGTCTATTCAGTATCATTTATGTCAGTACTATTATTCAGTTTTGAGGACAAATGTGTGTGAGCTGACCAAAGCGTTCTCTCTGGGTTATTAAATGGCATGTTAGCAGATTTAGACAGAGACCCCTGCTGCTGAAGACTTGACACAAACAAATTATGCCCATCTGCCACACCACAACAAAAACAACTTTAAGTAATTTATTCTACTAGGGATGAATCATCACTGTTTGGTCAATTTTACTGTAAGTGATAAGTGATCAAAATTCAGACAGCTGGGAAAGATGATGATATTCTCGACATCAGTGCTCAGCCTGCTGACCATGACATAATACAGAGCGCTCCAGAGATCACGAACAATGCGTCAGCAGTTTGAATCTCACGCATGAAACTGACACACTCCGAATCAGTGATATCAAGGCCTGGAATAGCAGTGCTAACTTTCATGTGCATCATTCACTGATTGCGTTGTTAACTATGTGATGTTACAATAGTGACAGTGATGCTTGGCATTACTCAAAGAAGTTGCAAACTTGAAAACATCTCCTCGAACAGGTGATTTTGAAGTCTGTGAGTGTTTGAGAAAGTGTGTGTCCGTGTGACTGAGATTCAAAATAAGAAAGTTGCTGGTGTGTTAGGCAACCTTGAAATTATGCTAGTTATGCTAACTAAAATAATATGAATATTACTAAAACATAAATTGAAAATATTAAAATAAAAAGCTAATTCAAAATAAATATATGTTATAATAGTATATAAATAATACTAAAATAACACTGCTTGAAATATTTCAAAAGCTAAGGATTGTGGTATTGGTATGCTCTCTATGGAGTCACTGACTGTACAGTGTGTGACAGAACCGTATACCATGTTGAGTGTATCACATATTGTACACTGATGTCACTATGCATGGTTGCTCACATACAACAAGTCAATAACAATCCATCCATACACACATTCACACATTACACATACAGAATAGTGGCATAAATCTGACAAACCGATTACAGTAATGGGGCGTTCACACCAGACGCGACTTGCGCGAATAAATCACGCTATTCGCGCGTAGTTGGACGCTGAAAATTGAAAATAAAATAAGAGGTGAATTGCTTTCACAAAAAAAAAAAAACATTATTTTAGTACTATTTGAGCCATGGACCACTACTAAAACAGCATCATGTTATTATGATGGTTTTCTTGATATATCTGGAAGTATCCTTAAAGTAAATGCTATTGTTTATGTATAAAGTAATCATTCAGTACCATAGTATATCTCCAAGTACCATCACTGTCACAATATGTTCGAACATATCAGAACACACTTCAATAAAAAGTAATGAAGTGCACTAATCAAACACCTTCTATTAGCACCTCTGAGGATAGATACATCAGGTTCAAACATGTTCAGCTGCGACTTATCCCAGGAGTTTTTCTCTTATTCATATATTCATCCAAACATCTGATGAGATTTTTCTTCCCCAAAGAAAATGAGAGAGGGGGAACAGATGGTCCAAGGCCTCTGGCTTTCACACCCAGCCCTTAAACCAAACAGGTTGGTATGACAACAGCCAGCACCCAGCAGCAGCCATGGGTACGGCAAGTGTAAGGAGTTCTGCCTCGAAAGCGATTGGGTAACAAGAGGGCAGCAGGATCTCACACTGGCTGTCTCTTCAAAGATCTTCAGAGAGCTGTGAGCTAATTGGCTGGCGTGAGTTAAAAGCGAGCGAGTAGGAACACAGTGTCCTGACCTTAGTTTCTGGAAGCCACCAGCATAAGAACTCACTGTGCTCTGCAGCCAAAAGGCTGGTCACATGCACATACTGAGACACATTTTATTCAAGCAGACTCCTGAGGCTCAGCTCTTTTTTTATCTTAACTTTCATTTATGTATCTATTCAACATCCTTTATTTGTGTCCTCGATTATTTTAGACACATTTGTAAACAGTTTATAGTAGCTCAAATTTGTCCTATATTTCAGTGCATTCTGTTCTAAAATAAAGGACACATTTGGGACAAGTTGGGAAACCTGGAAGAAACTGTCTCATCAGAAATGGGACATCTGGCCGCTGTAACTCAAACTCAACTATCAATGTTGATGATAAGCCACGACGTTTCATTACACTGTTATCTTGAAAATGATTGACAATCTAGATGGGCAGGAGAGAGATTTTGTGTAAGGTCACAGGCATGTGAAGAACAGGACCTTTGGCAATTCTTGGAATGTAATTTCTAGATACACAGATAAGAGTAAGACACATTCCTTCAGAAAGGCATTGCTTACTTAGAAGTCCATTTGTACCTGAATATTACATAATGCTACGTTCTGATTTTTCTTTGTTGCATAACAAACACTGGTTACACTGGGAAATGTGGTCATCGCCACCCTAATAATTGATGTTATGGCCCTTAGACTGTGTTGTTGTAAAATACTGAAAATATGGCAGTTTTCCCATTATTAAAAGCTACATAACTGTTTTAAATGGATTCTCACTCTTTTGGATTATTCGCTGTCATCACACACACACACACACACACACACACACACACACAATTACACACAGAGTACAAATTTTATAGTACTATTTAACATTTAACAGTACTCTAATATTGGGTAAAAAGATTAATAAAAAGAAAATATTTTCAAGATATTTCAATAATTTCTTTTTACTCATACATAAAAATGTAAAGCTGCCATAATTTAAAAGGGGGGCCGTTAATAAAATAGCTGTGTGCTATATTCACTACATGACAACAGCATGTATGAAATCTAGCTCAGTATTGAGAGTATTTTAGTATGAATATGTAGCCCAGCACAAATCTGGCACAGAAAAACAGACACAGACATCCTAACACTTGTGTAATTTTGAACGATCTAACGTATACAATGAGGTGGTAACATGCACATGCCTCTAAGTTATGTAGCCTGAACTACATAACAGATGACTCAATATCATCCGTTTTAATTTACACTCTAATTAACAGTTCTTAAATGGTTTTCTGACTTCTCAATGCATCATGCGCCGCCTCCTCAGCGCGACGCAACAGCTGCGCAGGTAGATGGCGTCAGTCGCTCATTGCAAAGCCAGGGGCTTAAAACGCATCTTAACAATGTGTGGCGTTACGTAACAGTCCTCGCTACGAACATTTACATTATTTATATATTACAGGCAGTGATACCGACGCGAAAAAAGTAAAGCTTCCTTATGAAACAGCATTATGAATTTGAAAACACGCTGAAGTAAAAGCTGACATTTCAGGACGCGAGAAGGCTGGTCACATTTGGCAAGGTCAGAGATAGCAGTCAGCATCTGTACATGTGCTTCTATTGGGATGTCTGAGACGCATTGGGGAACAAGTCTGCAAGTACTTAACGTACATAATTTTTATTTCATAAGAAAATACTCAATTTATTTCAGTTGCCTTCATATGAGCAAAGATGGCATGCAACTGTTGCTTATTATTCAGGTACGTATTACATTTTCTCACATCTCCGTCAATTAGACTCAGTAGTGTTTCTCACCCCCAGCACATTTAGGATGTCTCTCTTTGTTATTGTCTCTCTTTGGTCGAGCAGTTTTTGTCTATATTTAATATTTTGTACTTTTCTAAAATTTGTTGTCATGTTTATTTCAGGGGTTTCTAAACTGCAAAACACCTGTGTTGATATCCCTCCCCACCATTTCCTAACGTAAACAATATCAAGAACAATTCAATATTGTGAGGACGTATTGAGCTTCCATGCCCACTTTAATGTAATGAAGTTCACAAAGCCCCAACAATATATTTTGAGTGTGGGGATTTGATTTTCAGAAAATAAGCAAATCTGATTCACAGTGATTTTACACTATAATCTGCAATCAAACAACGGTCTACCATTTGAAGTATGAAAAAGGTTGTGGAAACAGTTGACATGTTCAGTAATAGTCTGCATGACTACAAAAGCATTGAGGCGTTTAAGAGTTTGTGAGTGCTATAGTTGTACAATTGAGTGTTCACCTCTATTTTAGACGCAGTATACATAAAGTGAAGATGATAACTTATGAGCTGTGAGTTAGGCTTACCTTTGCCTGGTTAATAAGAAGCCCCACAAACGTGGACACCAGCATAGAGCGAGACATCGTCGGACTTTTTCTGCGCATATCCTGTTTGATAAAGGGGAAAGCTGAAGCTGGCGGTTCCTCTGGGACAGTGACCGTGTACGACTGTCGTATACTCGGCATTATGACTGGAGAAAATAGCGGAATAAACGTCGCAATGTCTTAGTATGATTTAACACAAAAGCCGTGGTATTCCTGCGTATCAGTAATCCTCTTTTCTATGCAGTCTTTCTGATGGTCCCTTGTAGGCTATTCCTCAGGTGATATTCTTGTCATGCACTGCTAGTGCTCAGTCTATGTCCTTGGGTTCACGAGAGCTTAACATTCACGAATAATACGGACGAATCGCGAAGGTCGCATACAATAAATAATGAAATATATAAAAAGATACAGAACTGTACTAAATCGACTCGCGTTTAAATGCTCCGTACAGGTGTTCTGTATTCAGCCGGTTGTAGCCCGGCTGCGCGAGCGCAGAACGTCAGATATCAGCAGAGGAATAATGGAAAAGTTCGAGTGCTGTTTGCTTTTACTCGGGCGAGCACACGCCCCCTCGGCACGAGAGAGACGTCACCAAACGCCTCATGCTCTTCTGACGTCACCCAGCAGAGGACAAGTCCTTCCCATTCATCTGTGACAGCAGCACTGAAGACACAACCAGAGCATGTCCGTGGTCAGATAAGTGTTACGGGTTTGGAACGACATGAGGGTGAGTAAATGATGACAGAATTTTCATTATTGGGTGAACTAACCTTTTAAGAAGCAGCAGCCTTAGAAATGCAACAAGCAAACACAGCACAGTAGTGAGAGTTATCACCAAAATAAAATAAAATGTAATAAAATGCAAACCCTCATTTCAAATAATTGTATCATCACACAATCCGTGTGTGTACTTCAGCGAAATATGGTGACAACTGTCCGGGTTGCAAAACGTCAGACACACACCCCCTCCTACTACGCAAATGCAAAATGTAATGTAAGCTGACACAGACACTTATGCATCATATACAATGGACCGCAATCGTGGC
Source organism: Hypophthalmichthys nobilis (assembly GCA_037950665.1). NCBI lineage: Eukaryota > Metazoa > Chordata > Actinopteri > Cypriniformes > Xenocyprididae > Hypophthalmichthys > Hypophthalmichthys nobilis. Next base: position 32,141,615 of record CM075468.1, on the reverse strand, counting down.
ATTTTGGAACCCACCACCAAACAAGCAGTGTTGATAATAAATAATATTATTAAATTGGTACAGCTATTGGTACCTATTAAATGTATGTAATGGAACGTAATAAACGTACAGTTTATTTGGGGAAAAATCTAACAATTATGCAGAATTACAGCAAATGTGCAAAATGCTCAGTACATATTTTTGCTATTTGAAATACATGTTCTGGTTTTGGATCATTTTTTGCGTAATTTCTTTAAGAACTTTTTTCTCCCTTGAGCGACTTCAGGGCGTCCCTTTGCACATTTATAAAGCCTTCCTATTCAAGTTACTCTTTAGATAGCTCAGGCGCAACACAGTGTACAGTTAAATATTGAAGGAGGAGTCATTCACTGCCTCTTACCAGAATGTCTGAATTAACTGTACAGTTCCTTACACAAAAAGCTCTCATTTGGGCAAATATTTATTATATTATATTATATTATATTACAATACATTATATTATATTATATTTAGGGCCTATTAGTCTTAGCATTTCAATATTTTGTTTTAGGCAACCATAAAATGTACTTTTCAACAGCATTTTCTACTTAACAATATGATGTAATAGAAAGTTTTGTGTGATGTGGTTGTTGTAGTTTCATGACTCAATAGTGTTATTAATGTTACTCTAAATCTATCCTCCAGTGACCTCACCCTAAATTGCACCACACTAAAAGGCCCAGCAGACCAGTGACCCAGAAGCAGCTGTAGGGCAATTTGTGTGGGAACAATGGCAAAGGCCCTAGTGGTATTTCTCTAAAGCTCTCCTGAGTCTTTTCACCAGCCTATTATATAAGCACCATCTAAAGCATGGCAGAGCTGGCCTATTCTGTGCAAATAATTGCATTCATCTTATGAAACACACTCTGAATCGAGCTTATATAAGAGCTGTTTGAAGCTGTGTGCTGAGCCTTATATTCATGCCAGCCACAATCCACATCATCAGTGATGGACATGCCAAAGCGTCACCATCTCACTGCCGCAACTAACAGATGTGCTTATGTGAGAGAGACACACTCAAAGCGAATTAGAGAGGCTGTCTGTTTTGTAGATATCTGAATAACAGGCCTCTATATAAACAAACCAGAGTGACACATGAGCACAAAAGAAGAGCGTGCCTTCAGAGAGCACACATAATAACAACAGAGGGCATCTACACATACAGTAACTCTCTCTGACTATGACAGATTGCCAAATGTATTGCTGTGGACTTTAGGCCAGTGATGGGCTTATGTTTAATGACATTGAAACAAGGAAAATCACTTTTTATTATTATGGCTACATTCTATTTTTGTAATGTGTATTTATTTGTTCATAAATTAAATTAAATCAATAAATCAGATTATAAATCAAATCTCGAATGTCTTTGAATTATCTTCATTTGTGTTTAGTCCCAAATCTTTTTACTTTTTTGTGAAGAAATCTTTTTTTGATCTTTAGTGGTATACAGAAAGGAAACAAGTAACGATTCCTTATTGGTAGATAATTGGAAATTGGATCATGGTCCCACTTTATATTAAGTGGCCTTAACTACTATGTACTTACATTTAAATTAATCATTTGATACAATGCACTTATTGTGTACATACATGTTTTTACATTGTACTTATATTTTAAAAACACCTGCATGTAATACATCTGTAATTAATTTCTGTAATTACATTTATAATTACACTGTTGACCCATCCCTTACACCTTACCCCTACCCTTAAACCTACCCATACCACCAAAGCTTTCCCTAACCTTACCCGTATCCCACCTCAATAGCAGCAAAAGTGTTTTGCAATTCAATATGAACCCAATAAGTACATTGTACTTACTTTTTGACGTAAGTACATAGTAGTTAAGGCCACCTAATATAAAGTGGGACCGGATCATTAATTGGGCAGCATTCTCTCTGGTCCTATCTGGAGTGGAATTAAGTTACTTTTACAAGTATATAAACTACAAAAGCAGTACACATGCCATGAATGACTGGTGTTTACATAACTGAGCTAATCAGCATGCAGGCCTGTTACACAACAGGCCTCCACAGTTAGACTGGAACAGAGGTCATTGCTCTCAGGGAACCAACCAGTGGAGCCTAGCATGATGGAGGATTTAAGTCCAGAATAAGTGAGAATGATTGGGTGTGAGCCCTTGTCTAACATTCTTGGTAATTGACCTCTAACTTAATTATTAACTGTTAGAGGTCCTTAAGACGGTTTAAGCAGGTTAGTAGATAAAGTGTCAAGTCAGCATGGAAGAGTTCTAGTGTTTGTGTAAAGATACCAGAGGACAGCAAAAAAAAAAAGACAAGTAAATCTTCTCAATTCTGCCACTATTCACAAAAATCACAAAAATCACAAAAATAAAAAAATTCACAAAATATCTTCTATTCACACAGGTGCATGACAGAAGAAGAGAAAAATAGAAAGACCGCTTGTGTTTGTGTCTATCATAAACAGCAGTCCTCAATGCAGACACAGTGATGTCACCAGAACCACTGCAGTGACTCATTATGAACTCGCCAGTCAAAAATAGACCAAAACATCACACTGACCTCTAAACACTTCCAACACACATAGACATATCACAACACGAAAAACATCACAGTGACCTCTAAATTATTCAAACCGTGCACTAAACACAACAGGCAGAGCAGCAGAAGTCATCACTTAGCAGCCTTGAATATAATCATACTTATACTAACCACAACACATGCCTTGGTCAGTGAGAAAAAAGGAAAAAACCTTTTTAAAATGTGGTTTAAAACACATTCGTATCAGTCATATGGTTTTCAAAATGTTTTATACCACATTCTTAGAAAAAGCTGAAATGTAATGAAGCAGTTTAATCAAAATATATAAGAACAGGAATAGGGATTCACACACTCAACAATATACGAGACCAGACAAGGAACAACAGACAGGCGGGAACTTAAGTAGTGTAGGTGATGAGATGCTTAATGATGAACAGCTGACATGGGTGAACTCATAATGATGGTGACCATGGAGACGGAAGACAGGCGGGAACTCAAACAAAGGAACATGTAACAGATGAAAACCAAACTGAAAGTCCTTGAAAACTGAAACTAACGTGACAGTTATAGCCATTCAACATTACAGTATAACTGAAAGCCATTTTTAACAGTTATTAAAGTTATTGTTTTTGTTGTTTTTGACCAATGTAACCGTGTAAACAGTGCTTTAAGTTTTTTAGGAAGGTCTAACAGTAATATTCAGGTACTAAATATACAGAAATAAAGTCTTCACTGTATAAATTAAATATTTATTAATCCTTATTTAAGCTACAAAAGTTATTCAGTTAGGAGCAGTGAGTGATTTTCTCTTTTGTTCTTTGATTAACATTAATGACACAGACTGCAGCAGGTTTATTAGGCTGCTGTCACTTTGAGACCCGAAGTACACTGACACGGATCTGACGCGCATTTAATTGTCTCCCAACTCTTTGTTCATTTAAGAATTTTTAACTAATTTAAAACTGTACTTACAAGGATACTCACAAAAAAATGGGCATTTTGACATAATTTTGTGCATTTTTATCCATTCAAGCGTGATAAGATGCAAAAGAGTATGGCAAGTCAAAAGGGTCAGAATTATGCTATAGATGGATCATGCTTACATCCAAGACGGCACATTTGACGGGTTTAAAATGGTTTTAGCCGCGTTAAATATACGTCTTTTACGGCATCACGTGGCAAGCCAAGTGGCATAAAAAGACTACTGACGATTTGCACAAGTTTTTTACAGCGTTTGAAATCAGGATGACGTATTTCATAGCACTAAAACCATTTTAAACACTGTCAAATATGGATGTAAATCAGTGTTAATTTCGTTAACGAAAACTATGACAAAAAATGTTCGTTGACAACCTTTTTTTTCATGACTAAGACTAGACGATGAGAGATGACACCAGTGTCAATTAACGATAAATGTGACTTAATCAACACATGCAATAGCGTTGACGAAAAAAGACGAGACTGAAATGTGGCTAAAAGACTAAAAACTTTACCAAAATCATTCTTTTGAAATCACGTTTTATTTTTGTCGAATAAAGGAGACAAAACATAACAGACTGTTTTTACCAGCATTCATGCTTATGGTTGCCAGATTTCCAGAATTTAAACCCCCAATCAGAGCTTTTCTGTTAAAAGAACACGTTTTACTTAATCTTTGCAATCTGGCAACCACACACACGCGCTCTCTCTTCACTGAGGAATAAGCGTGGATGATCTGAAAACACAGACAAGTAAGCTGGAGTTCAGCAATCTTCATTTGAGATTTTCTTTTTAAATTAAAGTGTCATTCAGTCGGTCTATATTACGCTGCTCCTTTGCTGACTAAATCTGCGATCAAATTACAGGCTGATATCCAGCAGTGGTTCTTAAACTGACATACGCGAACAAAATGCTGAGTTTTGCCGCTCATTTTAATCTACTCCACCTAAACATAACATTAAAACTGAGCATGTATTTCTAGCAGGTAAAATGCTGTAAATACACGACGTTCAGTCAAATTACCTCATCTTTCGCGGTCAAAACTGACTGCATCCATGGCAGCAAATCGCGCTACATTAGTGCTGTTCTTGACAATATACCTTTGTAAAAGTGGGGATTTCACACTACTACAGGTGCTGGTCATATAATTAGAATATCATCAAAAAGTTGATTTATTTCACTAATTCCATTCAAAAAGTGAAACTTGTATATTATATTCATTCATTACACACAGACTGATATATTTCAAATGTTTATTTCTTTTAATTTTGATGATTATAACTGACAACTAAGGAAAATCCCAAATTCAGTATCTCAGAAAATTAGAATATTACTTAAGACCAATACAAAGAAAGGATTTTTAGAAATCTTGGCCAACTGAAACGTATGAACATGAAAAGTATGAGCATGTACAGCACTCAATACTTAGTTGGGGCTCCTTTTGCCTGAATTACTGCAGCAATGCGGCGTGGCATGGAGTCGATCAGTCTGTGGCACTGCTCAGGTGTTATAAGAGCCCAGGTTGCTCTGATAGTGGCTTCCGCTCTTCTGCATTGTTGGGTCTGGCATATCGCATCTTCCTCTTCACAATACCCCATAGATTTTCTATGGGGTTAAGGTCAGGCGAGTTTGCTGGCCAATTAAGAACAGGGATACCATGGTCCTTAAACCAGGTACTGGTAGCTTTGGCACTGTGTGCAGGTGCCAAGTCCTGTTGGAAAATGAAATCTGCATCTCCATAAAGTTGGTCAGCAGCAGGAAGCATGAAGTGCTCTAAAACTTCCTGGTATATGGCTGCGTTGACCTTGGACCTCAGAAAACACAGTGGACTAACACCAGCAGATGACATGGCACCCCAAACCATCACTGACTGTGGAAACTTCACACTGGACCTCAAGCAACGTGGACTGTGTGCCTCTCCTCTCTTCCTCCAGACTCTGGGACCCTGATTTCCAAAGGAAATGCAAAATTTACTTTCATCAGAGAACATAACTTTGGACCACTCAGCAGCAGTCCAGTCCTTTTTGTCTTTAGCCCAGGCGAGACGCTTCTGACGCTGTCTGTTATTCAAGAGTGGCTTGACACAAGGAATGCGACAGCTGAAACCCATGTCTTGCATACGTCTGTGCGTAGTGGTTCTTGAAGCACTGACTCCAGCTGCAGTCCACTCTTTGTGAATCTCCCCCACATTTTTGAATGGGTTTTGTTTCACAATCCTCTCCAGGGTGCGGTTATCCCTATTGCTTGTACACTTTTTTCTACCACATCTTTTCCTTCCCTTCACCTCTCTATTAATGTGCTTGGACACAGAGCTCTGTGAACAGCCAGCCTCTTTGCAATGACCTTTGTGTCTTGCCCTCCTTGTGCAAGGTGTCAATGGTCGTCTTTTGGACAAACGTCAAGTCAGCAGTCTTCCCCATGATTGTGTAGCCTACAGAACTAGACTGAGAGACCATTTAAAGGCCTTTGCAGGTGTTTTGAGTTAATTAGCTGATTAGAGTGTGGCACCAGGTGTCTTCAATATTGAACCTTTTCACAATATTCTAATTTTCTGAGATGCTGAATTTGGGATTTTCCTTAGTTGTCAGTTATAATCATCAAAATTAAAAGAAATAAACATTTGAAATATATCAGTCTGTGTGTAATGAATGAATATAATATACAAGTTTCACTTTTTGAATGGAATTAGTGAAATAAATCAACTTTTTGATGATATTCTAATTATATGACCAGCACCTATATACACAGACTGCATAGAGATTTAAGATTAAAACTCTCTTCGATATAAAAACATACCCTTCTGTGAGTTTTTGTGTTTAATGTTGATCATATTATACCAGCAAGAATGCAATGTTTCCTGAATATCCACACGATTTCAAATGTGACATTAATATTATACAACAGTTCAACAAACAAAAAGGTAATATTACGTGATGTACGTTTTAAACAGTATTGTCAGTATTTTTGCTCTATTTTGTAACACAAGCTGTTTCGTGAACGAATCTGCGGCTTTGAACGAATCATCAATGATTCAATGACCCATTTATAAATACATCTGCTTGCTTTGATACTGAAAGAATGAATGATTTGATGATTCACTCATAGAAACAGTGACTTACCGCCACCTACCGGCGGTTTTAATGTTATATTTAAAAGTATGACTTCGTTTTTTTCACCATTGTATTTATTGATTTTTTTTTATTTAAAGCATTATTTATTTTATAAAGGTATTTATAAAGGTAAAAAAAAATGCACTGGAAAAATCGATTTAAGAGGGCAAATATTGTCCCTTAATGGAAAAAATGTAACTGCAGTCTAAGTAGAAAAGAGAGGGTACGCAGAAGGATGTTAAATCCCTCAGGGGGTACGACACTCTAGAAAGTTTGGGAACCACTGAAAAGGGATATGTAGAACTGCACAAGTGCTACTGCTAAGAGTGCAATGTCAATACAGCCTGTTACCTTGATTCAAATTTTTCATAAACTTAAATGAATTGGTCTAAAGAGAAAAATTATAATGAATATTTTGTCTAAAGGCTACATTTAAAATAGCTATCAAAATTAATGTTGGTAACTGTAGTTTGACTAAAAGTAATGACTAAAACTTGACAAAAATGCAATGACTTTTCGTCTACTAAAACTAGACTAAAATATGAAAGACAAAAATGTGACTAAGACTAAAGAGCATTTTCGTCTGATGATAAAGACTAAAACTAAATCAAAAATGGCTGCCAAAATTAACACTGATGTAAATGCTATTCATCTATAGAGTAATTCAGACCCTTTTGGTTTGCCGTACTCTTTTGCGTCTTATTGCGCTTGAATGGTTTAAATAATACTGCTCCCCCCTTTTTTTTTTTTTTTTTAACAAATTTATAATGCAAAGAAGTAATACTCAGGGTACAAAAGGAATGACTAGAGGGGACTGTATTGTTCCGAGTACTGTTAGTCAGTCCACTTTCTCTGTAACAGCTTCGAAGGAATGGAACTCTTTGCCAGTGTACATTAGAGAAATTAATACTTACCGTCTTTTCACAGTTAAATTGAAGCTGTGGCTTTTCAATAATCAATTATGTGAGCACCAGTATGATTTGTCTGTCATCTTTGTTTTTAGATTTATCTTTCTTTTGTTTATCTTAATCCATATTTTTCCCTCTTTGATTGTATTGCATTTTGTGTTACATTTGTGATGAATTTTTAGAACTCTCCCACTTCGCTTTCTCTCTTCACTATATTATCCTATCTAATATGTTGACTTGGTATAAATTAATAGATAGTTCTCAAATGCTAAAATATCTGAGCAATGCCTTGGTTACCAGCCACAACTTCTTAAAGGGTTAGTTCACCCAAAAATGAAACTAATGTCATTTATTACTCACCCTCATGTCGTTCTAGAGCAGCAAGACCTTCGTTCATCTTCCAAACACAAATTAAGATATTGTTGATAAAATCCGATGGCTCAGTGAGGCCTCTGTTGAGAGCAATGCCATTCAAACTCTCAAGGTCCATAAAGGTACTAAAAACATAACTGAAACAGTTCATGTGAGTTCAGTGGTTCTATCTTAATATTTTAAAGCGACAAGAATACTTTTTGTGCGCCAAAAAAACAAAATAAAGACTTTTCACCAATATGTATATGGGCCGATTTCAAAACACTGCTTCGGAGCTTTACGAATCGAATCAGTGAATCGGAGCACCAAAGTCACGTGATTTCAGCAGTTTAGCCATTTGATAGGAGATCCGAATCACTAATTCATAACAAAAGATTCATAAAGCTCAGAAGCTTCATGAAGCAGTGTTTTGAAATCGGCCTATATAGGTATTGTTGAAAAGTCATTATTTTGTTTTTTTGGCACACAAAAAGTATTCTTGTCGCTTTATAATATTAAGATAGAACCACTGAACTCACATGAACTGTTTCAAATATGTTTTTAGTACCTTTATGGACCTTGAGAGTTTGAATGGCTTTGCTCTCAATAGAGGCCTCACTGAGCCAGTGGATTTCATCAACAATATCTTAATTTGTGTTCGGAAGATGAATGAAGGTCTTACGTGTGTAGAACGATATGAGGGTGAGTAATAAATGACATTATTTTAATTTTTGGTTGAACTAACCCTTTATAGAATTGTGGTTGTAGGTTTTGAGCATACGCCATTCACATTATCTTGAGAAAATGTAATTTGTAATTACATTTGTCAGCATCACTATTGCTGTTGGACATCATGACCTACAAAACAACATGTACTATAATGACTTCCTGACAACATGTACTATAATGACTTCCTGGTTAGTTCACCCAAAAATGAAAATTCTGTCATTAATTACTCACCCTCATGTCGTTTCACACCCGTAAGACCTTCGTTCTTCTTTGGTACACAAATTAAGATATTTTTAATGAAATCCTAGCTCTCTGACTCCTCAATAGACAGCAATTTAACCACCACTTTCAAGTTCCAGAAAGGTACCAAAGACATTGTTAAAATAGTTGTCATGACTGCAGTGGTTCAACCTTAATGTTATGAAGCGACGAGAATACATTTTGTGCGCAAAAACAAAACAAAAATAATGACTTTACTCAACATCTTCTCTTCTGTGTCATTCTCCTACGCTGTTTACATCCAGAGCTTCCAGGTTCTATGTCAGAACGCCAAGTCATTATTATCCGGCTCCTGCATCAGCATCAGACGCATGCGTCGTGCTGCTTATGTGAACAGCGTCTGCCAATACTGAGACAGTGTTCTGACGTAGAACCTGGAAGCTCTGGATGTAAACAGCGTATGAATAAAGTCGTTATTTTTGTTTCATTTTTGTGCACAAAAAGTATTCTCCTCGCTTCTTAAAATTAAGGTTGAACCACTGCAGTCACGTTGACTATTTTAACGATGTCTTTAGTACCTTTCTGGAACTTGAAAGTGGTGGTTAAATTGCTGTCTATTGAGGAGTCAGAGAGCTCTCGGATTTCATCAAAAATTTCTTAATTTGTGTTCTGAAGATGAACAAAGGTCTTATGAGTGTGGAATGACATGAGGGTAAGTAATTTATGACAGAATTTTCATTTTTGGGTGAACTAACCCTTTAAGAACATTGAACATCTTATTGTGTTTCAATGACTCCCTTGTATATACTGTATAGTGCATGGTTAAATAGTGCTCTGGACTTCTTGGTTTTATAAAAACCCTAAACCTATAACATAATTTTCACCAAAAACACCTCACAGTACGATAAGGCATATACCTACACAGCTGTGTTTCCTGAGAATGTTGTGTGTCATGGTTTTACAATGTACAGTATGCAAAATATGCATATGTGTGTGCGCGTTAGGTTCCACTGACTACAGACAGGTCAAACACGGAAGGGTCCCTGGTATGCATGCTGCTAGTTTGACAAAGGGTCCTATCAGATATTACTATCATGCACAGACACACATTTGCAGACACTCACAAACACACACATTCTTAGTTTCATCATTAGAAACGGTTCCAATTTCTGATAGAAATCTGACTTCTCAGAACTTATACATAAATAACCACACAGTTAAACTACAATCCCCGCAGCTTCTGTGTAATGAGCAACATGCACATTGGTGCTGCTGGTTAATGAATTCATAATACCACGTAACACATTTGGAGCATCCAGGAAAGCCAAGCCAGAACTGACCCTTCCCCCGTTCTCAGAATGCATGTAACCCTTAAAGCATTCTTATTTCCAATCTGCATATCTTGCAAATGGCTCCTGGCCAAGAGTATATCATGGCCAGCTTGTTTTTACTGAAGTCCTCTCTTGATTTCTACTCATGCATGAATAGTGTGCTGTAAAACATGATGGTTATTAACTCAAATGGATGATAGAAAACTATTGCATTATTTATATCCCATAATATTATTCATAGGCATGGTCTAGCTTGCATATAGCACTCTATACCCAAATACACTCATCTAGGACAAATACAAACAGTCATTTGATTATTCTGAATGAACTTATATACATAAAACTAAAATTATATTTATATAACTCTCAGTTATAAAAAGGTCAGCAGAGGTTGGGTGAGGTGATGCAAGGTGTGCTGTATTCCAAACAATTAATTTATTATCATCTCTATGGTTTTATTACAGCAATAATGAGAGTGTTTCAGGGTCAATGCATGTCTACAGGGGTAGAGAAAGAAGAACCGAGTGGAAACTAGAATTTTATTCATTTGCTAAAGACACTAATGTGCCTCTGCAATGTTTAGCTATATACAGTATGCTGTTGTTAGTGTGTTATTTATGCTACCTAAGGTGATGTTCTTTTTTTAACTTGTTGCTCTGATTTTGCAAAGGTGTTCTGGGTGGTTTGTAGCACATTTCTATACAGTTGCTGTGCTTTAGATGGTTGCTATGTGGTTTCTAAGGTGTTCCAATTAGGGCTGTGCGATTAATTGAAACTGAATCAAAATCGCGATTTAGTGCGATTATGACATCGCAAAGGCTGTGATTTGTTTATTTTTTTCCATTTTTTTTTAATTATATGAATATGTACGCAGCGTGTTAGTGAAGAGCTGCTTTGTGATCAGTAGTAAATGTAGTAGTAGTAAACTCGTTATGATTAATTATAAATATTTGAATCAGTTAATCAAATTAACTTAATGTAGCTGAATTAATATTACAAACAATTAATCTGTTCGGCCAGCGAACACTCAGTATTGATCGTCTATTAACTTTTCAAGAAGGATATTTTTCCGTGGCCATAGAAAAATATTGCTTTCTTAGCACGTAGCTGTGATCGAATCGTTATCAGGGACATTGGTTTTATAAGCAGACCAGAATCAACTCACAAGTGTGTGCACACAAGTTTTATTTAACTAAATCACAAACACATAACTAAACCAACAAACACAAACATACCATTCACGCAATGAGAGAGTGAAAACTGAATTTGAACCGTATCATAACAGGGGAATGAAACAATGGACAGAGTAAATTAACAATCGCTGGACGAACCATCAGTTTCAATACTATAAAGCAGCTTTGTTAAAAAAATCTTAATACTAAATCGCCGTTTAGTGGTCAAACGATTCTTGCAAATGCCTTGGCTGTTGAGTGTCCAGATCTGCAGGTTC